>BEDZ01000014.1:0-453868 GCA_002335625.1 Cutaneotrichosporon cyanovorans | reverse complement strand
GGGGAAGAAGGGGTGGGAAATGAAGCGCAGGCGGGAGAGAAAGCGAGGTGGGGTGGAGGTAAGAGAGGTTGGGAGGGCCCAGAGGGAGGAGGGCACCAGCGGAGGAGAGGGGAAGGGGTAAAGACGAGAGAAACAGGGGAGGAGAGGGTTGAAATGAGGAGAGACAGAGAGGAGGGGAGGTCTGGGCAGGAGGGAGGTCTGGAGAGGAGGGGAGAGTCATAGACGAGGAGAGGAGCGGATAGACAAGCACCCAGCTGGGGCGGTTGAGAAGCCTGGGTTGCTAGCTGGACGGCGCAAGTCCTGCCCGGAGACTGTCACTCACCAGTACGCCAGATATGCAAGCGGGTTAGGCAGCTTGGTCAACCGTGTTGCTCTTTGGCTGTCATCGAGGGTCTGTACGTCAGCAGCTACACCACCGCTCACGATGTCAACCATAGCACACACCCACCTCGACACCCTGCCTCCCATCATGCACGTTCCACGCAAACGTAGTGAGCTTCATCACCAGCACCATCTGCATGCTCGAGATCTCGATGGTCGTGACTGGGACGTGGCGGAGTTCGCGGCCGAGGTGGCTGGGGTCAGCAAGCCCAACACAAAACCCCTGTCAACTCCAGAGCGAGCAGCATAGCAGGCAACTAGCCACAGAAGCTACTTACATGAGGGTCAAATGTCCCATTGCCAAGCTGCAGTCAGTACCTCTCCACTCTCAGAGCTAAGCCCCTTTGCCAGTACCTACCCAAACGCAATCCACGGCATATTAGGCCCCCGCACACTCGCAACCACCCCATAGATGACTATACTGCTGCCCAAGAGGTGCACTATTCCTCCCCAGAGGTTCAGGAATGGGCCCAGGAAGAACGCCGTGATGACAAGGTTCACTGCATGGGACCAGTTGGGTCGTGATGCCGGGATACGACCCCAGAGCGACGCGAGGGGGAACGAGACGATGAGTGCGGCGATGAGCTGGGGTCAGCGCGGCGCCAGCGAGCAGCGAGCGTCAGCGAGCGCGAGCAGCGCCGAGGACAATATCATCTGCCAATGACGAGGTTGTGTTTGCTAGCACTCGAGCTGCATTCGCGAGCTCTGGAGGTGATTCTGTTACCGTGCCGTTCGCTGAGCGAGGTACGTCTGCTCTTATTCTGGAGCAGTGCCCATGACGACGACCATGACCAATGTGGCCGAGATATGCAAGGCCCAGCTAAAGCCGACCTCTTCCACACCATCTCGGCCCATCATCGATCCCACCTCACGCTCACGCCAGACCAGCGCCAGACCTTCGGCCTGTCGCTTGGTCTCTCGCACCTGCACCCACCTTGCACTGGTCCGCCGGACTCCCCGTCACCTCGGCGATGCGGTCAAACAGCGGGTCCCAGAGCATCCTGGCAGAAACCGCTGTGCGCTGTGCGTGTGTGCGTCGAGTGTGCAGTGTAAGAGGCGCAACGTTGTTGTGTTCAAGAACTTCACTTGCGTTCGAGTAGTGACCCGATGCTACTGTAGCTAGCACTGGTGGTGCGATAGGCTACTTTTGATCTTTTGGCCGGTCGCTACGTCACGAGGCACGTTTGTGTGTAACCGGGTGTTTGTGTGTGTCGCGAGTTGGGTTTGTGTGTGTGACATTCCACCAGCAGATCACATTGCTTTCGCTCTCAAGATCTGAAGAGGTATTCGTTTTCTGACGATATGATTTTGCTGATAAGGTAGGAGAGAGGTTTGATCTGTGTAGAATTCTTGTTCTGAGATGACAGATGACAGACGTCTCTGGGCGCAGAAGCAGGTAGATCAGAAGCTAACGGGCGTTTGTGGCGTATCACGCGCTGTGGCTGTCGTGGCCTGGTTGAGCTGGTCAGTGCAGTGAAGGGGTCCTGTGGTGAGGAAAACCTCATGTGTATCACACCCCATTCAGCACCGACTGTCAAGTTGTTTTTAACGCGATCTGACCATCCCATAGCATTCATCGGCTCCTATTCAGATTGGGGTGCAGCCGGCGCTCTTCAGAAGCCACTATGCAACCCCATCCATCTTTCGAGAGACTGCTCCTTGAGGACGGTCCGAGATCAGTGCTTGTGTTGTTGGTGCTGACAATCCAACACACCATTTCGCGGACAAATACAGTACTTGTCTCTGCGCTGTAGTCCTCAGAATCATGGATCAGGTGCTGTCATCGTGCCATCGTTGGGCCATCAGCTCCCAAGCAGCGTCTGATTATGTCTCGTTTGGTGGTGGCTCGCCCATGTCTCCAGAGTTGTATCATCAGCGCTCATAGATCATAGACAGATGCATCGTGAATCACAAACCACGCCTATTCATATCCACATGAGACACACCGACCGCGTCTACTCGTATCCACATCCCAAGCCAATTCTTGCTCGCCTACTTCCTGTATGTAGCCTTCTCATTCACCTGCGGCACATTAACCACCACATCTCCCTCCCCAACTGCACCTGCACCTCCCGCACCCGCACCTCCCACACCTCCTGCTGCAGCACCACCCGCCGCACCACCCGCCGCCTGACCCACAGGCACAGGCTGCAAAACGACACTCTCCCCACTCCTCAGCCTCGCCTTGACCCACCCCTTCGCCGTGGCCTTGAGCACACCCCGGCGCCCCACACCCCGCACATCGACATACACGAGCACCGCGTTCCGCACCGAGCTGCCAGTGTAGGCCACTGCCTCGCCTGCGTCCTGCCCATAGCGATACGCGGCCATGCTCGACGCGGCAGCAGTGCCGCTCGTGACGAGATCGCTCGCTGCCGCCTCGAGCGACGAGAGGACAGCATCCGCAGCCAGCACAGAGCGGTTGAGGAACCCGCGCTTCTTCCTCGGGCCGGGGGTCTGTGTCCCCGAGGTGCCTGTGGGGTCTACAGTTGGAGCTGTCGAGGGGTGGTCGTAGGCGTATGCTGTGTCGCCGTGAGGCTTTTCACTCTGAGACTTGTCGTAGCCGTATGCAGAGTCCGAGGCCCCCTTGCCTGGTGATCCGGGGCGTGCGGGGAGTGCTGGGGGAGCCAGACCCGCCTTCTCAGCCGACGGGGGGTGTGAGGGCGGGGCGTAGCTGTGCGCAGTGGTACCACTCGCACCTGCACCAGCGACCCCAGCACCACCAGCACCACCAGTACCGCCGCTCGGAGTAGACCCATAGCCCGCCGCCCCCTTCAACGCCTCGACATGGGGCATAGCCTGCTCCTTGAGCTTTGTGAATGTCGACTTCTTGTCAGCCGGAGCGACCTGGGCCTGGGAGCTGGGGTGCTTCTTCCTCCCCTCGGCGACGCGCTGGATCGCATTGTTGATCATGTTGACTGTCTTGCCGGTCACTGCCTCTGCCCTGGACGTCGCCGAGTGGACGTTCTTGAAACCCGATTTAGTCGTCTGGCCAAACGTGACAGGCTTGGGGCGGGGCACTGTGCGTCGTTTGAACGAGTCTGCGCCGTGCAGCATTGCTGCTGAGCCCTTGGCGCCGACGGCGAGGATGCCACGCGACAGAGTATCAGCACCACGGAGGAGCCAGTCGTCGAGGTCCTCGGGGGGGATACGGGTCACGTTCACTGTGCGCGTGTTGGCGATGATGGGGCCAAAGTCGATCACGACGGGGCGTGTGGGGTCGTCGTCTGCGACGTGCTCTAGGTCCTGCTGCTTGCTGTCCAGTTGGCCGATGACGGCGCCGGTCTGCTCGTCCACGAGCACGAGGTGGCCCCTGAGGTCGCCGCCGCCGTGGATGATAGGCGAGTCGGGAGGCACTGGCGCAGAGGAATGCTTCTCGGGGAGGGGAGGGGCTTGGCCAGGGGCACCGGCAGCTGCTCCAGCACCAGCAGCTGCCCCAACCCCAGCAGCCCCAGCAGCTGCCCCACCTCCGGCTGCTGCACCACCGGGCTTCTCGGTATACCCCGGAGGCTGCTCATACGTTATACCCGCCGTCCCCGCACCGAGCACAGGCGCACTGAGCCCATCCAGGGCACTCCCCTCCAACACGCCATACTGGTGCAGCAGCGCCTCGAACGTCCCCATGTCCTCTAGGTCCGTGACGCTCTTTGGCGCATCGATCGTAACCACCAGCTCTGCGCCGGGCACAGCAGGCTCGCGGAGGATGTACCGCGGCCCACCGTCGCCACCGGGTGGAGCATGCGCCTCGACATGGTTCCCAGGTACTAAGGTATGCTCAAAGTCGTCGCCGACACGGAGCACAAGCCACAGGTCGCGTGTGGGCGCGTCGTCGTTGGGTCCCGGTGCAAAGGGGTTGGCTGTCTGGTGGCCTATCTCGGGAGAGATGGGCAGCGACACGCACTCGATTCTGGCATAAGCAGGGGACTAGACCACTACCCCGGAGCCCACTCACTGCAGCTCGCCCGAGCCCAGGGGCATCGACTGCCCCTCGAACACCTGGCTCACCGTCGTGTCCGGCAGCGTGAGGAGGAGATACCCCTCTGCGTCTTGCGGTTGTGCCATGTTGGGAGGAGTGAAGGAGCGGGACATGGCGAGCAGTTGCGCTTATGTACTCGTTGGGCGGTGGCTTGCGACGCGAGTAGTATGATGACCCGTACTCGACCCGTCTGATATCCACCACGCTGTTGTGATCGCGTGAAGGCAAAGGTTGATCGATCTCTGCTCCTGTGCCAAGGAAACAGCACAGCGGTCATCGAAATGGCCGATCAGATCTGCTTGACGTCATTATGATCGTGATTAGCCAGGATTCTTAATGCGGCATTATCTGCGATAAGGTGCAATAGGATTGTGATTTGCTGCACAGCATGCTAGGGGTCTGAGTGATGGGCGGTCTTGCCTGATACTTCATCAACACTCTGCAGCAGGTTGCTATTTCGATATCATGAAGCAGCCTGAGCATGTTGAGCAGGTCTGCACAACACAACGACATGCATTCTGTCGAGATCTAAACTGCGTGAGAGGCAGTGGCAGGTGCTGATGACAGTCAGAAGCAGCAATGGATAGGAGATTTAGACTAATAGGACTGAAAACACAGTCCGCAGGGAGCACGCGCCACACAGTGTACATATGTTGATATGTGATGACAATACTACTCCTGTACATGCTAAACCCCTCCTACATAGTCACTTCCAGGTTCTTCTCAGCACTGGCTGCAGGCTTGAACTCGCCCGCAGCGGGGTTGAGCGGTGCAGCGGGCTTGGGCTCGGCCGCGGAGGCACTGAACTTCTTGCTCGCAGTCATACCCCCACTGATCAGCTCGATGCCTCCAGTGCCACTAGTGCGTCCTCCGCGCCCTCCACGTGCTGCATGCCCGCCACGGGGCGTGGGTCGTGATGCCGGGTGCGAGAACTTGCAGTCAGCTGAAGGTTAGCAAGTACTCCCAACAGGCCATGCCAGGCGCCTCCACTCACCCCTCGTGCACCGTTCGGCATAGCGACACGGCTTGGCAGGCGTGTCCTCGAGCGGCCTGTCGAGCGAGATGGTCGGCTCATCCGCGTCGTCGGACTTGAGATCCCCGTTCATCTTGGCCGCAGGCGATGGCGAGTGGGCGGCAGTCTTAGACAACGCAGGAGGCGGGATAAAGTTTCCCTCGGCGTCCTCATGACGATACTGACACGCCGGGTTGGTGCAGTTCTGGAACTTGCAGAGGACGCGCGAGGGGCCAGCACCCGCACCGAGGACAGCAGCGGGGCTCACGTGGCTCTTGACGCACTCGGGGTCCTTGCACTCTTTGCCTGCCTCGCATGCCTCCTCGCTCAGCACCATGCCTGACTTTTCGTCGGCGGCGGGCGACGGGTGGCTGTAGATGCAGCGCGAGTTCGTGCACCCGATGCCGTACTTGCACAGGGCGGTGGAGGCGGGCTTGTCGGGTATGGGGCCGACAGAGGCCTTGGGGGGTGCAGAGGAGACTGCGTGGTTGCCGAGTTTGGTGCCAGGGGGAAGTTTGTTGTTGCCGGGTGGGGGTCGTGGTCGTGGGGCGGCGGTCTTCTTCTCCTAGCGGTTAGCATGGCACTTCTGCGCGATATGGTAACACCACTCAGCACATTCATCAACGCTCCCTAACTGCTAGACGCCTCATCAACGACTTCCACACCACACCCTTCTGTAGCCTGGAGTGACTCCCACCGACCACTAATACTCAACCTGAACTGCCATCTACACCCCAACACTACCCCCCCGACGTGTACCCCACCAGCCTCTGATCACTTCCCCATCATCTTCATCACCTTCTACTTCCTCTTACACACCCTCCTCTCACTACTCCTCGTCTCCGCCTTCTACCTCCCAGCACAAACCATTCTGGAGCCACTCACCTGCGCCATCATCTGCATCTGCTGCGCCATCTGCGCCATATTCGCCTGCATCGCCATCATCTGCATCATCATCTCCTGCTGCCCAGGCATGAGCCCGGGTCCCATCTGCCCCTGTGGTCCTGGTCCACCGAACTGCGGCCGGAAGCCAGGACCCATCCCCGAACCTCCTCCTCCCATACGCCCATTCGCAGCACCCCGCACATTCATACCCCCCGGACCACCTCCACGACCACCACGAGCCCCAGGACCTAACCGGTCGGCCAGAGATCGTCCCCCGTCTGCACCCGGGCGACCTGGGAGCTGACTTTGGTTTTGGTTTTGGATCTGGTTCTGGTTCTGCCACGCGCGAGGACCAGTAGGTGCCGCACCCAGCGGCCGGTCGAGCAACCTCCGCTTGTTGTGCTCGTCGTCGATCAGCTCGACCTTGCGCTTCGTGCCCTCGACTGCGGAGGAGAACATTCGTGATCCGGCTGCTGGTCCTGATGGGGGGGCGGCAGCGGGTACAGGTGCGGGGGCGGATAGAGGAGCGGGTGGTATAGGAGCAGCAGCCTCTACTGGGGTTGCAGGAGCAGCAGATGCAGCCGGCTGAGCTGTCTTCGCGTTCCTCTCGTACAGCCAGTCCAAGAATGAGGTGTCAAAGTCGCTGCCAACCACTGGGCGTTAATCTTTGCCTAATATAGCAAACTCACAGTCCTCCATCTCTGCTTGCAACTTCTCTTCAATAGTCAGCAATGTCATCCGGCCACAACGCACCCCTCGGATTGCCATTTGCTGACCGTCAGCGCCTGTACTACCCAGAGACCAAGCACGTCTTAACTCACACAGCAGCACGAAAACATACTCCGCCATCACGGTATCTACCTGGTCAGTACCACCTCGCCAATCCACCCCCACCTCCTGGCTCTGCCCATTCTCGCCTCTCGAGCTCCTGCTGGATGTCGCCCTGCCGTCAGCGGGCTCCTACGAGCACAGCAAGATCAACATACCTGTAGGCGTGTTGTTGCGTCGGTCGAAGACATGGTGGCGAGCTGTTGAGTGTAGATCGAAGCAACAACTCTGAGAAAGCGATCAAGCAACAGGTATATGAATGAGCTCGACGCCAGATTCATCAATATTACACTCGACTGCATCACCGTAGCTGACCAGCCACGTGTCTCTCGCGTGGTAAAATGCCGCCGTTCGCCGGGGAGTGGCGGGAGGTCGCGTGCCTTCCCTCACGTGGCAGATCTGAAACTTGTTAAGGTTGTCTGGCCCCCCGAGGGGTGTCCCTGAGTGAGGAGCATTAATGTTCCACGGTTGATTGTCGCGCGCAGCGCGTTGTTATTGATGGATGGAAGTGATGGAGATGATTGCAATTGCTTCTGACTTTGCTGCATTGTTCGCATCTGCTCTCTTCTTGAATCAATACCTGTGCAGTGACACCCATGTCCTCGTCGCCTGTGAAACAAGAGGGGCCGTTCGCTCGCCCCCTAGCCCCAGCGCCGAGGCCGCGTCCGGTGTCGACCCAGCTCTCACGCTCGAGGTCGACCTCGCCAACGAAGGAGCCGAGCAGCAACGTCTCGACGCTGCGTCCGCGGCCGCCGAGTATCCGTTCCAAGAGGTCAAGCTGGGCGCCGTCGAGCCGGTCGTCGGTCGGGAGCAGGCGCAACTCGCTGCTGCCTGATGCGCCAGAGGGATCGCAGCTGGAGGCGACGCCAGATACAAGCTTTGACGGGCACGGGGGGTTGGATGTTCTTGAGGACCGTACGGAGGAGGGGCTGCAAAAAGCGAGTCGGGAGGCGTTGCAGGATGCTCTGCGGAGGGAGTGGGCGAGCAACGAGAAGGTGAGCGATGCATGCATGCACGGCTAAATGGCAGCTCCGAGGGCGTGTGGATGAGCTCGATGCCGCACATGTGGCCTCAACGTCTCGAGCGGCCGATATTGGGAGGGAGAACAGACTTCTCAAGGCCAAGCTGGACTCGGCGTATGCTGACGAGGCAAATCTGGAAAACGAGCTGGAAAGTGCACACGAGCTCGTAGAGCTTTTACGCTCCAATGTCGAAGAGTCCGAGAGGCAGTGTCGTCTGGCGGCGCGGAGGTACGCAGATCAGGTACGTGACACAGCCATCGACTGGGACTGTCTCTTACAATTGCAGGAGAAAGCATTCGAGGCAGAACGCACAATACACCAGGCAGACCAGCAACACCTCATCCAGCGCATCAAGAGCCTCACGACTGAGCGGATCGTCAGTCCTGGCGGGGAGCCGAACGAGGCCCAGGCAGCACTACAAGAGGAGCTCATGTCTTTGACAGCATCTCACCAGACACTAGTCTCCCAGCTCACGACTCTGACGAACGAGCTGCACGAGGTCAAGAGCGACAACGCACGCCTGTCCGAGGAGATCAGCAGCTGGCAGCTCCTCATAGAGCAGCGGACACTCGACGGGAGCATGCGTGGAGGTCTGATACCCGATGTAACGCCTGAGAAGTCCCCTGACCTCCCCGTGTCATCACCAAGCCAGAAGCGCGAGACCAGCCCCTTCGACACCCTAGAGGAGCAGATGGAGATGGACGAGCTGAACGGCGAGATGGACGCGCACAACAGCATCTACGCCAAGTCGAGCCACGGGCAGTCTAGTCCCAGCATTGCATCGCCTGTCAATGGCTACGTTGATCTCGCATCGCCTAAAGCCTCGAGTACCTCCCTTGCCGTGGAGATCGGCCAAGGCCACGGCGCAGAGCTTGAGACCCTCAAGAGCGAAAACAAGGCGCTTATAGAGGCGAACAAGGCGCTGTCGCTGTACTGCTCCAAGGTGGGCTAGCTCTGTGTTATCAATGGTCAAGCTGATGACAGATTCTGGACCGCATCATGGCGCAGGAGGGGCACGAGCATGTTCTGTCAGTCGACTACCGGACGCGCAGGGCAACTCGGAAGGCATCTAAGCAGGCACAGCGACCGAGCATCAGAGATGTTGCGAGGGAGATGGAGGCGGGCGGGTCGTCCACAGGAGGAAAGGCGTCCGCCCTGAACGATGATGTTGGCGATGGGCTTGTCGACAGCGCCACAATCACCAACCGTACGAGCTTCAGCACTACTGCTGCGCTTGCCACCAATGGTAATGCCACTACCGAGACAAAGGCTGCTCGAGCACCTCGCCGGTCGAGCCCCATGTCGCCGCCCATGGCCACTCCACCCACTCCGCAGCTCGATGGCGACCAGGCGAGCGAGGACAAGAGGGCCCGCCGCGGCTTCTCGATCGACTTCCGCGCACTAGGCTTCGGTGCAGCAGAGAAGCCCGAGCCCAAGTCCCAGCTCAAACCTCTACAACTCGCATCACGAGCCTCAGTGGCGTCCTCTACGTCCCCGAGGCAATCCACACCCACCTCCATCCTGCCTTCCATCTCCACACTCCTCCCCGACCCCTCAAAAGCCACACGGAGACCCTCCGACGCCCGCTCCACTACCTCGACGACTTCTGCCGCGCCGTCCGTCTCACCCATCTCAGGGGCACGCAAGCTCGAGCCGCAAGAGGAGGACGAGGAGGACCGCCGTGCCAGGTCGCATATGGAGGCTCAGCTCAAGCTACTTGGCATTGACCGGCCTGAGTCCAGGTCGCCTGAGTCCAAGTCGTCTGAGGCCAGGTCCCCTGAAGCAAGCACGAGCAGCGGCGGGGCCGCGTCATGGATTCGGCGGCTGCGTCCGTCGTCGAAGACCTCGGAGAGTGCACCACAACTGGAGCCTGCTCCGGTCGAGGAGGCTGACTCTGCTTCACGTGTTGATGAGCGCGAGGAGGCTCGACTACTGGAGCGGGGGAAGGGGTCTCAGAGGGACAGCTACACTACCCCGCCAAAGATGAAGCGGCGGCAGCGGATGTCTATGGTTGGCTCACCGGTGAAGGATGAGGGAGTGTGCGCTGAGGCTGAGGAGGTCAAGGAGGGGAAGAGCGTCAATACGCTGTTATGGAGCCTGGGGAGTGGGCATGAGTAGTTGGCACTCAACGGCTGTCTGCCAGGAAGGAGGGTAGACCACATCGCAAAGGCGACACAAGAAAGCAGAAGAATGAGCAGCAGCAGCAGCACCTGAGACCATGTCAATCCTGTCACACCCAACAGGTGCGCGAGTCATTCGCTAAGAAGTACCTATAACCACCAGACTATAACCACGACTTGCCGACGACAACAGCACACCTCCCAGAACGCCCAGTACGAAAGCTGCGCAACGCATACGCCACGAGACACAATGCAACGACAAACACGACGGGGTTGCCATTCCTCATCGTACCTCACGCCTTGACACAACAACGACTCAACATGTACAGTATGCTTTCTTATATGGTGTACATGCATGATAACCGATGCTGTGGAGCTGAAGCACTTCCCACATACTCTATTATACACTCCTGAACCTCTGGTAGTAGCTCTTACACTTCGCCTCTGTCGTCTCCTGGTGCGTATCTGGCAATGTGTCGAGTAGCCGTGCTGGGTTCCCGCCCCATACTGTCAGACTTGGGATGACTGTCCCATCGGGTACTATGCTATCTGGCAGGACTTGTGCCAGGTCTTTGATGATGGCGAACTTGCCCTGCCATCAGCGATGATCCCTTCTTCTCTTCCTTCCTCTCTTGTGTCGACTCCCCTCCGATCCCCGCTCTCCTTTCCGATCTTCACTTACCACAACGCTCCTCTCCCCGATCTCAACACCATGACCCAGACTCGCCGCTTCCACAATGCAGTCCCTCCCGATATGCACATAGTCCGCTATCCGCACAGGGTAGAACGTGAAAGCTCCCTTGTAGATCTTCCCAGGCGGTCGGAGGACAGTCCCCTCGCCTACCAAGCAGTAGCGGCCCATGCTGATTACGGTATGTTGCCCAGCTGCTGAGCGGCGGAGGTCGCCTCGAACAATCGCACCTGACATCAGCATGCGGCAAGCGTCAGTAACGCACGCGTCTGAATGATAGACTTGCCTCCTAGCACAATATTCGTAGCACCCAGGATAGTCGCCCGACGAGACACCTTGTCTTCCATGAGCCTGGCACTGCCACCCACTCACTCCCTGTGTCCGTTTCTGCCGTCAACACACGCCAGGCCACCCAACGCACCAACATAGTTCCCCTTCTCGAAGGGTATGACTGGGTCAAACGCACCCATGCTGGCGCATGAAGAGCAACGCGTCGAGAGGAGAGCAGTGAACTTCCTCCACCAGCCTGAATATCACTTTATCCGGCGATCATCCACTGTCGCGATCAATACGACACCGTGAGAGAGCTACGGCTCGAGCGCGTCTCGTTGACGTTTGTGTGTTCCAACCCAACCCATCTGCCAGCTCACGATCACGACCACCACCGCCATGACGAGTCCGGACGAGGTCGCCATGGCGCGACTGAGTCGTGACTTCTCAGACTGTGAGGGAGGGCGGTGACTCAGCTAACAGCAGCTACGTCGCTCCAGCACCATCAGCAGATCCATGCGCGGCTGCAGCTGGAGATACTCGAGTGCCGCGAGGAGATCGCCCGGCTGAAGGCTGAGTTGCGGCGTGATCAGGACCCAGCGAGGATGGGGTATATCCAGAAGCAGATTGGTGTGAGTGCATGATGAGGGCGGGACAGAGGCCAGGCGATGAGAGAAGCTGGTCAGCGGTACAGGTGTTGCTCCTCCAACTTAGACTAAGCGCTGTTGTCCAGGAGTAGTGATGGCGGCGCTTGATTGAACAGCGTAGTCCTGCTTTGAACCATGCTGACGACAGCACTTGATGCAACAGATCAATGCGATTAGGGAGAAGGCCGCTGAAGCCGAGGCGATAGTGAAGACCATTACCTCGGACATCCAACGGCTCGACGTCGCAAAGCAGAACCTCACGCGCACAATGCAGACTCTCGAGCGTTGGAGTATGCTGCAGCAGGCACATAGCCAGCTGAAGGGGCTCATCCCGACCCAACGGTATAGAGACATGGCGTCGTCTCTGTCGGCGGTTGTGCAGCTGCTGGAGCCTCTGAAGCCTCTCACGACCATCAGCGACGTGGCCAAGGTGTTCCGGGCTGCCGAGAGCGATCGCAAGGCTGTTCAAGAGAAGGTCAATGGCGAGATGGAGGCCTTGTGCGTATGAACGTGAGACGTGGCTGACGACGTAGCTTTGTGAATGACCCGAACCACCCACCAGATCTGCGCACTGTGGCCCAGGCATGCCTGGTCGTCGACGTGCTTGGGGGTGACTACCGCAAGCACATCATCGAGCGGTACATTCAGCTCCAGCTGGCAGAGTACCGGCGTATCTTCCGCAGTACAGACGAGGCAGGCCAGCTGGACAACGTGCCCAGGCGGTACGCATGGTTCAGGCGTGTCCTGAAGCACCACGATGATGAGCATGCCGCGCTGTTCCCGGACAGCTGGGAGGTCACTCGCCTCCTGGTTGCCAGCTTTGCCGAGCAGACGCGAGTGGATCTCGCCAATGTGCTTGGCAAGTCCACACCCAACGTGAGCGTGCTCCTCGACGCACTGCAGGCCACGCAGGACTTTGAGAATGTGTACTCTCGACGATTCGACATGCCTTTCGAGGACATCACTGTTAATCCCCTCACCATATCCTCTTCCTCCTCCAAGTGGACCATCTCGTCCATATTCGATACACACTTTGGAATCTACGTCGATGCGCAAGATCGGGCAATAGCGGATATGCTGTCACAATATCGCGGGGCCAAGTCTCGCTCGAGCCTGGACAGCACATTGGCGGAGACTGAGGCGTCAGGCCCTACCGTGTTGCCGTCCTCGACCGAGCTGTTCTACCTGTATGGTCAAACACTGGACCAATGTGCGCGATATACCAATGGCGAGCCTATGGTCCGGCTTGCGAAGGTGTTCGGGAAGTGGCTCAAGGTGTACAATGATGACGTCCTCCTCGCCAGCTTGCGGAAAGCAGATTCGGGCATACGGAGGTCAATGGAGGGCAACTCCAATCTCAACGAGGTGAAGACGGCTTGCATGGTGCTCAACACTGCCGAGTACTGCTTTAACACCTCACTGCAGCTGGAGGAGAGGCTGAAGGACAAGGTCAAGGAGGAGCTCAAAGAAAGCATATCGTTCTCAGACGAACGAGAGGCGTTCACTGCTGCCAAGGCGACGTGCATCACCACGATCCTTCGCGAGTTGGAGTTGGCATGCGATCCAGCATTCGCAGCGATCCTTAAAACCCCGTGGAAGGACCTCGACAACGTCTCTGGGCGATCGGCGTACATCGTCGATCTTGTCGGGAGCATCAAGGAGGTGGCAGAGTGTGTCCGTACACGGATAGATTCCAAGAAGTACATTCGCAACTTCGCAGACAAGGCAGTGGGGTTGATCATAACACGGTTCACGCAAGCTGTGGTCAAGAGTCGACCGCTGAAGAAGATCGGGGCTGAGCAGATACTGTTGGATGTGCAGGCGGTAAAGGCATGTCTGCTCGACCTGCCAGAACCACACTCTGAGAGCACATCCACTAGCTATGTGAAGTACGTGACCAAGAACACTGGTCAGCTGGAGACCATGCTCAAAGTCATCCTGGCGCCAGACGACCCACCAGAAGGGTTCGTGCAGAACTACTGCTTGCTCATCGGTGACCGATCATTCGCGAACTTCCAGAAGGTAGGTTTGTGACTGTGTGAACAGTTTCTGACTACAGATCCTCGACCTCAAGGGCACTGCACGAAACGACCAACAGAAACTAGTAGACATCTTCGTGTCTGTCACGTCGAACAAAGACGATCTGAGTGACACGTCCTTCCTCACCGGACTTGACATGGATCCGGGGAACGACCGCGCAGTGCTGTCGCCTGTCGGCACTGGTTCTGCAGGTCTCTTGAGCCGCAACAGCAGCGAGGTCTTCTCGACCGACGGCAGTAGGAGCGACACACCGAAGGCATTCGGCGACATTCGCCGCTTTGTTTCCACATTCGCAACGCATCGCGCAGGTTATTAGACGACAACAGCTAGAAGTAGACAAGCTCATGCATGGTCGGGTATCGTACAGTAATGTGGCAACTCTAGTATGGCTTCTCGCCGCTCAGGAGCTGTGCGGCTGGTGTTGGTGATGGGGGCTTTGTGATCTCTCCTGGCGGCCTTGTCCGTCCACTAGAGAATCCGTACAGGTAGTTTCTATCGTCAGCCACGGCAGCCTTGCAAGACGCACTTGTAGTACCCATCGTCTAGCTGATTGTCAAAGTACGTTGAGCGTATCCGGAAGAACACGGCAGCTGTGAGCAGGCTGTCACTTCCTGCCTGGTGTTGTGGTCCTATCCGTTGCAATCCCAATGACTCGGCAATCTCCTGCAACCCCCCACGAAGAGTCTTGACGCTTCGCACCACATGCTTGATGTCGTAAATACACGGAAACCAAATGAAAAGAAGCTCGAAGAAGTCCCTCTCGGTCGCAGGGAGGGGTTCGCATGTGAGTATGCGCAGCAAATACCCGAAGTCATAACCACTGCGGTCAGCTGCAGTCCATTGTGTCAGTGCTTACGAATGGAAGGAGACCCATTTGACTTCTGGGAACAGCACAAGTCCAGAGGTGACGAGAAGCTCTCCAAAGTACTCGACATCGATTCCGTCCTCCTCGTTGCGCTTGAAGTCGATGCCAGAGTTCTTGAGCAGCTCGATCGACTCTGGCGCGTACATGTCATCTCTGAATGTCAGTAAGCCCGCATACCCGACGCACGCTAAGTTGAAGGAGAAGTTGAACTGCCAGGTCATGCCCTCAGGAGAGTTGCCCTCCTCATCACACAGCGTCACTCCCAGCTGGATGATCTTCAGCATGTCCACATTACAGCGCATCGTCTGATAGTGGTAATCTGATCCGGTCTTGAAGGTTCCGATCGGTCGTGCCACAATTCCCGGAAACTCAGTGTCCTACTGTCAGCTCCCTTCATCTTTCCTAGAGCGTCCTCACCATTGAAATGAAAGGATATTGGTCCACGGCAGCACGGAGGGCAGCGAACTCGGCCTCGAGGTTGTCGGCCCACACCTGATTGTCAGCGCCTGCAGCTCTGTCAGCTCACCTCGTGGATGCCATAGTCGCTCTGCCGTTGGTGCGATGCCATGGCTGGGTTCTGCGTTGCGCCGCTCACGAGCTGGCGAGCTGGATGGATACCGTTGTTGTCGAGTGTGGTTTTGGTGGTTGCAGCTGCAGCTGTGGTCGCGAGATGACTGCAGAGAGGAACGGCGGGGGGAATTGGTTCCGTCGGGCATCCTGCCACTGCAATGATGATGACGACTACCCCCATGTCACTCTCGATGTTGGAGTCGCTCTTATTTCTCGCTCGCTTCAGCAACAGCCATCAGCAACTCTTCCCACAGAGCAGGAGGGAGAGAGAGCAGTCGCTTGTTGCTGTCATTGTTCCTACGCTCTTCTCAGCTACCGCACTCTGATCCAATATGGTAAGTCCAGCACTGAGTGTGGCACAGCATCTGATAAGCGCAGGCGGTGGGAGGCAAGAAGAAGAAGGTCGGGGGCATCCTGTCCAACAGTGGTGTGCAGAAGCCTCAGAAAGTCGCAAAGGTAGGTCATCAAGGATGATTCTATGGACTGACAGGGAGGCCGACTGGTCTGAAAGCGTCACCAAGAAGAAGAAGGCAGGCGTCCAGGACATGACGCTGCTGAGCACTATCACCAACGAGTCCATCAATGAGAATCTCAAGGTCCGCTTCTTCAACCAGGAGATCTACGTGAGTCTGGAGTAGTAGATGGCACTCTGACCCCAGACATACATCGCACATGTGCTCATCTCTGTTAACCCTTTCCGCGATCTCGGCATCTACACCCAGGAGGTCCTGCAGTCCTATCGCGGCAAGAACCGCCTGGAGATGCCCCCACATGTTTTCGCCATCGCAGAGTCGGCGTACTACCGCATGACAACTGAGAAGGAGAACCAATGTGTGATCATCTCAGGCGAGTCGGGCGCAGGCAAGACGGAGGCTGCCAAGCGGATTATGCAGTATATCGCAGCAGTCAGTGGAAGCGGAGAGGCCGGCAGTGGTATCGACAGCGTCAAGGAGATGGTGTTGGCTACCAACCCACTGCTCGAGTCATTCGGATGTGCTAAGACATTGAGGAATGACAACTCCTCTCGTCACGGAAAGTACCTGGAGATCATGTTCGACTCCTTCGGACAGCCAGTCGGTGCTCAAATCACCAACTATCTGCTGGAGAAGGTGAGCAAAGAGTAATGAGTAACGCTCATGGGTCAGAACCGTGTAGTTGGTCAGATCAAGAACGAGCGTAACTTCCACATCTTCTACCAGTTCACCAAAGCCGCGAATGCTCAGCAACGAGGTAGGTTGAGAGGTTGACCCAGCTGACATGTCTAGAGGAGTTTGGTCTTCAGGGGCCCGAGGCATACGCCTACACTGCGAACAGCAAGTGTCTTGAGGTCGCAAGCATCAACGACTCCAAGGACTTTGAGGAGACATTGGTGCGTGTCACGCGGAGGTCAGTCTGACCAGCAGACAGCCATGAACATCATCGGTCTCACCCAGGAAGAGCAGACGTCCATCTTCCGCGTTCTGGCTGCTATCCTTTGGATCGGCAATGTCGACTTCCAGGAGGGCGACGACGGCAATGCTGTCATCGCGGACCCAGGAGTAACCGACTTTGTCGCATATCTCCTGAACGTCGACGCCGCGGCAGTGCAGAAGGCACTGCTGGTCCGCATCATGGAGACGTCTCGTGGTGGTCGACGAGGTAGGACCCAGTTAAATTGAGGGCTGACACATCAGGCTCTGTGTACGAGGTTCCCCAGAACACTCACCAGGCCAGCGCTGGTCGCGACGCTCTGGCGAAGGCCTTGTACAATAACCTGTTCGAGTGGATTGTTAGCCGTGTGAACGTCTCTATGAAGCCTCAAGCAGCGCACTCGTTTGTTATTGGCGTACTTGACATCTAGTGAGCTCTTGCGAATAATCAATGCTGACAGGAAGCGGGTTCGAGATTTTCGACAACAACAGCTTCGAGCAGCTTTGCATCAACTACGTCAATGAAAAGCTGCAACAAATCTTCATCGAGTTGACGCTGAAGGCCGAGCAGGAGGAGTACGTGCGGGAACAGATCAAGTGGACTCCTATCAAATGTAAGCCAACATCGAGTTGCTTCGCTGATGTCAGTCTTCGACAACGCCGTTGTCTGTGAGCTTATCGAAGGGAAGCGTCCGGCTGGTATCTTCGCTACCCTCAACGATGCGACGGCCACCGCACACGCCGACCCCTCTGCTGCAGACAACTCGTTCATCCAACGATCAGGCATGCTGTCCGCCAACCCCAACTTCGAGTCCCGAGGTAACAAGTTCCTGATCAAGCACTACGCTGGTGATGTGCTGTACAGCGTACCGGGAATGACCGACAAGAACAAGGATCAATTGGGCAGGGACATCCTTGACCTCATCGAGGGCAGCAAGGACCCATTCCTCCACACGATCTTCCCAGAGAAGGTCGACCACGAGTCCAAGAAACGTCCGCCTACGTTTGGTGACAAGATTAAGGTATGTCAGACCATTTGGTCACTCTAACCCGCAGCAATCTGCCAACGAACTCGTAACCAACCTGATGCAATGTCAGCCGCATTACATTCGCACCATCAAGCCGAACCAGAACCGTTCGCCGACAGAGTACGACGACAAGGCGATTTTGCACCAGGTCAAGTATCTCGGTCTTCAGGAGAACATCCGCGTCCGGCGAGCAGGCTTTGCGTATCGTGCCGAGTTCCAGAAGATGGTTGAGCGCTTCTATCTTCTTTCGCCGTCTACATCCTACGCTGGTGACTACATCTGGGAGGGAGACGCGCGTTCGGGCTGTGAGCGTATCCTAACAGATGCGAGGATTGCCAAAGACGAGTGGCAGATGGGTGTGACGAAAGCGTTCATCAAGAACCCGGAGACGTTGTTCTACCTCGAGAGTGAGCGCGACCGCTACTGGCACACCATGGCGACGCGTATTCAGAGAGCATGGCGCGCGTATCTCCGTCGCAAAGTGGAAGCTGCGATCAAGATCCAGCGCTTCTGGCGTGGTCAGAAGGATGTTCTCATCTACGCCGAGAAGCGCGAATACGGTCACCAGATCCTTGGTGGACGCAAGGAACGCAGGCGGTTCAGTCTCCTCGGAATGCGCAAGTTCATGGGCGACTATCTCGATATCAACGGTGGCTCGCCCTCTGGAGAGGTGCTGCGCCGCGCTGCGGGCATCACAAGTGGAGAGTCAGTGCTGTTCAGCGCCCGTGGCGAGATGCTGGTCTCAAAGTTCGGGCGCTCTTCTAAGCCTAGCCCACGCTTCTTCATTATCACCGACAAGGCATTCTACATTGTCGTGACACAGAAGACAAAGGAGAGGGGTGTGCAGACTACCCTGGAGCGCAAGATCCCTCTCAGCACCATCAAGTCTATCTCCATGACCAACCTGCGTGACGACTTCTTTGTGATCAACGTCACGCCAGGCCAAGAGGGTGACCCTGTTTTGATATGCCCATTCAAGACGGAGCTCACTGCTGTCATCTCCACACAGCTTGGGGGCAGACTGCCCGTCAACATTGGACCCACGATCTCGTGCTTCAAGAAACAGGGCAAGGCCACACAGATCAAGTCCGTCAAGGGTGCAGGAGCAGGAGATGCTGTCTACAAGAGCCACACCATCACTGTTGGCCCGGGTGAGCCTCCCAACAGCGTGTCGTACCCTATGCCGCCACGCAAGCCCAAGGTTAAGAAGGAGCCCAAGAAAGCTCCAGCGGCCATGGCAGGACGTTCCCAGCACCGGCCACAGGCTCGTGCCCTTCCTGGCGCGGCCAAGCCGTCTGCTCCTCCTGTTGTCGCAGCAGCAGTCGCGCCACCTGCACCAGTCGCTGCAGCCAAGGCAACACCTCCAGCTGCCGCGGCTGCCAGTGCGACACCTCCTGTTGCTGCGGCCAAGGCAGCAGCACCTCCCGTTCGAGCTCCGGCACCAGCGGCAGCCCCCCCTCCACCTCCTCCCCCGCCTCCCCGTGCTGCGCCTCCAGCTCCACAGAAGGAAATGTACAAGGCGCTGTACAACTTCAAGGGCCAGGAAGGAGAGATGGACCTCACCAAGGGCGACGAGGTGGAAGTCAAGGAGAAGGACGACAACGGCTGGTGGATGGTCGTCAAAGATGGCAAGGAAGGCTGGGCGCCGAGCAACTACCTAAAGCTCATCGAGCAGGCCGCTCCAGCACCCCCTCCACCCCCACGCCAAGCACCTGCTGCTGCGACGCCGCCCGCATCTCACACGCCATCGTCCGGCTCCAACGCGCCTGGATCAGTCGCGGCAGCTGCTATCATGGCTGCCCTCAACGGTCGCGCGAGTGGCTCAAACGGCGGTTCGCCGACATCCACACCGACCAGCTCACGGCCAAGCAGTGTTGTTGGTGGTCGTGGCCCTCCCCCGGCTACCAAGCCTAAGCCCGTGATCCCGCCCAAGCCAGGAAAGCCGGCAGGCCTTGGAGGCGGAGCTGCTAGTGGACGACCACCTGTTCCTGCTGCGAACAAGCCGCCAGCTCAGAATGGCGGAGGTGGACCTGGCAAGGTCAACCGTCCGGCTATGGCTGGTGGCCAGATTGACCTCGTCGCCGCGCTCGCCAGACGTGCCCAGCAGGGATAGAATATAGGATCAGTCTTGTATGAGTATGCAGTGTGTGAAGCAGACTTTCTGTCGTCGTCGTCGTTGGATGTATTGAGCTACGATGAAGCCCTTATAGAGGGATGGTACTTTTACGTAATGACCGGGCTGCACGTCTCGGTGCCTTGCCGTGCGTGTCACCACTTCACGTTCGGCCAGCTGCTCATCTATCGACGTTGCTCATCGAACTTGTTGCCTGACCGCATTGTCGACCTCACAACATGTCGCTGTTCGGTGGCAGGTTCTCCTCGGCCGTAACAGCCTTGCGTGGGGAGCTGAGCGCGGTGCCTCAAACGGCGACGGATACCATCACAAAGCTCGTCGAGAAGATCAGCACGAGTCCGCAAGTCGATGACCGGAGGACAGCCGTTTTGGGCCTCAAG
Source organism: Cutaneotrichosporon cyanovorans (assembly GCA_002335625.1). Classification (NCBI taxonomy): domain Eukaryota; kingdom Fungi; phylum Basidiomycota; class Tremellomycetes; order Trichosporonales; family Trichosporonaceae; genus Cutaneotrichosporon; species Cutaneotrichosporon cyanovorans. Next base: position 433,610 of record BEDZ01000014.1, on the reverse strand, counting down.
GGCTTGAGTCGCGAGTACAAGGCCGACGTCGGACGGGAGGCATTCCCGTCACTCATTGCTGTTCTGGTTCACGACGCGCCGCATGACGTCGACATCGCAAAGGCGGCGCTTGAGACGTTCATGTCTCTGTGTGAAGTTGCCGAGAAAGTAAGGCGATGCGATGTGTAGCGCTGATGGTCAGCCCGCCAAGGACGACATAGGGCTCAAGCACATCGACATGTTCTTGGAAGTACGTTTAGGACGATCTTCAGCAGCTGACAGAAGACTCCGGAGCCGTTCCATGCTGTTCTTGGCTTGCTGTCAACAGCACCGGCATTCTACGTCCGCTTCTACGCACTACAGTTCCTCTCGCAGATCATGACTGCTCGGGCGTCACTTGCGCAGTCATATCTGCTCTCTGCGCCTCCACCTGGTGTCGATGGCATTCTCGCCGTGCTGGACCCTAAAGCGCCGGCTCCGGGAACGAGTACTGCAATGGGAGGCGGCGCTGGCGAGATGCTCCGCAATGAGGGGCTGTTGCTCCTCCCGGTTCTGCTGGCTGGCAATGCCGACCTGCAGAAGATCATTGCCTTCTCTGGTGCATTCGAGAAGGTCCTCGATGTGATCAATGCTGAGCATGGCATCGAAGGCGGCATCGTTGTCCACGACGCCTTGACTGTCATCGCCACATTGCTGCGATTCAACGTGTCTAATCAGGTAAGTCACAGCCGATCAGGAAGACGCGACTGACACCAGAACCTCTTCCGCGAGCTCTCCCTCATCCCATCACTACCTCCCATTCTGCACTTCCCCGCCTCGCTGCCGTCTGATGCGCCGGCTCCGGACGACTTTGCGCTCCAGGACTGGCCGGAACAGAAGCTCTACAACGCTGGTCTGGTCATCGGCCTGATCCGTATGCTGGTCGGAGGTCCTGGCGGTGTGAACCAGAGCGCTCTGGCAAACGGAGGTGTGACGCGCTGCTTGCTCGAGCTGGCGTTGGCATCGAATGCTCCGAACGCATTGAAGTCACAGGCCCTCAATACTCTCACACCGATAATGCTGTCGTCCATAGCAAATCAGGCTCTCTTGTCCACGCTCCAGATCTCGCCATTGGTCCCGGTGAACGCAGATGCCGAGCACCCGAATGGCGGATTCATTCGCTTGCCTCCCCAACCTGCTGTCGTCGCCCTCGCTTCCGCAGTCATTGAGGGCGACCCAAGTGCTGGCGGACGAGGCTTGCGCGGACGTGCTGCTGGTGTCAATCTGTTCGAGGTGAGTTCTAACCCGCTCGCGCTGGCTAACATCAGGCGTTTATCTCCGGAAACGACGACGCCAGGATAGAGATCCTCTCCTCCCTGGTTCCTCCACCAGCTGAGGACCCGAAGTCAGACTACCTGGAGCAGCCGCGCTCCGCAGGCTCATTGATCCTGTCAGGTCTGCTCGATTTCCCGTCAAGCGAAGCCGCTCTGGACCCATACAGGCAATTATTCTCCTGTCTCCTCATGGCGCACCTGCTGCGCGGCTCAGAGGGCGGAAAGAAGCTGGCACGAGAGGTATCATTCCCAAGTGGGGACGCAGAGCCCGGCTCAACCGATGAGGACGACAAGGTGTCGCTGCTGCAGCTGGTGGTCGGCAACCTGATGATGGCGGCCCGCGCACAGGAAGAAGCTGCCAACCGCGCAGTGAAGGCCGGGGGAGCAGCGACGACCGAGGAGGAGGACTGGACGCGTGTGATGGTCGGATATCTTGTACTCTTGTGCACTTGGCTGTGGGACAGCCCCAAAAGTGTCAAAGAGTTCCTCAGCGAGAGCGCCAATTTGCAGGTCGTGAGTCACCACCTTTGCGAACCGATGTTGACAGCAGCTTATTGGCCCTATCACCGCTCCAACAGGTATCGACCCTCTGGTGCAGGGACTTTGCGCGTTCCTCCTCGGTGTGTGCTACGAGTTTAACCGCGAGCCAGGAGAAGTCACTCGCGCCACTCTCCACCCAATCTTGCATTCACGCATTGGTCCAGACCAGTTTGTCTCCCGCATGGCGAGGTTGCGCGAAGACCCGCGCTTCCGCGCTGTCCAACCTGATGCATTCGACACCGAGGCCGAGGAGGCCATCACCCCTGTGCTGGAGACGGATGATGACGAGGGCCTAGAGCTGTGGTTCGACTGGGCGTTCGTTGATTTCTGGAAGAACAACTACTACACCGTGCAGCGGAGTATTGCGGTCGATCCCGACGTGGTCCGGCAACCAGGTACAGGCGATGACGGCTCGTCTGCTGAGATCATCATGAACCTCCGGGCGAAGCTCAAGGCGTCAACAGAGGAGGTGGTCAAACTGCAAGCGCAAATAAGCAACTTGCAAGCTGAGCACACCAAGGAGAAAGATCACTTGGCGGCTGAGATTCAATCTCTGGGCGAGCAGATGGCCAAGGCTGAGGGATCAGGATCGGAACTCGACAGCCTCCGCTCCGACCTCGCTGCCGCGAAGGCGCAGGTGTCCACCAGCCTGGCCGAGAGCGCAGCGCACGCGGAGACGAAGACGCAGCTCGAGGCCGCTACGACTGAGCTCGAGCAGCTGCGCAGCGAGCTCGAGAAGTTGAGGAAGGAGGCATCAGGGAAGGGCGGAAAGAACAACAAGGAGCTGGACAAGGAGAAAGAGAAGCTAGCGGCGGCGGAGAATGCACGGGACGAGGCAGAGGCGAAGCTGAAGAAGGCGGAGGAGGAAGTGGAAGCAAAGGTGAAGAAGGCAGAGGAGGACGCAGCAGCCAAGGCGAAGAAGGCGGAGGAGGAGGCCGCTGAGAAGATAAAGAACGCAGAGGATGACGCCAAGGCGAAGATCGAGGCCGCGGAGAAGAAAGCAGAGGAGGCCAAGTCCAGTGGAGGCGGGAAGGGCAAGAAGGGCAAGCAGGGAGATAACGCAGAGCTCGCGAAGCTCAAGGAGAAGGTGGCGGAATTGGAACGCGAGTCCAAGGAGCAGAAGGAGAAGGCGGCTGAGGCGGAGAAGGAGCACGAGGACCTGCTTGTGCTGCTTGATGAGCTGAGCTCGAAGCGAAAGCGCGATAAGAAGCTGCTCCGTGAGAAGGGCGCGGACGTGAGCGAGGACGAGGACGAGGATGAGGACGACGAGTAAGCAGTCACGTAGTTCATGAATAGAATGTTAGAGCCCTGGGGTATTCGCAAGTGTCTCATTTTGCAGGCAGCGATGATGTAGACAGGCTACTGCTGCAGCGTCCTATGAGATAACGATGGATTACCGTAGCTCGATGCTCAGCGGATCACACGCAAACTGAGCAACACCCTCAGCACATGCCATTAAGTATACATGCAGCCAAACTAGATGACCAGAAGGAATTACGAAACAGATGTCAGCCGGGCACTTGGGAGAAACTAGTTGTTGAGGGGGTACACAGCGTTGATCTGGTCGTGGTAGTGCTTCTCGATTGCCCTGCGCTGGAGCTCTGTGTGTTGTCAGCAACAGACCTAGTGCCGTTGACGGTGTACTCACTCTGTGCAGCGGTGAGGAAACCGCTCTCAGGGGTCCACTCGTCAGGGGTCAGCACCACCGCCTCGAGCAGCTCCATGCCCTTGAGGCCCTGCTTGCGGCCGACCTCGTTCAACTCCTTGAGACACGCCTCGACGACCTTGGGGTCCTCGCAGTACGCCTCGAGGTCGCCATGGTCGCCGAGCCCGCGCTGCTTTGCGAACTGCGGGAGGTTGATCGGGTGGGCCATGATGACCATTGCCGGGTTCTTGTGTTGCGAGTTGGCGACAACGGCGCCGTTCGCGACGAAGGGAACAGACTTGTACACCGACTCGAGGTGCTCGAGGGCGATGTACTCGCCGCCCTGGAGCTTGACGAGGTTCTTGATGCGGTCAATGATCGAGAGCGTGCCGTCGCTGTTCCACTGGCCGATGTCGCCAGTCTTGAACCAGCCGTCCTCGGTGAACGCCTCGGCGTCGAGGTCGGAGCGCTTGTAGTAGCCCTTGAAGAGCGCGGGGCCGCGTATGAGGATTTCGCCCTGGGGCGGGTTGTTGGTGCTGAGGTAGCCAGCCTCAGGCCTGTCGACGAGCTTGATCTCGGCACCGGGCACGGGGCCGCCAACGGAGCCGAGCGAGAACCAGCCAGGGTTGAGGATGGCAGCCATGGCGGTGCCCTCGGTGAGACCGTAGCCTGGACGTCAGCGAAGGTCGGGCGAAGCGGCCGAGGCCAAGGAAGAGAATGATTTAGGTGATGTGGTGTGCAGCGGTCGGAGCGGCGAGCAAGTGTGAGGTGATGCGAGGTGTTTAAGAGGTGGTGTGAAGAGGGGGGACGTGGGACGAAAGGAATGGGTTGGAGCAATGGGATGGGAAAGAAACAAAGGTTATGTGGCGCTCGTGAGGCAGAGAAGGGAAGCTTAGTGGGAGCGGTATGGTGAGATCATGATCAGGCATCTAGCAGACGACTGTGATGTTGTTGCTGAAGTTTCTACTCACCCTGGATCATGATGACAAGCGCAGTCGACAGGAACTGCTGCGTCGACTTCGAGACGGGTCCACCACCGCTGAACAGGATCTTCAAGCGACCACCGGTCTGCGCCTTGACCTGGTTAAACACGATCGCATCGGTGATGCCTGCGAGACCTGGGATCTTGTGCTGAATGGCAGCGGTCTTGGTCTTGAGCGCAAAGTTGAAGATGCCTTTCTTGAGGCCACCGCCGGCTTCGACCTTGGAAAGGATGCCCTTGCGGATGATCTCCCACACCTGCGGGACGCCGACCATGATGGACTGGGGTCAGCAATGTTGCTTGGGCATTTGTATATATGTATTGTACTCACAGGACGAGCCTCCATGATATCGCTCTTGCTCTCGCGAACAGACGCATCGGTGAGGGTCTTGACACGACCATAGGCGATAGGAAGACCAGCAAACACGAAGGACATCTCGACGACGAACTCGAGGATGTGCGCGAGGGGGAGGAAGGCGAGGTACACGTCCTCAGGGGTGAGGTATTCGTAGAGGAGCTTCCAGACCGAGCCGACTGGGGATTAGCGAGGAAGTCTGCCTACACAGGGCGTCAAGTGTCACAAGCTACTTACTGGCTGAGGTGACGTTGCCGTGCGTGAGCAGCACACCCTTGGGCGTACCGGCTGTGTGTCAGCGAGTTACATTCACACTGAAGTCCATGAGCACACTCACTCGACCCAGACGTGTACATGCAGCAGTACACATCGTCACGCTTCGCAGGGACCGCCTCCTTGGGGTTCGCCTTGCCGATCTCGCGCACCTTGTCGATGTGGACGATGTTGATGCCCTCGCGGACGTTGCGGATCTTCTCGAGGACCGACTCGTCGTTGATCTTGCCGTCGTACACAATCAGGCGGACTGAGGGGGTCTTGGGCAGCACCTTGGCGAGCGTGTGGAGGAGGTCGGCATTGGTGAACATGCCACGGACCTCAGTCTCGTTCAGCGAGTGGGTGAGGCCGTCGGGGCCGAGCGAGTCGTAGGCCGTGCAGATGGGGACGGCGTTGAATGCACATGCCTGGGCCATGAACATCCAGTGGCGCCTGGGGTTAGTACAACACAGAGCATTGCAAAGCAAGCAGCATCCACTATCATGCTACTGCTGCGTGGTGCTGCGCGGAAACTCACGAGGTGTTGGCGTAGATGTTGAAGAACGTCTCGTCTGCTCCACCGGAGCCGAGCTCACGCAGACCCGAGCCGAGGTTCTTGATGTCCTGCAGCGAGTCCTCGTACGAGAGCCACTCGAGAGGAGTGAGCTTGAAGTACTGCCACTCCTTGTCGACCTTTGTCTCCTGCCCATTAACCATCTTGGTCACCTTCTTGGTCTCGCTGATCATGCGCTCAATCTCACGCGCGCCAAACGCCTTCTTGGCGCTGTGGGTGCGGGCGGCGTAGAGCATCACATCGTGGACCGTGTCGATGCCTTCCTCGGGGCCTGGGGTCAGCGCAGCTCTTGGTCTACATGCATGCTGGGGATGTTGGGGCTGGGAAACATGGCTTGGATAAGGCTCCCAGGCATCGTGACGCATCACAGAGCACCTCACACAGGGCGAGGGCAACTGTGTAGGTGATAGTCATGTCTGTGCACTGTGTACACTATGACGTGGGGTCTGGGGTCCGCAGTCACCACTACTTTCAACGTAGCAGCTCCCCATCACCTTGCAGCCCCTGCTCACGGTGGCGACAGCATAGAGCACGTCCCATCGACGCAGAGCTGTCGACCGAGCACGTCCCATCCGCCTTTGCCGCCCAGATCGCAACATCGCCCCCATTGCTGCTCGCTACTCACGGAGTACCAGCTCCTTGGACGCATACGAGCGACGAACACGAGTCTCCCCCTCGGGCTTGGGCTTGTCAGCATCGAGCTCCCACGATGCCGGCTCGTTGTGCTTCCTCGGAGCCATGGTGGGTGTGCAGAGTTGAGGATAAGGATGAGGTCGAGGTGGTCGTGTTGAGCTGTTGCTGTAGTGCTTCTAGTGTCGTTCGCAGTGCCAGCGAGTCGAGCGACAGTAGTATGAGCAGGTTGCGATGGCGCGTCTGTCCTGACTCAAGTAGAGCGAGAGCGAGGTGTAGAGAGATAAATGTATGAAGACAATCGACGGCAAGATCAACAATGCCCGATGGATGCAAAAGGGGCGTGCGTGACACACGGCACGGATGCGCAGAGCGATGATAGCCATGTATGGTATGCCGCTGCTGGATGGTTATGCACCAGCGCCTGGGCCGTGGCTGGCTGGCCGCTGGCCGCTGGGCTTGGCTTGCTTCCGTTCGATTCCCCGCGCTGCCGCCCCGGATCTTTTCCGGCACACGACACGATTCGACAGTCGGAGGCTCTCCAATTCTCTGCCCCGCATTGAGACGTGTCCCTCGTCCCCACGGTCACTAACGCCTCTGTCGTCGTCTGTCGTCTGTCGCCTGTCCTCCGTCCCGATCCCCATGATGCGATAGTGTTGGGATCACTCGCCACCGACGACGACGTGTGTGTCGAAGGCGGGGGTAGACCTTGGCACGACAGTGGTCACGAGGCCGGGAGCGATAAGGTCTGGCTACGCGTTAGAAGACTAGATCGAGAACACGCTCTTGCTCAATGCAGCACGTGCTACGCATGTCAAGCGCTTGAGGCAATTTAGTGGCACAGTAAGACCACTAGACAGTACTATGCAGCAGTATCCGGACGCACTCTGCGTACAGGATGACTGCTCGCACTTTCTGATCTTTCTGCACTCCACACTCTGTTCTTCAAAGACGAGGCGTTGATCCGCTCAGACGCAGTCCTCACGACGTCCTCATAATGTGTAACACATGTCATACGGGACATTGCACCGCTCACATGGCCAATCGTCTGCGCCTGTCTTGCATGCTATGCGTCGTGCATGTGAGCATGACTGCATGAAGAGGACAGAGGACAACTGCGCGATAAGCCCATCGACGCCCGTGTCAGATCGACTTCCAGTCTCAACGCCTCACTACTCTCGGCATGCCAAGATGACTGATGCCGAGAATTTCGGAGCATTGGGTCGTTGGCGCCTTATTCTCACCCAGCTTCACGCACACGATCAGAAGACAGGAGCAGGCATGCGCATAGCACATTGGCAGGGTGCTCATGGCAGATAAGGAATGGGATAGATATCAGCATCGCCAAGGGCGCCGGCTTCACAGACCACACAGCTGGCCTGCACGAACGGCCACCAGACAGCATCGGCAAACACACCGGCATACAGAATACTTCGAGTTCTGAGCTGCTTTACAGAAAAGCATCTGTCCATGCTGTCAAACCCACCCCTGCTATTCACAGCTGTTGGTGACCCAACGCCGATGATATCAACACACTGCTGCTTACTCTTTGGCAGCGGTGGCAGCTGCAGATAGAAGCACATCGCTGCGCTCGCTATGCCGGAGTGCTGATTGCCGCGGTGGAGGCCGGAGTGCGAGCATGTTCGGCGAATATATCCCCAGCGTCACCGCTCGCAGGTATCACGACCGCTCCGTCCTTCTCATCTCTGACCATGTCCTGTCGCCCCCTCGCGACAACACTCCGATCTCTCAGCCAGTCCTCAAAAGCGTACACTCGTGCCCCTGTTCCCTTGACTGCCTTTGCGTCCAGATCCACTCACCTCTCACCACGCCCCATTCCCAACGCCAACGCCCGCGCCCTCTCCACAACCCGGTCGACCGTCGACAACATGAAGTGTATCCTTATCAAGGACGGCAAGGGCCCAGTCGAGAACCTCTACCTCGGCGAGGAGGCGACGCCCACGCCCAAGAAGGGCGAGGCGCTCGTCAAAGTGAGTACTTTACACAGCACACACTGACAACAGATCAAGGTTGGTGTCGATCGGTATTCGGGAATGGGTCGTGACGAGGTCAATGCTGACCACAGGCCTTCGGTCTCAATCGTATGGACCTCCTCCAGCGTGAGGGCAAGTACGCGCTGCCTCCTCAGGCGTCGAAGACGATTCTTGGTGTCGAGTTCTCTGGGGTTATTACGGAGCTCGGAGAGGGGTGCCAGAAGTACAAGGTCGGCGATGAGGTGTTTGGTCTTGCCTTCGGTGTGAGTATCAGGGAGGGAGGAAGGGAATGATGGAAGGGGATGGTCTGAGCATGGTGCTGACGACAGGGCGCATACGCAGAGTACATCGCCAACCCCGAGACCATGCTTCTTCCCAAGCCAAAGGACATCTCGTGGGCTGAGGCGGCTGCGATGCCGGAGAACTGGATGACTGGTGAGTTGGGACAATGCGATGGGGTCAGTTTGAGTGAATTGAAAGGGGTCAGGACGGGGAAAGGGAAGAGAAGAAGGCCCCCAGTGAGGCGGCAGTGTACATTTAAGAAGAAGGTATAGAATGAAGGTGGGAAAGTGCTGGAGTGATTGGGTTTTGGCAGGAGGAGAAGAGCGTGAGGAGGCACGGTGTTGTGAGAGAGTAAGATGGGAGGCAATTAGTGAGAAGGAGGGGAAGGAAGACTGGAGGAAGAGAGCGGAAGAGCAGGGGGTGGGAGAAAAGAAAGGCAGGAGAGACAGTGAGAGCCGAGGGAGAGAGGACAGACAGGGAGCGGAAAACAAAAGGACGAGAGAAGGAAAATCGAGGGGGGACGACTCTTCAAGAACGCAGAGATGGAAGGTGTGGAGAGATGGAAGGGGAAGGATGAATCGGCATGCAGTGATCGAGCACACAGCTTATACCAGCTTACCAGGCCCTCTTCCTCGAGTGCAACATGCAGGAGGGTGAGAAGGTCCTCATCCATGCTGTGAGTGGGCATCAGTTGCGACGTACTGATGGTGCAGGGTGCCTCGGGTGTTGGCGTTGCTGCGATTCAGCTTGCTCGTGAGTTTTGAGTGCGTAGTGTCAGTACTGAATGTAGTGGCCGCAAAGGCGACCAAGGTATTCGCGACCTGCGGCACACCGGAGAAGGTGGCGTTCCTCAAGAAGCTGGCCAACAACGACCCTCGTCTTGAGGTGATCAACTACAAGACCCAGAGTGCGTATGACCCGTCATATTGCTTGTGAGGCTTCTCGAAAACGTAGAAGATGCTTTGACAGACTCAGAGACTTGCCAGGCGAAGTCTGGATCAAGGGCTCACAGGACGATTCGGGTCATCACGTCAGAGACCCAGACAGTGTTGCAATCGCCTGTCTTGCTTCTCAGAATGCTTGTGATCTCTAGTCACTCCGTGTGAGCTCGCCTGACGCCAGGCTTCGAGGAGGAGATCAAGAACGCCAAGGAGGGCGTCGACGTCGTCGTCGATTTCATCGGCAAGAACTACTTCAACAGCAACCTCGCCGTGATGAACCGCGACGCACGTATGGTCATCCTCGCCTTCCTTTCAGGCGCGATCGTCGACAAGGCCAACATTGCCAACTTCCTCGCCAAGCGCCTCACCGTCAAGGGCTCGACGCTACGCTCCCGCACGATCGAGTACCAGTCGAAGCTGCTCCAGAGCTTTAGCGAGCACGCCCTCCCCAAGGTCGAGAGCGGCGAGTTCAAGATCGAGCTCTACAAGGTACTTCCCTGGACGCAGGTGCAGGACGGCCAGAAGGAGATGGAGGCGAATGCCAACCACGGCAAGGTGGGTAGTTGGAAGGAGCCTGCGCTGATATGAAAGATTGTGTTCGAGGTTACAGAGTAGAGATGAAAGCATGCATGGAGTCGAGATTGCGTGAGAAGGGGGACGAGAGAGGGGATCGGCGGGATACACTCAGCTCAGGGGTGATCGAAGGATGATTGGCCTTCCTCGCCACCTCTTCTCAACTCACACCTCCTGTCACCAACTATCACTTCACCACATGTCAACACCACAGACCTCACAGAGGGTTGCTGACCTGCTAGCTCGTGCAGAGAAAGCACGAGGGCTGACTGACGGGTTGGCATCGCAATGGGTTGACGAGGAAGAAACAATCCCGACCACCTTCCTCGGTCTTCCTCCACGCGCTGTGGGCGATGAGCCCTCTTCATCATCAAGAGCTGCTCAGCCCATGTTGGATGAAGCAGAGATCAGTTATGAAGTCCATGCCGACTCTCCTCCGCGCGCAGGAAGCAGGAACGCCGTTGCCCCACTGTATCCGAATCACTCAGCTAGCAGTGGCCACCTCGGGACGTCATCGGCCGTTCACCCCTCTGAGCTGTGTTACTCCTCATATCAAGCTGAGCCCTATTCAGTGACTCATCCAGCTGAGGATTACCTGTCTGAGCCGTGGGCAGTCACACAAGATCAAGAAGCACGAAACGATCTTCTTGCGATCCTCGGAAATGGTGCGCCTCTGCCGTACTATGAAGGGTATCCCTCACAGCTTGACGGGTCGTTCTCCCAGCACGATCCGGACACTGACGAGCAACTCCTCTCAACATACACCATCAACGCATCTTACACCCGCGATGACTTTTTGGACCCTGCCACTGACCCAATCCACGATCGCGACAGAGACCTCACTTCGAAGGAAGAGCAGCCACAGTCTGGCGCTGACTACGAACACAACGAGAATGGGCCGCCTCACAGCCACGGCAACTACCGTCGCCTCAACGATGAGCCGGTTATCCCTCATGGCGCCTACTTCCATTATGGGAACGAGCAAGCCCGCTTTCAAAGCAGTTACACCCACAATGAGGACGAGCCGTCAACGAGCGCTCCAGCGTCAAGATTGGATCCCGACTCTTCCAATGAGGATTACGATGCAAATGACTCTGTGTGGCTTCAAGAAGCTGTGGCACAGACGAAGAGAGTGGAAAGTGGGTAGACCAACCTAACAAGCTGATCAGCCTCAGATGCATTAAAACGAAGCCAGACAAGATCGCCGTTCTTCCCTACAGCGGACAGCGACGGACATGCTTCGAGCCGACCGACTTCGGCGCTCCACAGACCGTCATCGAGGAGCAACAGTCGGTCGTCAGTCCGGTTTCCCAAAGCGCCACGGACTAGTGTGCCTCGATCATTGTCTTCGCAGCGAGGTGCAACAGATGTGCATTTGCCGCTACGGCAGATGACGACTGCAACTCAGCCAAGTCGGCATGATACACCGCCAATTCTGCCACCTTGTGCTTCGCCTGCACTGCCACTACAACCTGTACAGCCATCGCAACGCGCTTCTCACACGTTGCCACAGCGGGGGGCTCCACCTGCCCATCGAAAGCAGGATGACATACGGCCTACTCCTGGACCCGACGATCTTACTGATAGGCTCGTTACTGTGACAGCTCTTGGTGATATGACTGACAAAGTCAGAGATACTGACCCCAGGGAGCCGTGCTGAACAGGCCCTGTTCCATTTCTCCCACTTCAATGCAATGCAAAGCGAGATCTTTGACGCAGCTTATAACACGGACGACAACCTTGTCGTGTCTGGTAGGCTTGCACAGCAACACCGACACCACTGACAATTAGCTCCCACAGGCTCAGGCAAGACTGTCATTTTCGAGCTGGCGTTCCTGCAAATGTTAAATCAAAACTCACCTGGCAGCAAGAGCCTTGCGATATATATGGCTCCTACTAAGGTGCTGATCGATACTAGAGAGGGCTGACCACAGGCACTGTGTAGCGAACGCGTGCAGGACTGGGGCAGCCGCTTCCACTCCCTGGGCATTGAGTGTATGCCTACGACTGACCCCTCTGACTGCAGGTATGGAGGTCACCGGCGACACCGACAACACAGAGGCCTTTAGCCGCTTGTCCAGAGTCAGCCTTGTGGTCACAACGCCCGAGAAGTGGGATTCGATGACGCGCCGGACGTCTGTTAATCGCGTACTTGACCGTCTACGGCTGATCATGATTGACGAAGTGAGTGCTCCAGGGAAACGAGAAGGCCTGGCAGTGAACTGTCTGCATCGCCAAGATCCGAGTGACTCATTGTCTGCTCACCGCTGCGGCCCGGAACTGTCTTATGCGTGATGGATGCTCGTAGCTATTGTACATGCTTTGTGGGCCCGAGATTCGCAGCTTACTGATTGCAGGTACACATTCTTCACGAGGACCGAGGTGCCACACTCGAGGTCCTTGTGTCCCGGATGAAGTATCCCGGCCATCGAACACGTTTCGTCGCCGTGTCTGCATCAGTGAGCACTGCAGTACAGTTCTGCTGACAGCTGGTGCCCAATATTGGTGATGTTGCGCGCTGGATCGGTACAAATGACTCAGGCTCACTGGACGCTCGAATTGACGATGACGACGTCGAGCGTATGCCAAGGGCTAAGGTCTTCTCGGTAGGTCCAATCCACGTCAGTTGTAACAGATAGTTCAGCGAGGAATATCGACCAGTGAAGCTGAAAAGAATCCCACCGATCGGATTCGACGCCCCAAACGACTTTGTCTTAGGACCGAAGATGGACAAAGAGCTGTTCACCGTCTTGAACAAGCACAGCGACCAGCTGCCAGTCCTAGTGTTTTGCCCGACTCGCAAAGGTGGTGATTATCGTACACCTCGCTACTGACCAACAGCTTGCTCCGCCACAGCTGAACAGATCTGCAGAGACTATGCAGACGCTCTGGCATCGCGCAAGCGTGTGCCCTGGAGCCATGCCAAGAAGTGCGAGTCCCTTCATATCGTCGCTGACTGCCACAGTCGGAAGCTGGAATGCCTGCAAGATGCCAAAGTCAAGGCCATGACAGAGTACGGCGTGGCAGTGCATCACGCTGGGGTCGATCTTCAAGATCGTCGTGAGATTGAGCAAGCCTTTCGCGATGCCAGGTTGCATCTCATCGTTGCCACCTCGGTTTGAAGATGACTTTAGCGCAGCTGACAGTCAGACCCTCGCCGTTGGCGTCAACCTCCCTGCGCATCTCGTAGTCATCAAGGGCACAGCTATGTGGAACGGCTCAGCCTTCCGCGAGTACACTGACATTGATATCCAGGTATGACTTAGAATGGGGATTGACTAAATCGCAGCAAATGATGGGTCGTGCCGGCCGGCCGCAGTACGATACCTCGGGAACGGTGGTGGTGATGTGTCACAGGTCAAAGCTCGAGCGGGTATATCTAGGCAATGAGCAGACTGATAGGCAGTACAAGGACATGCTCCACTCACGTACAGTCCTGGAGAGTTCCCTACACAATAACCTCACTGAGCGTGCGTCAATCGGGTGAAGGAATGATTTGACGAAGTACAGACCTGAACAGCGAAATCGGCCTGAAATCAATTTATTCACTCGAGACTGCACAGAACTGGCTGCACAGGTAAGGCAGGTGAAGATTCGTCGCTGACGCAGGACGTTCCTCGCTATCCGTCTGCGCCAGAATCCTATCTTCTACCAAAGCTTGATGGTCAAGGATAGATCTAAGACGTGGAAGCAGGCGTTGGACGAGTTCGCCAAGGTGGGCACTGTATGTGTCGGCAACAGCACTCACGAGCAGAATGCAATCGACGATCTTGCAGAGCGAGATTTCGTGGCGATGAGAAAGGACGGTGTGCCAGATGACGACGACAGTCCCAAGGAGGCAGGCGAGATCCTCCATACAAACATGGGTCGGATCATGAGCGAGAACTTCATCTCGTACAAGACAGTAAGTCGTCAGCTGAGTGACACGCAGTTTACGACAGATGTGCCACATAGCGTCCATGCCCAGCGACGCTGATCTACGCTGCCTCCTCGAAATCCTAGCAGGTGCGACAGAGTGAGTAGGGCACTGATCTGCTACGCTGAACCCAGATTTTCCGACCTACGTCCTCGACAAGGGGAGGTGGCGGTATGTCGAGTAAGAGACGAAGCTGACGGAAGGCACTCAACAAACTGAGTGTCAACCCTGATATCCGCTTCGGTGTCGACAAGGCCAAGACATACGCGTAAGCTGCTTCCCGAATATCACATCTAATGACCAAGGGACAAGGTGTTCCTCCATCTCCAGGTTGTCTTCGGCAATGTCTCCCTCGACGACTCCAATGGCCGAACTGAGAACTCTTCAGCGATCCAGACTCAAGTCGCGATCTACAGCGCTGCCCCGCGGATTGCAAAGGGTGACAAATGCTTGCGCCGAGCTAATCTTCAGCGATTTTCAAGGTGGCCGTTGAGAAGAAGTACGGAGGTGCGGCTATGGCAGCACTCGAGCTGCTCCACACGGTCAACGGCCGAGCGTGGGAGGACTCCCCTGCCGTTTTCCGGGAGCTTGATCACATCGGACCCAAATCAATCGCGGTTCTTGCTGCAAACGGCATCACCAGTGAGCGTGCTTTGCTTCCTGATGCTTATGACAGGCTGGGACCAATTCGTGCAACTCAGTCCCGGACGATTGGAGACGTGGCTGAACCGTGCCCCGCCGTTCGGTCACCAGCTCATCGAAGCTGCGAAGGTACTGCCTCGCTTTGAACTGCGGATGTCCAGCGAGTCAGTGTACACATGTATAACCGCTTATGCCTCAGCTCCACCAACATCTCGAAGGGAGATCACGGCTGTCCAAGGATCCGACTCAAAGTCACCGTTGACCATGTAGGCGGGGACTTGAGATCATCCAGCAAGGGTCGCGGGGCGCGGTCGCAACGATGGAGGAAGAAGGGCATGTCTTACACCTTAACTGTGCTGCTTGTTGGCTCGAAGAAACACCGCTTCATAGACCTGAGGAGTATCAAGTCAGTCGGACTGCGTCAGTCATCTGACGCCAGCACGAGCAAATATGGTGACAGCACGAAAGAGTTCGAAGTGGACGTCACGCTGTATTATCCTGACGAACGCATCATCGGCGTCGTGGGCGGTGAGTGTGTGACGACGCGATGCCTAACCACAGTCGACGAGAAGGCTGGCTTGGCATCCACTGCTGAGTTTTCACCTCGTGTGCCTGCGCGGATCTTCCCCGAGACCGAGGAAGTCGAGCAGATCCTTGTAAGTGGCTGGATGTGCGCGAACGCTTGACGGTGAAATCTGACTCCTGCCAGGCGCGGCACGAACCACCACCTGAGGCCATCAGATCGCAGTCGCAAGCACAACGAGCACAGCCTCCGCCATCGGTTCAGCGACGACCGGAAGCCCCACCCCCGGCGCAGCAACATGCAGAGGTCGAACCTCAAACACAGCGACGAGCGCCTGGCCAGCCGAGCAGTAGCAAAATCAAAGCCCCAGTGAGCCGCTCGAAGGCAGGGTCAGGGACCAGCATTGAGGAGATCATCGACTTGACTTCGCAAAGTACCGCTGCGAAACGTAAGGCTAGCATCAAGCACAAGACGCCGCCTGTCGCCTCTCGCCCTGCTAAGCGTGTTGCGCGTTCAACATCACACCATGTGTAGGTGCTGATCTTGGTGAATGAAGGTATAATGCATGCAGTATGTGAACACGAACACCGATTCTGCTGTCAGCTCGCTCCACGCGTTCCACTCACACTCTGGCCTTGTCCAGTCGTAGTTCCATCCCTTGCCCCTCGTCTCGGTTGGGACCCACGCCTCCCTCGGCACAAGACCGTCCGGCCTCGCCTCCCTCCATTGACTCAGCACCGACTTCTTCTGCCCCTCGTTCAACTTCTGAACCTGGTATGCTGCGTTGCCGTGGTTCATGCGGACCATTGCCAAGTCGTATATCCTCCTGTCCGCTCCGTCCTTGGTGATCTGGTCCAACTCCTCACACGCGTCGACCAGTGCAGCGTACTTTGCGCGCAAGGCCTTTTCACGCGCGAGCCTTTCATTCTGGCGGTACAGTGCCCATGCGCGCTCTACAGTGTCGTGAACCTCTGCAGAGGGCACAACCGCAGCCAAACGCTCAACATGCCGCGGGTGCCGAGGACCGATCGGGGATGCTGAAGAAGGGTTGACAGAGTTGGCAGGGTACAGCGCGGCGCGAATGACATCGATCTTGCTGTCGTTGACGCCTGGCGCTCCGACCCCAGACTTTGGAGCATCCTTCTTCGTACGCGTGAACGAACGCGCCAGTCGGGGTACGCGGTACGCGCTCCGTGACGACGAGGCGAAGCCGGTGAGCATGGCGGGTAGCGCAGTGGTGGTGGTGGTGTGCTGATTGCTGATTGCTGATTGCTGAAGCCGTCGAGCCTCCTGGCTGTCTGGCCTGAAATCTCGAAATCAATCTCAACATCCAAGGATCATCCGGAGGTCGGCGGAGAAAGTCGGCCAGCCTCCGTGTGGCACTGCCACGTGGCATGACGCCTCCGGGGTAGTGGATGTGGGCATCTATGGGGTATGCCGGGTATGATGGCGATGGTGAGATCGGTCGCGTCGTCTGGGGTATTGTATTGTGTTGCCAGGAGAGGAGGGGGGACGGCTAGCGAAGACAGCAGGTGATGAACGAGGACATGACTGTTACTTGACCTCGCTCAGTTCTTCATCTTATCGGTCAGCTCCATCATGGTCCAAATCCTCGGCCTCGACACCCGCAACAACCTCAGCCTCTACGCTGTGCCTGCGGCCTTCGCGATTTCGTGAGGTCGATTGTTGAGCGTCTACTGATGTTAGGTTCGCGCCGCACCTGTATGCAGTCCTCACTGTGAACCTCAACCACCCACCAGAGACTGAGGGCTTCAACTTCTCGGTGCGTGCTGCCGTGAGGAGTGAGACGTATCAGAGACGAGAGATGTGTCCCAGACAGGAGAGGCGTCGCAGTGGTACTAACCTCAGAACCCCAAGCGTACTCGTGAGCGCATTGCGGACACCAAGCTCCCACCTCGCCTTCAGGACAGGTATCTGCGGGCCGAGTATGCCAACGACAACGGCTTCATGTGGGTCATAGTTGCTGACCTTGACTGACAGCAGCTCGCTTCCTCTGTTCGCATCGGCTATCGTTGCGGGCAACCTTGCGCGCCTGCCATCAGCGGTGCTGAACAAGGCTGCTGGCGTGTACCTCCTCAGCAGGATTGTCTACAACGGCCTGTACATCTATGGCACGAACAGTGAGGCGCAGCCAGTGTACCCGGCTGACCATCAGATGCCCTTGGCCTTGCGCGCTTTGTCGCATGGTTCACGGGCGCAGTCTCGTCGCTCAGCCTCTTCGTGAAGGCTGGGAAGAAGTTCGAGGTCCTGCCTTGAACAGTATTGGTAGACCGTGCGTGGTAGGACAGTCGTACAGCTGTTGTGAAGATGCAAATACATACATATTATACTTGTACACTAAGCGCCGTCTACCTGCATTTGGTCGCCTGGTTGCTGTTGCAACGGTTCAGCCGTTTCCGGAGCTGTAGAGTCGGTCACGGGCGCGCTGCTAGCAGCTTCCCCAGACTGGCCTGCGACGGGCACCTCTGCGGGATTTCCGTCAGTAGCAGGGGCTGCAGAACCTTCTCCAGAATCTGGTCGTGAGGTATCTCCGCCATCAGCCCCTCCGTCTGGGACCCCTGACCCGTCCGGCCTGGCAGTCGTGAGACCATCCGCTTCACCTGAACCGTTGGCCGGCTGCAACACCGCATCCGTCTCTTCACCCTTGACGTCGACTTCCTCATCTGCACCAGTGTCAACCCCCAGGGGCTTGTGCCGCCGTTCAGGCAGGGGGACGCCTGGGAAGGCATCACCAATTTGGTCCGCCAGCTGACGCCGGAACGACTGATGTCAGGTCGCTCTCTCGCATGATAACCCACTTCCAATCCAAGAATACGCCCAAGCGCATACTGGTTCTCTCCAGTCGCACGCGATAGCATAGTCTTGGTGTATAGATGTGGGTTCTTGTACCGGTCGACATGGCTGCTAGTCAGCAAAGCTCTCTGTTTAGTGGCTTTGAATATCCGTCATCCGCGTATGTTGCTCTTCGAACAGGCAGGACAGCAGCGAGCTGACAATGTCATGTTACTCACTCAACGACGCTCTTTGGCACAGACTCTGTGATTTGCGGAGCTATCTTTGAGAGCTCTACCAGCTTGGCGTTGACCTTCGCACTGCAGGTCAGGATGTGTCAGATGCGGAAGCCCACTCACAACTGCAATGGAACCAGATCCTCCTTCCCAGGCTCTACTGAGCCGGCGCAGACTTCGAGCTCATACAAATCCTGGATGAGGCTCACTAACCGCGTGTCCAGATCGGCGAGCGTAGCGGCAGCATCTTGAGGAGGATTCACACCGGGCGGCCCACCAGGAAACGGAGACGGCGCAGGCGATGGCAAGTGAGGATTCATGCGTTGACGATGAAGCCTCGCTGGATGAGCGTCGAGACGGAGGAGGAGATTATAAAGTCAGGTAAGTGGCAGCGCCGACGCGAATGTTGTTGTTAGCCGACTGTGTGATTGCCAGATACAAATTATCCGGGATAACGTCGCTCCGCTCTGTTTCATTACTCACCACCACCACCATCACCATGTCGCAACCACAGTCGCCGACGCGAATGATGGCCACGCTGGCTATCCAATCTGAGAAAGCAGTGGCAGATGAAGAGCTTGAGGCATTCAGGCAACAGTGGAAAGCGGAAGTCGCAAAGCGTCGGCCTGGAACAGAGGCAACACCAAGTGTTGCACCTACAACATATGATGAGGCCGATGCGACTCCAAAGTCCCCGAAGGCCAGGCCAGGTCACCCCGTGCAACGAACGAGTGTCTCTCCCAAGGCGAGCTCACGAACGCAATATACCTCCTCAGAAACCACGTCAAAGCCACCATTATCCCCAACCAAACAGGCAAGAGCGGCTACGGAGGACAAACGAGTGCATTCGCCGCCGCGAGCCACACGGAGGGCGATCAGCTCACTCTCGACTTCGCCCGATGCTCCCTCGTTGCCATTCCCAAAGTTCCACAGGGAGCACGAATCAGCAGTGACCCTTTATACTCAGGCAGTGAAGGCTGAGCAAAGTGGTCAACTCAATGACGCCCTCCATCTGTACCGGAGGGCCTTCAGGGCGAATGACAACGTTGACAAGCTGTATGCTGCCGCTGTGCGACAACAGGATAAGGCGTTGCTACAGGGCAAAACCGATGTCAAGCCACAAGAAGCTGGGTCTGCGCCAACGCCTGCTGTTGTACAATCAACAGAGGTCGTCGATCCCACGGCAGCGGAAGACGCTCCGTACTCATTCACCCGGCATGTCCAAGTGCGGCCGGATTATGAGAGGACGACAGGCTCCACTGGCTCTGTTTCACGCCTGACTGGGCTGATCGCATCTCGTGTTGGGATCGCCCCAGAAAACCACGAGGGGCACCTTGACCCAGCGGCTCAGTTCCGAGCGGAAAACGAGGAAGCACCTCTGCCCATCGCACTGTTGCCTAGTGAAGTATTGGAGCACGTGTTCGATCACCTCGACGTTGCGAGTCTGGAAACATTTGCCTCGACCTGCTGGCGGGCTCGGGTCTTGACTGCCAACTCGAGAGTGTGGAAACAGCTCGTACAGAGGATATATCGACCGCCTATGACGGATTTGACGGTGGAGCAGATTGTCAGTCGGCATCACGAAGAGTGGCGCACGACCTTGATTGAGGAGGCAAGATTGAGAATGGATGGCTGTTACATCTCTGTTTGCCATTACATTCGACCAGGTGCTGGCGAGCAATGGGTGGCTATTACTCATATGAGTAAGTGGCCTTTCGAGTATACTGAACTGATCGCAGTCACTTATCATCGCTTCCTCCGCTTCTACCCCGACGGCTTTGTCATATCCTACCTTACAACCGACC
Source organism: Cutaneotrichosporon cyanovorans (assembly GCA_002335625.1). Taxonomy (NCBI): domain Eukaryota; kingdom Fungi; phylum Basidiomycota; class Tremellomycetes; order Trichosporonales; family Trichosporonaceae; genus Cutaneotrichosporon; species Cutaneotrichosporon cyanovorans. The sequence continues at coordinate 413,635 of BEDZ01000014.1, read as the reverse complement.
ATCCCTCCGACGTTGTGCCAGGCCTCAAGCGTGACGCTCGAGCCAAGGGCTTCCATATAGGGAGGTGGCAACTCATACAGGACGTGGACGAGAAGGGCAAGAAGCAATTGCGAGTGCTCATCACTGATCTCATCGAGCCAGGTGGCAATGGGAAGTACGAGTTTGAGATGGAGCTCGGCCTTCGAGAAACTCATCGTGGCAGATGGAACAAACTTGACATGAAGACATACTCTTCGATACAAGTTGCTACCGGGGAGATCCTAGGGCTGAGTCTAAAGCATCAGAAGCCCTTCTACTTCTCAAAGTGAGATCATGTCGCAGACTTAGCTGACCGTCAGAGTGAAGTCATATCCTCAAACTCTATGACTGGCCACATGAGCAACCACAAGCTGCATGCATGCACTTTCCTTATCCTGCACACGTTCGCGCAGGTGCCGCACACGCACGGATATTGCTGTCGTGATGGCTCAGGCACCGATTGATCAGAGATGGTCACACAGATCCAATGTGGGTAACTTCATTCCATCATCTCCTTGTTCAGCAAGTCCATTGTTTCTCATCACTGCACATCGTGCAGGAGGATGCAAAGCCTTGTCAAGACGCTGATCTTATTGAAACATTGACAGGCGGGCTTTTCCTAGTTGATGACGAAGCGGACGAAGTCAACTCATGCCATTGTCTGCTGAACGGTGCATCGTCCTGGGGCATGAGACCAATAATGATGGGGCCATCAATAGCCAGACTCACGAGTCAGTGCCACCACTAACACGCTCGGTGTGATCAACAATGAGGTGGGCACACATACCTGCGACCCTCCAACACGCCGTCACCTTGCATCTCTCGTTTCAACACCGTTCAACACTCATTCTCACTCATGGGATATACTGGAAACAGAAATGTTGGCATCGAGGCAGGAACCTACCAGTCTTCCAGGCTTCTCAACTTGCACCTCGGCCTCAACAGACCTGATCGCACTCGGCCATCTCGGGTTCAGACCGCCTTGGTCACCACCAAGCTACGAGCCAGACGTACCGAGAGACGTACCCAGCAGCCCACCTGATCAACTTCCAGACGCTCCTGATAGTCTATCGGACGAGGAGTCGGACGAAAGCAACAAGGGCAATTCGAAACGCGTCAAAGCCGATTGGCAGCCCAAGCCTCAGACCGCCAGTCCTTACACGTCGTCCTCTCCGATGGTCCCATCTGTCGTACTGCCAGAATCAAAATCGATGGACACGCCGAGTCCCGACTACTCGTTATGCCTGCCACCCTTGATAGGTGTGACCCCTCCGCTTAGGATAAGGAAGAAAGGACTTGCACGTGAGTGCCGCCAAGGTGATCTCGCTGACCCACAGCAAGGAATGTGTCAGAGAGTGGCAGCGACTCCGACTGTTCTGATGCCGACATAATCGCGCCACAAACCCCTCCTCACGCTCAAGGCATATTCTCAGACCAGCCGTCTATTCAGAGCGGCGAGGGTCATCCACGACCGGTCCCAACACCGGAGAACTACAGGCCGATAGCGATCCCGTCATATGCGCTTGGAGAGCTGCCACCACGACCACCTACAGGTCAGAAGCTCAAAAAGCAGAACACTGCCACAGTGCCACGCTGTCGCGTCGCAGGTTTTGGTGTTCCCGAGGTCAGCAACGTGACACGCATTGAGCAGACACGGGATTGTCAGTCGGGGGCAACTGAGAAGGCCATATGCAGGGTGAAACAGCAGTCGCTTCCACTATCCGACACGTCGCTGTCGTTTTCACCGATCTCAAGCTCCAGTGAGGGTAGCCCCATCAGCGAGCCACGGTCGAACAGAGGGAATGGAAGCGTGCCAGATCGCAGTTGTGATCGAGCAGCCAGTCCAATCAGCAAGGTCGATGAAGTTCATGCCAAAGTACAAGAAGACGAGCATTCTACACACCCTTCTCGCGACCTTCCTGAGATTGCTGAAGTAGACGAGCCGACATCGCCCCGTGTGGCCTCCAGTGACTCTGAGCACGACGTTATTCTGAAAGATCCCTCGAGGCGGCCCGGAAGCATCCATGTGGGTTTCCTCCCACTGCCCAACGTTCCAACTATAAGCCCCCTGGATGTCAGCTTGCAGCCGCCGACACAGACCCCGACCACGTCTCCATTCAGAGCACCAACGCGCGCCCTACCGCCTCCGCCTAGTCCGTCGACTCCAAGCACTGCCGGATTACCCATTCAGCCCTCTGTCTTGGTTGCGGCTTCATGGCTGCCAGACATAAGCCCCACTACGAAAGTAACAGCAATCGACAAGAAGTTGCCACCATCACCAGTCCCAAGTAATGGCCGACTACATCTACGCTCACGGTCAGGCTCTTCGAGCTCATCAGTGGACAACCAAAAGCACGCGCGCAACGGCTCAACCAGCTCCCTGCCTGAGTATCTGTTCACTTCCCGGCACATTCGCAAGGTTTCGTCCTCTAGTGCCCACTCACTTCCTGAGTCCATCATTCCTGCCATATCTCACAAGGCGAGGTTGCCACTCAAACCGCTGGCGCTCCCATCAACTTTCACCGGCTCCTCAAAAGCTGCCGCGGTTCTTGGGCTTGACGTTGCCCATCCCCTGCAACCTAAGAGTCTCGATCGTTCACCGAGCCAGCCTACTGCACCGTCATCCAGCACGATGCGGAGTTCAACTCCGGAAGCTGATGTAGGGAGGAAAGGTCATGAGCGGAGTCTTGGATCCTTGACGAGGGATGCTGACAAGGATCTTCTCGACAATCCTTGGGACGATCAGGCTTCCCACAGGGGAAGAGGTTCCTCGTCTACAAGAGGATACGATGGACTGCTGTCCCATGAGACATCTGCGCGTGACCAGCTCCCGCGTGTGGCGTCAATCGCATCGTCGACGGACGCTGAAGGAGGTGCGGAAAACAGCGTTGTCCACCCTAGCTCCACAATCCCATCTCAGAGTGCCACAAGTCGCCCTGTCAACTCCCATGGCGGCCATCAGCATCCGTTCGCTGTCGCTCAAGTTGAATCGGAAAAACCTCGATCTGTCGCGTCTGCATCCCTAGCTACTCCCAACCTTCCAGCTGTTCGTCCGTCAATGAACCACTCCTCGCGCTCTGTATCCGCATGTTCGGATGGATCTGAGCAAAGCGTGTCTTCTGTTGAGCACCATGAGGTAATGGAGGTTCTCCAGTCATCAGACATGCCGCCAGTGCCCCCCAAATTCGAAGAGCTGATATCCACGGCTGGAGACAGAAGCAGCTTGAGTAAAGCGCTGCCAGGGACCCCACAGCGTCCTGTATCGCCTGCACCGAGTGAAGCATCCAGCAGAATGTTTCGACTCTCCCAAACTTCCCTTCGTCCCATCCCTTCTCGAGCGGCGCGCACACCATCGCCCTCACCATCCATCGAGCTCGGTTACACACCAAGATCTGCAACTGGGTCCATCGTCTACCACCAGCTGCCGCCAAAGTACAAGAGCATCACCAACCTCACGCCCGGTTCCTTACCGCTAGCCGAGGAGGAGGAGGGTGAAAGCTGGTTTGACCACGAGCCGCTCACGCCCACGCCTCAAGGACTGATGAGCAGGTCGAAGACGTGGATGCGTAAGATGAGGAACTGAGAGCTACGGTTGTCGGCTTGGCTGTTCATACTGAACCAAACTACCGCAACATATAGCTAGTCTACATACATGCATGTACAATATGTCTAACACTGTCGTTTAGTGTTCTTCCTCAAGATTGACACGCCGTCGGGCCGGACGGCGCTTGTGTGCGACCTTTGTACCGCGAGTGGGGGGCTGCACCGGTGCCGAGGAGGATTGTGGTGGATGTGATGTTTTGGAAACTTCTGTCCCTGCCAGAAGAGTTCGAGACGTTGCAGATGGTGCTGGTGGTGGGGATGGTGACGGGCGGTTGTCGATCACTGGTGAGAGAGGTTTTGAAGTGCCAGTCTCGCTGCTTCGTGCACTATGTTCTGGTCCGGACGGTGCGTGATTACTCCTCGTTGAATCTGCTGCCTTCCTACGCATGCCTCGCTGCGCAAGAAGGGCGTCCACAGCTCTTGCCTCCGTCCATGTTAACGGCGTATCGTCCAAAGTGATGTCGTGTCCTTCTCCCACGAAGGTAGCAGCCACATCTGCCCGCCACTCCATACTCGAGAATGGGTTATGGTCTGCCCATACCTCCGAGATTTGAGGCAGAACAGCTAAACGTCCAACCTCCCCGGACTCGGGTAGTTGATTGGCGCGTATATCCACGCGCTTCAAACCGAGCACACGGTCCAAACCCACTAGACAGTCGATCCGGTTCTCCGACAGATTGATGGTCGCTACGTTGCCCAAACACGAGGGAGCATTGCGTACAGATGTTATGACGTTGTTCGAAAGATTGAGCGATATGAGATTGTGCAGTGCAGATAGATCGGGGATTGTGTTCAACAGATTGTGACTGAGATCGAGGTGCGATAAGGCGGTCAATGGTAGCTTTGGAAACGAGAGGAACTGGCAATGTCGAAGGCTAAGATACCTGAGATTGGGAAATCGCGCCTCCTCGGTCGCTTGCGTCGTAATATCAGCGGCGTGATCGCTGACAGTTTTTGAGTCTTCAGACGTGGACAACAGTTCAACAACCCAGTCGTCGCCGTCACTGACATCGTGGACTGACAGTTGATGCAAGAGAGCGTTCGGAGGTATGAGCAAACCACGAGGATCGAAACCGTCCAATTCCAATCTGCCGACTGTCAGTACACCATTTTTGCGAGTGCTGGGACTTGCCGCCTCACTCACATTTGCAGGTTGCGCAACACATCCAAAGGTACTCGCACGTCCACACCTCCTAGTTGCGTATAACCACCTGCTTCAAGAAGCTCGGCTATTGGCGGATCGGCAGAGAATGGTGGATGAATCAGAAGCCCAGGAAGAGCGTTGAAAATTGAGTAAAGCTCAAGGAGGACCTTGTCTGCACGTTCAGCTCCATGGTCGGCTTTCACCCACCTTCGTCAACATCCTCCTTCTTACCAAACCAGCCGTCTCTGCCGACACTGACGCTCCTGATGCTGCCTACCCATGAGCGGATGCTATCCACATCTCCATCAGCATAGCGAGGAGCTGTGGCCCCGCGAGCTGAAACGCTGACGCCGACGGGCACAGGCACATCTGTGCGCCCAACATGCTGCAAATCTTGAGGTAGGCTCTGCCATCGCAGGAGCAGGTACAGCAGCTTATCGGGAGGCAGCCGGAGGAGCACTGGTTTTTGTGGTGTCGGTCTCGGAGCAGCTGGATTTCCAAACCCAAGCGTGAGAGGAACCTTAAGGCTGCGGCTCAGCGGAGCAGAGTTGGGATCGAGTCCAAGTGTCAGCAACGTATAGCTCTGCGACAGCCATGAGGCGTCGGCATGCCTGCGGACCGGCGGAGCAAGCCTTGAGAGGTTGGCTGCAAAGTATCGCCGGAGCTTGAGGATGTAGTCGCGACCAGATACAGGCTGTACGTCCCTCGCAGGTGCTGGTCCGAGGCCGAGCCCGCTCGCGAACATGTTATTGTTGATAGCGAGCAAGTTGACCGACCATCTCGTACAAGGCGCTCTGTGCATGACGACAACGCGGGGACAAGTCACGTGCAGGGCTGGGGATGATCGGCATGGCCGCTTCAGGAAACCGAGATTCGCTATCCTGATGATTCGCTTTTGTGTTCATCACTCTTCATCACGATCTCATGTTCCGTCACTTCCCCTACCACTGATGCATTGAAACAATACTGATCTGATCTTCTCGCAGATCTCGGAACCCCCACGCATGATATGATCTGAGAGGTGCTCCGATGTCAGAACTCCCGCTTTCATTACTTTCTAGCTCCGAGACCCGTCATGTTGACCTTCCTGCTGGCTGCTGCAGCGGCTGTCAGCTCTGGTGAGGATCTGTGCACACAACGGACTTGCAAAGCTAACTACTGTAGTGACGGCTGCACAGGTTTGTGCTCCGAAGGGATGCTTGGAGGGCTTCGGCACATCAGAATGTTAGTCTGCGGACTGGGTGCTAGTGAGTAGCTGACCGCAGTACTGGCATATGACAAGGACAAAGACACATACTACGCACCAGGTGCCTTCTCAGGAAGCCATTCGCCGACTCCTCAGATCAGTGCTGTCATTGAGACCGGCGTCTCGGCATCGACGGTAAGAGGGCCATCGCTGCCAGCAGCTTTCGCGGACCCTTTCTATGCTGGGAGCGTGACAAGCGATGTGACGGACGCGATTGGCGAGGACTGGCATAGTCTCTTCCTCCCTCCGGGATGGTTCGCCGTCCTATCGACTGGCAAAGCTCTCTGGGGGGCGATTCCAGACCGCCTACAAATACCACCCCTTGATCCGACGGAGGGGCCCCTTCGATTGGAGTCTTGTATGTGCAGCGAGGTAATCAAAGCTGATGTCGAGCTATCTGCAACCCGTCATGCACGAGTCATGGCACCTGCACGCCCAACAAACACAACACGAACGGCACCTGCGTTTGTGATGCTGGGTGGACTGGAAGTATGTGCGAGACGTGCGCGCCCGGTCACTATGGCTCGACTTGCCAAGGTATGCAAGTGTAGTACTCCAATCTGACTCTTCTAGCTTGCCCTAGCAACTGTGCGGACTGCGATGATGGTTTTCTTGGCTCCGGAGCGTGCAGATCGGCCGTTGTACATGGTAATCAATCCGCGGAGCCAGCTTATGAAACAGATTGCAACTGCGAACATGGGTCTTGCACCCCAACAGGCGATTGTGTATGCGCCGCTGGCTATGTCACGAAGGACTCTGTGTCATCGAAGAAGTGCAACGCTTGCGCCGATGGACTGTATGCCGATGCAAACGGCGATTGCATGCGTAAGTTGCACGCAGAAGGCAAGACTGACTGGTTCAGCTTGCCCTGAGGGTTGTGTCACCTGCAAACTTCAGGACGCCGCCGAAGTTACGAGTCCCAGAGTGCAATGTTTGTCTTGCTTTCCGCACAGAGAGCGAGGGGTTCATGAAGGAGACTTTGTGTGCAGCGCTCCTGTCAGCTGCGACAAAGGCCAATACTACGATCGCAATGACGGGGTGTGTCGGAGGTGAGCCTAGCTGTCGTAGAGATTTACGCTGACCATAGCTGCTCTCCCGCTTGCTTGGAATGCTATGGTCCTGGGGTGAACGAGTGCACCGACTGCCGCAGTCAGGCTCTATTGTATGGTGTCTGCGTTCCATTCGACGCTCTGTCCGGGAAATGCGAAACCAGAGGTGAGGGCGGGACGATGGTCAATATGGGTGCCGAAGGCAAGGCGCCGATTTGTGAGCGTAAGTTCAGAGTGGATGCACCGGTGTAGATTCTGACTCCACTACAGCTTGTCCTGCCGGCTGCCGGGATTGCAGTGTCAACGCTTCAGAGAAACAATGCTCTTCATGTCACGACGGATATCTTCTATCACGCGGGAGATGTGTGAAGAACTGCGAGCCTGGTCGTTATGCGGCCACCGATGGTGGGCGCGGGACGTGCACAGGTGAGCGCTCAACAGCACACGACTCATTGACCACAGATTGCGCACCAGGATGCAAGTCGTGCGCAGGAAGGAGCAATTATTGCACGCAATGTGATTCCGGCGTCGCTTTCGAGGGCAGATGTGTTTCCAGCTGTCCCGAGAACACGCAGGAGAAGGACGGACAATGCGCTCCCTGCCATCCAGACTGTGCTACTTGCTCCGTTCCCGGCGCAGCTGACAAGTGCACCACATGCCCTGCCAGTCGTCCAGTACAGATATCAGGGCGGTGCTACAACTACTGCCCGCCGAGGACCTACTTTTATGCCACCGAGGATGTTGCCAAAGGAGCACTGGTCAACGGCACGGCTTGCGGGAAGTGTGACGCTAGTTGTGCCACCTGTCTGTCGCTCAATGGCTGTACGTCTTGTCCAGACGACAAGGTACTAGTTGGCGGAGAGTGCCGACCTGCCAACTGCACTGGTCCATTTGCTGCGTCTCTGGGTATATGTCTATCGGCCGTTGTTGATCTTGAGAACAGGCAACCCATCAGAGCCATGTCACAGGAGCAAGCAACAGGGAACAAGAAGCTTTACTGGCTCGGACTCTTGGCGATAATCCCTATCGCTGCTATAGTTTATCTCTACATCCGCCGTGAACATCGAAAGACGCGGGCAGCTACGGAGGAGTTTGGTCGGCAACTAGACGAGATCGAGATCAACCAATGCATACAACGCCTCAACGACGTCCAGAGCAATTATCTTCCGACGGCGGACGTGCGCAAAGCGCGGGAGGAGCAGAGGGACGCGAAAAAGGTAGATGCCTTGGGTCTCAGCGGCGTCGCCGAGGAGTATGGGGAGGTACCACCGCCGTACACTCCTAGTGCTACTGGTGCCTTGGGTAACAGCATGGCCTCTCCCAGGAATGGTGACCACCCATTCTTGCGTGTCCCACTATCGCCCGTAACGCCCGGCTCACGCTTTCGGCGTGAAGGGATTCAGAGTCTCACTTCCACCTATTCGACCAACTCGCAAGCGACTATCGAGGGTATTTGGGCAGACCTATATAGTCCACAAGCAACCAACACCGGCCGCCGACATGGGAATGGATGGGTGTAGGACCGCCTTGTAGAGTGAGACATCTCGCGGTGTGATGTATAGTAAGGGATGTAGCACTGTAGCTCAGAATGCAGAGTCTGGCTCACTCCAGCATCACTCTTGCGTCTCGATGCTTTCAGCCCACTCGAGCATCTCAGCAGTCGGGAAGTCCTTGAGGAGGACATTCGTCTACGATGATCAGCGCGGAAGCAGTTGCTTACCACCCACCTTCCCAAGCTCTAACACTGCCTCGCCAACACCGTTATCCATGGCAGCCAGTCGGTCAGCCTTCTCTTTCACGCGGGCATAGCGGTCTCCGCATTCTTGGGCCAGCTGAAGTCAGTCACAATCCCTCCAACCTAAACGCACTTCAAGATACTCCTCTCGCAGCGCGTTCCAGGACTCATCGTACACCTCCAGGTTGGTACCGGCCGATATGACGTGCGGCGACAGGTCAGGCCTTGCGTCAGCTTGACATGGTACAACACTCACCTCCACGCGTCTGGCCGTCCCTCGTCGTGCTCCTCGGCCCATGTGCGCGCATCTGCAATCACATCCGCAAATGTCGCCAGCCGTCGACCAACTTTGTAGTCATCCAGCAGCTTCGTAGCTCCTGTTAGTGTCTCCGACCTCAACTCGTGCAGCATGTTTGCCCAGACGTCTGCGAATGTATCGGGTTTCTCAGCTGCCAACAGAGGGTAGCACTCCTTCATCTGCTCGAGACTGAGGTCAGCTCAAGACGCCTCCAGCACCCACCTGAGTCGACTGAGTCCTCTGTCGATGGCATTGATTCTCAATGTGCGCACTAGAGCCTCATAGTATTTGCCGAACTGAGCTTCTTCGGCATCCGCAATAGGTACAGGAGGCTCAGCTAACACCTGGGCGGGCGTCCTGCCTGGGGTCACAGCTCGTGCTCTGGAGGCGCGTCGGGGCGTCACTGGAGGTGGGGGTTGCTCAACCACTTCATCTGTCTCGTCGGTGGGCTTGATAATATTGCCTTCACTGCTTTTCCGTGCCCGCTTCCTTGGCGGAGTGTCGGTAACATCTTGCTTGCCCTCTTCTATTCGCACTGTCTCCTCTACCTCTGGGGATACCGGCACTGGTCGAGGCTCGCCAAGCTCCTCCGTGTGCGACGCAGCTGTCTCCTCGGCCAGCAACTCAGGGTCCCTCGTCTGTCGGCGGGACTTGCGGCGACTTGTTGGAGTCATTGGCAATACCGATGGTCGGCTCTGCGCCAGAGATGGTGGTGGTGAACGCATGGTAGCATCAGCAGCAGCTGGTTCCGGTTGTTGCTTGACAGGTTGCTCCTGCTGCTTCGCTTGCGGTGTAGTCTGCAACTCGGTATCAATGTCGATCTCATCGGCTGTGTCGTCGGCTTGTGATGGCTGCTTCTGAAGCGCGGACGGGACTCTTGAATCCTCATGCGACTCGGGCCGAGGCGTAGGTACTGGTCCCGACGTCCTTGCCTGCGTAGGCGTGCGGTCATGTTCAGACGAGCTCTGATTGCCTGGCAAGAGGTCGGGAGGCAATGGGGTCCCATCTGGAAACGCCTGGGACGGCGAGAATGTGTGTTCACGATGTGTCTGCGACGCTGATGGCCCCTTCTGGGGGGGTGTCCGTGCCAGCGGCATCTCCGCTTGACGTTCGAGAGGTGTTCGCCAACATCAACAACCCAACGTCAATATGAGGTAGGCAACCAAAGCACAAACAACAACAACAGTAATGACGTGTAGCGCCTGATAACATTCCCTCAGTACACGCGTATGGTGATCGATCGACGTTTGGTCCCGCAAGCGCGTCACCGGTAAGCAAGGTCATGATGGGCGGCGACTCCATCTCCACTGAGCAACGAAAGATGTTTTGGCAAGTTGCCATCCCGTCTAGCTCGCTTGATCTGTCTGCTACTACTGATTGATCACATTGAGCGCCTTCTGGAAGCTCATCAGTCATTGTTACTGGTCTTCTAGCGCGTGTGGGCAGTCAGGTAGTCTAAGCACTGACTAGCTTGCGCGCCTGTGTGTGAGCACCCATCACAGTGAGTAACCGTGGCGGTCGTGGGTGCTGCTTGTTTCTGACAGACAGTCCGGACTCTATAGCTTGAAGCAGACGCCGCACTTTATCCCTCTCGATGTGGGTAGGATATAGGCTATGGTAACGCGCTGGTAGCTGACTGGCAGGTCCGATCCATCGCCGTCGTCGAGGTCACAATCGCCGAATGCTCCGCCTCAGCGAGTAGTGTCCGGATCGCTGAAGGAGCGCATTGCCAAGTTTGAGAACTTGGGAGCTGGCGGAAATGTCCCGGCTCCGCGATCCTACGAACGCGGTTCTTCCTCTTCGTACGCACGAGGCGGAATACTCGGCAACCGCATACCGAGCCTGGATCCTAAGACAGCTGGGCTTGCAGGCACAGGCAGCTTATCCAGACGTGTCTCTGAGAGGAGAGACCTTATCGGTAATCGGATACCAAGCTCGGGCTCGTATCAGCGGTCTTCCGACTCGCCCACTGGTACGAGTAATATGTCGAGCAGCTCGCGGCCGAGTTCAAGGGGCGCAGATTCAAGGGGCGCAGACAGTAACCGCGGAGGAATCGGCCTAGGACTTCCAGCAGGTTCGTCAGCCAGGTCGTCTTCACCTGCTTTGTCTGCTACAGACTCGGCATCGGCATCGAGCATCACATCGGCAGTCGACTCTGCCCATTCAGGGTCTGCACCGACATCTCGCACATCTTCGCCAGCGACCTCTGCGGAACCAGGGCCTATAGCCAGCACTTTGCCAGATCAAAGCGATGCGGGGACTATGACGCCCTCTTCTACACGGGCGAACCTTGGAGAGGACATTCCGGACATCTCCATGCCAGTCACGCCCGTAGCTGCTGCCGCGGACCTTCCATCGCCAGGCTACGACCTAGTTCCCGGCAGTCTGATGTTCGCCGCTGGATCGTCCGCTGTGGCACCGCCTGCGAGTTTGACAAGCTCCCTTCGCTCGGAATACAATCCTGTGTCCGAGGGCGACGAGAGTGTAAATCTCAGGGACGTCAGCGGCGTCAGCACACCGGTCGGCACCCCCCGGCAAGCACATCGGAATCTGGAAGATGACGCAAGTAGCATTGGCGCCGGGAGCTTGCGCAGCGGTGGGCCTGGCAGTGTGGCTGGTTCTTCCCGTGCCCGCAGTGAAGCTGGCGACATCGAGGCCCGAGTTGCGGATCTCAAACTGGACGCAGCTGCAGATGCAGAGCAGAGCGGCCCAAGTGGCACAACCGAAACCACGGAGCTCTCCGAGTCCACAAGTAAACCGCCCCCTATCACGGAAGAGGCGCTCGACGCGGATGTTGCAAAGGTGGAGCCGACTTCAACAGAGACTGGCGCAGACGAAGTCGAACCGAAAGCAGACGCCGACGGCAGTCAGGTCACACAAGCGCGCGATAAGGCAGAGGAGGCCGAGCTTCCTAGCTCGCAGGAGGTGAGAATTTCTGAGTGTGATTTGGATGCTCCTGATCCAAAACGGGATCTGGACGCAACTGATCACTCCAAGAGTTCTCTGCCTGCAGCACTGGCTGAGTCGATGTCTACACAGATCCTGGCTCAGCCCAAGGAGGGTCCTGAACTCGATACCTCAGACGCCCCGGTGGCGCGGGTGGCGGAGAATCAGGAGAGCTCAGCTCCTGCTACCGTTGGCCATGCAGATGCAGATGAGCAATCTGCAACGAAGCATGAGACTTCTGACTCCTCAACTGCTGCTGAGGCGACACCGTCTCTGCAAGAGCATCTGAAGGAGCAGGCAGAGAGTCATACATCCGAGCAGAAAGCTGTCACCGCAGATCCGATCAAAGCGAGTCCGCGCGATCCAGGAGCGACTGCCTCTGTTCTGAACACTCAGCAGAAGGAACCAACTTCTACTGGGAATGAGCTCAGCGGCAGTGGCACAACATCACGCCTCACGCAAGGAGAGGAGAACATTGCGATCGGGACTGCAGAGGAAGCGGCCATCAACCAGGGACCACAATCAGCAAGCCATTCCGACCCTCCTCCATTACATGACAACGTGTCAGATGACAGGACCTCTGTGCCCGGTTCTGTGGGTAGTCCGAACGAGAAAGATACACCATCTTCGACGACAACACATACTGGCAGCGACCCAAACCCAGAAGAGACAGGGGCTGAGCCGTCTGCGCCGACGGAGTCATCGACTAATGGACCACGAAGTGCAACGATCTCGGGCACCCCGCCAGACGCGACTTTTCGCTTTCGAGGAGCTGGTCTGGAGGCCTTGGGTCTCGGTGTTCCTCAATCCCAAGGGCGTGTGAACGTCCCGGCGGCAGACGACGTGGACGGTGATTCAGCCAGCTGCAGAGATCGTGATCTCACACCTCACGCCTACGTCTTCCACCAATCCTATGACGGCCATGACATAGATCGCGAGGCAACACCAGTTCCAGAGGGCTTCATGGGCGGCGATATGGAGGACGAAATCCAACCGCCTCCCGCACTCGACGACGACAGTGACATCGTGAGCGTCATGGGAGGTACCATATCGGAACGTGACATTGGATCCCCTTTTGCATCGAACCGCAGCTCCATGCCGCCGGCTCGAGCTTCGAGCGAATTGGAGTTCCGCTTCGAAGATCTTCATGAGCGATTCTGCAGGGAAGCCAATACTGATGGGAGTCCATCACTGGCAACTGAAGACGTAACGCTCTCGTCAGGCACACACCCCGGAGGTAGCGGTCACTCGAGGAGCCAATCTACAAGTGCTCGAGGTACAGCAACCACTCACAGGGAGTCGAACGGATATACTGATGCAGTCAGCTCCTCTGGCACTACAGCGGCGAATGGCCGCTCTATACCAGCGGGATCCGACGACAGCACGCGGAGTCTGCTTGCGAATGAGCTCCATGTCGACTCCGGTGAGCTTAACAGCGATGCAGAGCAACGGTTTCCGGCTGTCCCGAAGAACGATATAGACAACGGATCTCCGTCTCGCAGACCATTGCACGTCCATGTAGAGCTCTCACCGTATGGGGTGCTTCCAGATCGCTCGACAGACGACACTCGACCTCCTCAGTCGACATCCAAGCCTCGTGCACCGGATATGGGTGCGGTCAAGGATTCGGCACAGAACATTCCGCTCACCGACGATGGCAGAGCGAACACGGTGCCGGACTTTCCCAGAGCCCCACAAACCCAACTCGCTATAGTCGAATCTCTGCCCGCGAGCGGAAGTCAAACGCCTCAGAAAGTCTCGTTTCCCACCGGCACCTCGCTTCCCCAAGGCCATCCACCTATCACTCCAGGGGGTGTCTTGTCCTTTCCCGAAGTACCTGACGAGACACGTCCATATGTTGGCGTACACGTATCGCCGGCGCGAACATCCTTCTCAGGCCCGGATCACCCACGGATCCCGTTTCCGCGCGCTGGCATCAGCTCGCCAAGTCAGCCTGATGCATCCCCACGTCGCTCTGGCAGCCTGAGGACCTCGCCCTCGGGTGGCAATTTCTCAGGCAACACAGAAGGCCGAACGCCTATCACTCCGCCGCCCCGGCATCAGACCTTCGCACCAGCGTCACCTTCATTCGACTCGCCCTCTGTAAACTTGAGTCCGGAGGTACTAGAGTTTGATCAGGAACCTGGGACCCACAGTCCTCGCCAAAAGCGCAGTAGCTTCACTCCTCGCTCACCGCACCTCAACGACGAGGACCCGGGAAGATTTCGAACCCGGTGAGGGCTGGGCGCTGGTGAGCGACCGCGAGCCTTGGCATGGCTCGCCCCCGCATACGATTGGTCACAATGCCTAATGTATAACAACCTGTATGTACTGCATGCCAACTATCACAAAAAAGTGTATATGAGACCGTGGCTTACTCAATCTATGCGCATGGAGCGCTGTGTGCGCCTCGCAACTCGCAACATCCCGCTACGAGTTCCTGGTCACACGCTCAACACGTCTTTTGGAAAGGACTGTGCGCTCTTGCACGGCTCAGACGCGTCGAGCTCTTACACGCGTTGCTCGGCCAGCATAAGGTCACAAGCGCGTCCAGTTTTTACAACCTCCGTTTGCTTCCTGTTTCCCAAGCACAAGCAGGAAAGGTAGTCCGTGGCCTGGGTTCTAATGGTACACGTTGAAACGGGTTGACCTTGGCAGAGCGCACGGTGATGTGGCCATCGAAGTGGCAGGGTCATCACAAAAACCATCACTGTGCCTTCTGATCTTAACTATTTTTCGATCATTACCGAATCTCGCCCCTCATCGGTGACAAGTCCTCGGAACTGGTAACAGGTCGACTGTAACGTCTATAAATCTGACCAATGCTGCAAATCCATCATTCTCACAGCTCCTCGTTGAACGAGGACATTCACCTTCAGCACTGAGTGTTTGATGTCGCTTTCTCATTTCCCCAGCATCGCTCTGTCTTTTCTTCATTCCAAGATGCTCTGGTCGTCGAAACTTCTCAATTATCTTGTCGTCGCTGGATTAGCCTTTGAGGTGGTCTTGGTCAGTGAAAGCGTTGAAAGCGAGCTCGGGGTCACATACGATTACAAATCTGCCACTGAGATATTTTTCTCCCAGACTCTCAGATGTAGCGGTCTCAATGCTCCGTTTTCCGACTCACGGACTCGTATAAGAGTGCTCTCCGGATTTGGATATGTCATAGAGCTCTGCTGACCCCTACAGGCATCGAATACCACTCCACCCAAGGGTCTGAGCCGTCGCGACGGCCCTCACAGGTTGCCCAAAGGAGCCCGCCTGAGCCGACGCGACGGTGGTGAATGCGTAGCGAAGACTTCTCAACCCCAAGGCACCCCAGCTCAGACTCCGGAAGCCTCGGCGGCCACGACGAGCAGTTCCAGTACCGAGAGCACCACGCCGACAGCCACTCAAAGCTCTTCACCCGCGGCCACTTCCCCTGCAAATGGCTCTGGTGCACTGGTCAAGGTGCCGAGTGACGTCGTACTGGGTGGCACAACCAACGTCGGCTCCAAGATGGGCCTCGCATGGCCCAACGGCGAATGGACACCTGAAGGCGAACCCGGTTGGCTCGGCAACTACATTGGAACGAAGGTATCGTGGCTCTACACATGGGGCCCGGACCCTCTCGCCTCAGCAGAAGCGCTGGGTATCGAGTTCGTGCCGATGCTGTGGGGTCCCTCCGAGGCGCATATCCAAGGCTGGCACGCTAGCCAGGCCAACTGGCCCGAGAGTACCAAGAACACTCTGTTCTTCAACGAGCCCAACCTCTTTGGCGCCGAAGTGGCAGCCGGTATTTCTCCTCAGGATGCTCTTCAGTATTGGATCAACGACTACCTCCCGGTCCGCACTGAGCGCGGCATGCAGATCGGTGGTGCCGGCCCTACCAACGGACCTGATGGTTTGCAGTGGGTGCAGGACTTCGAGGCCAACTGCATCCAGGCTGGCCACTCTGCGGCTGATTGCACTCCCGACTTCGACCCGATCCACTTCTACATCTCCGATCTTCAGGAGGCCAAGAACTACATTCAGAACTACCACGAAGCCACTGGTAGGAACGTCTGGGTGACGGAGTATGCTTGCGCATCCTTCTCAACCTACCCGGCTAACTCTCCTCCGTACAATGAGATCGTGAATTACAACCACCAGCTGGTGGCTTGGATGGACGAACAGGACTACGTGATACGCTACGCGCCGTTCGGTAAGCTGATGCTGAGCAGGGATGCGCTGACTGCTAGGTACTATGGCCGGAACATTGCACGGCGTGCCGGGCGACAACCGTCTTATGGGCGAGGATGGTGCGGTCACAGAGCTCGGAAAGTGGTACATCGGCTGAGAAGGGGTTGACAGAAACAACATGTTAGCAGCTTCAGTCGCGAAAGAAGTGTCAATTACGGCAATGCTGCTTCTTCACCAGAGGTAGCGATTGCCGCCAAACTTATATGAGTCATAGTTTACAATGCAGAACCCGCACAGAGGATATAAGATACCTGTATCAGAGCGTGGACTACGAGCAGTGCGCTGACTTAGAAATGTAGTGATGTCGCTATGCCACGGCGCCACTGATTATCATCACCACAGCGGACCAACTTTAATCCACTGCACGATGATCATGTTCAACACTTCTGACTTTCTGATCTTTGTTCACTCAGTGCTTTCACGATGCCTAAGTCTTTCGGTTAGTGCTGCTTATTCCGCTCGGCGTGCTGACGGTTAGTATTTGTGACTGGCAACGCCAACAAGCTCAGGGAAGTGCAAGCGATCCTGGCGAAGGGCGACAGCGGCATTCAATGCACATCTCAAGCCGTGGACGGTGCGTATATGCTGCAACGGCGATGGAGCTGATGTCAGTGCCCGAGTTGCAAGGTACTACGCAGGAGATTGCTCGTGCAAAGGCCGCTACAGCTGCCAAGGTGCTGGGCGCTCCATGTGTCACTGAGGATACAGCTCTCTGCTTCGAGGCTATGGGCGGCTTGCCGGGACCCTACATCAAGGACTTCCTGGGTACACTGGGCCACGACGGTGAGTACAGGGCCTGAACTCTGTCTAAACTCTCTGCTGGTTGACTGCGGGCTCTGACAGCAGGCCTTAACAAGATGCTAGCAGGCTTTGGCAACACCCGGGCTACAGCCCTCTGCACATTCGCGTACTGCGCCGGACCCGGAGAGGAGCCAATACTATTCGAGGGCCGTACGGAGGGCAACATCGTGCCCGCTCGTGGACCATCGAACTTCGGATGGGACCCAGTGTTCGAGCCTTTGGAGGGTGGTGGGCGGACATACGCGGAGATGCCTGCGGAGGAGAAGAACCTCATCAGTCATAGGTATCGCGCGCTTGAGGGTCTCAAGGCCTTCCTTGCTTCTCAGTAGGTAGACCTTTACAACATGCATACAACATCGGCCACTCTCTTCGTCAAAGCCCTACTGAACAGTCTCCGCATTGTTGCTTAGTGATAAGTTGCTGCTCTTCCAACGTGGAGAGGAATTTATCGCGAGACGGAACGAATATGAAAGCGCGAGCCAAGATAGCGAGCTATCGTTAACTTAGCACGCGTTCAAACTTACGTTCTCTGGTTTTCTCAGCAATTCGCGCAGTTTGTCCACTGCTTCCGGGCTACTGTCGCCCAGCCACTTGTCCCATTGCTCTTGTTTCTCTCGGTCGAGGGCGTATCGCGCCAAGTGCCGGATCAAGGTGACGAGTGGTTGCGCAGAATCCATGATTTCGTCGAAGGTATCTGGTGGCTTCTTGCCCTCCCCTTCGTCACTATCCGAGTCGTCGCCAGTATCGTCGTTCACCCCCTCGGGCAATAGGCCACGCAGACGCACCCAGGCCCGTCGTCGAACCCAGCCCCACCAGTTCAGTGGCGCTGGATGTGACCGCCACCTCTTCTTCTGGAACCAGAGATTGTATCGCCAACCCTGTTCATCCGTATTGGTGCGCATCTTCAACATCCATGGTGTGAGCCACACCCATGCTGGGGATGGGGTCTGAAAGGTCTCCAGATTGTAGCCAGTTTTGATGCTTTTCCGTCTAATCTTGGGCCGATATGTCGCCTCCTCCAGTCCCTCGGTGTCAGCCAGTACGTCTTCCGCATTGCGTTCTAGAACGTCGCCTCCGACTGGCTCTATGGGCACTGTGAATGGTGACGGGTCCGTGGGTAGCAGCGAGTTCGACGAGTACCACGTCTTCCCCCAGAGCGTGATGCCACGTTGATTCTCGTACATGACTGCGGGCCGTCAGCGAAGATAGTCTTGCGTTACGCACTCTCCCATACGTAAAGTGGCTTTCTCCGTCTAGTGTCTAGCGGTAGCTCAGCTTCAGAGTGCACAACCTGTCCATCGGCCAAGAGTTCGATATGCCGATAGTTGAGAATGCACGCCTCGTGCTCTGCCTTGATCTCCTCCCGCACCGCATCGATGTCGAAGTCATCTGAGCGATCGGAGAGGAATGATGTCGAGCGAAACATGTACCGCCTCTTGTGCTTACTCGCCAGCGCCTCGTCGATAGCTGCATCTTCGTCTCGAGTAGTGACAGCAGTCACTGGAAGACTTGGAGAGTTGGACTGCACCGCGTGTAGCGATGGCGGTTGCGGCGCATCGGGACTGAGCAGGCCATGCTCGCGGGGCTCGGCCTCTGCTGCCGGAGTCCGTGGTCGCGAGCTATCAGCAGTCTCAGACCCCGACCCCTCTGGCAGCGACGACGACGGTACTGGAGGTGTGAGCACAAATCCAGGCGGCTTTGGGAAGCGGGGCATGGAAGATGTGAAGTCTCAACAAGAGAAGATCGTGAAACGCAAACATTACGTCAATAGGCCCCGACGTTCAACAGCGCTATCAATGATAGCTAGGTGCTTATCGCTTTCGCTGCCTACATAACCAACTCTACGTCTCAGACCAACTCATCTTTGCATGCGGCCATGGACTAGCATCCGTTCAGTCACTGCGACACTTGAGCAGATCGCCATCACCGCAAAACCCAGCAACCTGACCGGGGTCCGGCATTGACTCCGCCTCCACTACTATGACCGTCCCGGTCCACTCGTCGCGATCAGAAGCGGTTTGCCACTCAACCTACAACCTCGAGCACTCAACTTCCATGGACACGCTCGAGCTCTCGCCTGGGCAAGGGTTGGGTCTCTTCCGTTTAGGAGACTCGCTCTGGCATGTCATCGACACACTCCGCGCTCGCCGGACTGAGGTGCCCAAGTTTGAGATCTCCTGGGACCCCGACGTGAGCGTCACTTGGTCTGCTGGGCGACGCTGACATGAAGAATGCGCACAAGTCGGCCGTGACCATACACACAGGGCCGATAGCACTACTCTTCCCCCCAGGTCCTCAGCAACGACTCGCACATATCCACGTCACTGACCTGAGCGACATCACGCTCACATACGAGGGCAAGGTGCTCACCTCTGCGTCTCACCCACTGACACGGGCGGGTGTCGCCTTCGCATTGGGGCCTACTTATGGCGACAGTGCACAACGTCTTTCATATCCAGGGGTGTCGTTCGAGCTAGCTACGTCTAGTGGCCGTGAGGACCGTGTGTCTTCAGTCAGTGTAGCCCCGCGCGACGAGCTGCCAAACGATGGACTACAGCGATGCAGCATACTTGTGAGTAAGAGGGAATGGGCATGTCTGATCGTAGCCTGGCACCGGCGTGACGCTGCACTTCCAACATCCAGTATCCGTCGAGCTCGGACAGACGACAGCTCAGGACTTGCTTCTCGACGTGGGCACGCCCCTGCGAAAGTACTGGAAGGAGGACACACGTCTGGACCGCGTTTGGGGGCAGCAAGCGGAAGCGGAAGCGGAAGCTGGTGCACCTGCAAACGAGTCGACAGCGGTGTTTTGGAACTACTTCCAGTATGGCTTAGACTTCCTGCTGGTCGACGACGTCGTCACAAAGGTCATTGTGTACTCTAACATCGTGAGTCCGTCCCGCAACGCGTCTGACAGCAGCCTGGAGCACCACAGTTTCAGCAGTATGCTCGCTGCCCCTGGGTTGTGGAGAGTGAGGTCGGCGATCTCAGCTTGGACAGTCCATTGGCCACCTTCCGCGCACAGTTCTCTCCGCCCCCAAGTGTTGATCTGCCGAACGGCTCTACGAAGAAGTACAAACGTGCTGACAAGGAGCGCAGCTCGCCTTCCGAGGAGGCTCTGAGCAACGCCATGATCCTCGATCGTAGCGTGGAAGGAGGGCTGGACGGGGTTGTAGGTTTTCAGCGCAGCCAACTTATCGCCCTCGACGGCTTCATGATCGAGGTCGATGAGGCATCAGGTGGCATAGCTGCCGTGCAGGTCTGGGGCGACTGAAGGGTTTGGGCTTCTGTACGATACTGTAGTTGTGTAGATCTTGTCTTGAGTTGTATAGCAAGCATGTCATGTGGGTCCAGTGCATGAGCGTCCATTGCTTACTGCTTCACTGATCTCTACACGCATCGCCGATGCAGGCACTGATCAAAGATCAGCTATCGTGCGTGCCTCGATACCGGCCATCACGGAACCAATTTAGGAACACGCTAGCCGATCGGCCGCCACCGTTGTTGACAAGCAGCGGACTGCGGCTACTTCCACATCTTTGCTCTTTATCGACGGACTCGATCCTCCTCCAGGCAGCGGCACAAACGGTAACGAAGCGTGGCCTCTGACAGAAGCCGCGATGCCTACCCGCCGAACGCGACGGAAGACGCCCACCCCTCCTCCGGCTCGCTCAGAGTCGGAGGCTGGTTCGTCTCCGTCATCTAGTTCTCTGTCGCCGGTGCGATCTAACGCATCGGCTGCCGAGAACGAGCATGCGACTCCTACCACGCCGATGGATGTCGACGTCGACGCATCAATACTTGAGAACGGAGGCGGTGATGTCGGACTCGACGTTGACGAGACCTTGGCGGACGAGTCGGCCATGCTGGAAGCCCTTGCCGGTTTGGAGGATGTTGGGGCTGAGGCTGGAGTGGAGGTTGGGGAGGCCGAGGGGGAGGCCGAGGGAGCTGCGGATGGAGGTGAGGGTGAGGGCGGGGAAGTAGCGGCAGAGGCTGAGGGAGAGGAGGATGGTGGGGATGAGGAGGAAGAGGAGGAGGAAGAGGAGGAGGATGGGGACGAAGAGGAAGAAGAGGAGGACGAAGAGGAGGAAGAAGAGGAGGCAGAAGATGGCGATGACGACGAGGAGGAAGAGGAAGATGAAGAGGAAGAGGAAGATGAGGGCGAAGACGACGACGATGATGAGGACGAAGCTAGCGAGACCAAGTCTAGTGGTGCATCTGTCACCAAGGGGATCAAGTTTCGCTACCCTCCTGCCACAGAGGACATTACGACAGTGTCAGAGCGTGAGCGAAAGTTCAAGTTCGCACGTTTCTTGGAATGCACTATCGAGGGATGTGACTGCACTGGTCTGGAGCCGCCATCAGGTAGCAACATCGCGTTGGCGTCGGCAGATGACAATCAAGTCATGTCCGATGGTGAAGGCGATGAGGCTGTGTCTGCATTGCGCACAGAAGAGGGATGGTGGAAACTGTGTGGCAAATGCTCTCATGGCTGGGAAGGAGAGGAGGGACATGTTGTTGGGGACGACGTGACGGACGACGAACGACGGCGACGAGAAAAAGTCGTCGGCAGGATAGAGGAGCTGCTGCAGGTGAGGGAACTCGCAACATGAGCAACAGGGTATGGCTTTACTAACACCAGGACGATGGACTCCTGACAGTGTTCCCCACACCCCGCCCGGAATCGACAGTCTCCCTCCATCGGCAGCTCACCCACTTCGTCCGTCCATCAGGCAAGAAGCCAGTAGCTGCATTGCCCTCCTCGTTCGACAGGACAGAGAACGGCACCCCGTTTGAGGGGTCCGACGCTGGAGATAGTGAGCGACCACGGAAGCGGTCACGTTTGTCAGGGTCACCAGACGCGGATGTACGAGAGGGCTCAGAGGCCAATGGTGACGGCGGAGCCACCGCAGGGAAGGGGACGGGCAAGACGCAGCCGGGCCAGAGGTCTGGCAAGATGGCAGGCCGAGGGACAGCTGCTCGGACTGTTGGTACCGCTGCCAAGGGCCCTGGTGCTGGTGCGACCGAGGCGCAAGGAGACGAGGAGGAAGACGACGACAAGGAGCCTGTTGCCTCTCGCCGACCAGAGTTGGATGACCGGGAGCGACGTCGACGCGCTGAGATCAAAGAGAAGGAGCGCCAACGAGAAGACAAGGCTATTGCAAGAGCTGGAGGAGAGGAGACAGCCGCCGATCTGGTTGAGGAGGTATCAGTATGGCATGGGATCGAGTTTGCACGGCTGCCCCAACGGCCGGCTGCACTGGAACAGGAGAAGAGGGAGATCATTCTTCCTGTCGTCACCTCGAGGAACCCGAGTCCAGTGGCGTCGATTCTGCTGATCGGTCTGAAGAATCTCTTCCAAAAGCAGCTGCCCAAAATGCCTCGAGAATACATCACACGCCTGGTACTGGATAAAAACCACATATCGATGCCGATAGTCAAGCGCGGCTGGAAGGTCGTCGGCGGTATTTGCTACCGGCCATTCGAAAGTCGAGGCTTCGCTGAGATCGTGTTCTGCGCTGTCGACTCGTCTGAGCAAGTGAAGGGTTACGGGTCACATCTGATGAATGCGCTGAAGGACCACGTCCGCAAGGCGCACAATGGCATCACGACGTTCCTCACCTATGCAGACAACTACGCTGTGGGCTACTTCAAGAAGCAAGGCTTCTCGAAGGAGATCACATTTCCACGCGAGCGATGGGTCGGGTACATCAAAGACTACGAGGGAGGCACAATCATGCAGTGTACGATGTTGCCGAAGGTGCAATACACAGACGTGCACCAGATGCTTGCAGATCAAAAAGCTGTGAGTTTACTCAGAAATTTGTCCATGCTAACGCTCTAGGCCATCCTGGCCAAGATACGCACCATCTCGCAGTCGCACGTTGTCCGCCCAGGACTCGAGGTGTTCAAGGAACGCAAGCCAGGAGATAAGATCAAGCTGGCCAAGGAAGAGATACCGGGCCTTGCTGAGAGTGGCTGGAACCCAGACCTGGATGAGATGTGAGCAAGCTCGTATGTCTGCCGCTGACGATAAGAATGAGGCAACCGAAACGCAACCCCCACTATGCCGTCATGCAGCAGATTTTGAACGACCTGCAGAACGACAACTCTGCATGGCCATTTATCAAGCCCGTCGACGCTACTGTCGTCACAGACTACTACAACGTCATCGCACATCCCATGGGTGAGTTGACTTGAAAGGACTCGGGCTTACAACAGACCTCTCGACGATGGAGTTCAAGCTCGAGAGCAACCACTACCAGTCAATGGACGACTTCATCGCAGACGCACGCCTCATCTTCTCCAACTGCAGACAGTACAACGGAGAAAAAAACCAATACGCCAACCTGGCGAACAAGCTGGAGAGGGCATTAGACCGCATCCTGAAGAAGCGCTGGCAAGCGGTGTAGCATGTTGTCAGCTGACCACCTTTGTACGATACCGCCATGTACTGTTAGCATCGTGGACTCTACAATCTGATTACATAGTCATTCTGATGTCCCAAGACTCCATCTCCTGGTTTTCTATCATAGAACATGCTTGTACTGCACGAAGTCGGTCTTGTTAGCCACCTTGGTGTACAGCAGCTGAGCGCGGTGGTTGAAGTGCTGTGTGTGCCAGTAGACAGACTTGACGCCCATCTCTGTGCCGCGGTCGTAGACGTACTCGATCAGCTTCCTGCCTATCCCGCCGTTACGCACGTCCTCGTTGACGTAGAGGTCGTGCAGGTAGATTGTGTCTTCCACGGTCGCTGTGTAGATGTGCGGGAGGTACGTCACAAAGCCGACGACGCTGTCGTTCTGGTCTGAATCAACGGCGACAGCCCCGTAGAGTGGGACAGCGGGATCCAGCATGCGCTTGAATGTGAAGGCGGTGACCTCGTCCGGGACCGTGCGCTTGTAGAAGATATTGTACTTCTCCCAGAGGTCGCGGAAGGCCGCCTCGTCCGCAGCAGTGATGGGCCGCACTGTGATGGTCATGACGAGATCTCAGGCTTGCCAGCAGAGTAAAGTGGATTGAGACCTCTGACTGCCCAAGGCATATATATACTAGTAGTATCGAAGTCATTCATCATTTGAGGCATGGTAAGCTCGAGTCAACAAGGGTGGCGGATAAGCATGATTGCCGATGCCGATACGCTATTACCCGCGCTGATCGCTATTCTCGCCTCGCGACTGCCTATTGTCCTCACGCGAACCTCAAGTTCTGACTTCTTATTTTCCTCACAAATACAAACATCTAAGGTCTCGAGTCACAGACAACGACTACCACGCCCACAGCCAAGCACACATGTGCATCCCTTGAGTCTGCTTCTGATATTCCTACCTTTACAACGAGCTATGACATGTCCTTCCACTGCATTTCAAAACAACAACCCCGATAGTCCGTCCCTTACTGATACCTGAAGCCCGGCTCGCCCTCGAGGATGATCTCCCCCCTGTCGGCCCTGCGGTTCTGGATCTTGAAGTAGATCATGAGCCCGAGAGCCATGAGGAACGTGATGGCAGCCATGGCGATGGTGAGGTAGATGCCCGTGGGGAACTGGGGCACCTTCTTGGCCTCTGAGGACTTGAAAGCAACGCCAGCGAGGATACCGCCGATACCACCCCAGGCGATGATGAAGGCCGACGTGAAGGCGCGTCGCGACTGGTGGCGGATACCAGTCTGTGCCCAGGAGGTGACGAGGGGCACGTTCGAGTTGCAACCAGCCGCAGCGAAGAAGACACCGACGTAGCGGGCTGCCTTCTGCTTCATGGGCAGCTGAGAGAACATGGCTACGCCGATGATGATCTGCGCAGCGTTGATCATGACCATGTGGCCGCGCAGCTTGTACTTGTCGGAGATCCATGCGGTGAAGAGAGCGGGGAAGAGTGCCCAGAAGTTGGGAGGCGTGCTGAGCAGCTGGACCTCCATGTTGTTGAAGCCCATGGAGCCGAGGATCGAGGGGAGGAAGTAGGCAAGGGCGTAGACTGTGAGCGCGGCGGAGCAGAACATGAAGCCGAAGATCCATGGGCGCGGCTCGCGGATGTAGATCCAGCACTTGCCCCAGGTGAGGGGGTCGGGGATCGAGTCGGAGCGGTCGCGCTCGATGCGGGTGGTGACGATGTGGCGCTCCTCCTCTGTCAGGAATGTGGCCTTGTCGGGGAAGTCGACGAGGAGCAGGAACGCGAGGAAACCGATGGCGATGGTGATTAGGCCGTAGAGGATGAAGATCCATTGCCACTGGGGTTAGTGACGGGCGTGACTGAAGTGGCACTTGGACGCGGCATGTCCTACTCACACCTGCCATGCCTGCTGTTCCGTTCATGTGGGAGATGCCCCAGGAGAGGATGGCCGAGAAGGAAGTGAGGGTAAGCGCGGCCTGGAAGAACCAGGTCATGCGGCTCGCCATGTTCCTGCGGGGGTACCAGCATGCGACCATGAAGGCGCAGCCGGGGAAGAGTGTGGCCTCAAAGATGCCGAGGAGGGCACGGAGAGCTGCAAGGGTCTGCCAGTTCCTCGCGAAGCCCATGCACATCATCATGAGGCCCCAGAGGAATGTCGAGCCAGACAGCCAGTTGCGCACGCCAAACTTGCGCAGGCCGACCTGAGACGGGATCTCGAAGATAATGTAGGGGATGAAGAAGATCCTACCAGTCAGCAAGCTGCGCAGTTACTGTGTGGCAGGATATCACTCACATGGTGATGATGGAGTAGCGGCTGCCGATGTGCGTGTGCAGCTGCTTGTCCATGAGGTTGTTGTTCGCCACACGGGCATACGCCAAGTTGGCGCGGTCCATTGCAGACACCTGGCTGTCAGTGGGGTCCAGGCTGTCCTCGACATACGGTGTACAGAGCCGCCATGATCGGCATCAACCTTATGTCGATCTTACGCGTGATCCTCTTGACTTGGACAGGATCGAACCCATAGTCGAGGTCCTTGTGGCCAACGGCCGTGTCGGCGTGGACATCCTTGTCCGCGTACTGCACCTGCTCGACGTGCTCGAGGCTGCCGCTGTGCTTCTCGTCGACGTCGGCGATCTCGACGTCTTTGTGGTGGTGTGACATGCTTCTGGGTGGCCAGGAGTCAAAGGTCCGTTGCAGCTTCTCACTGGGGAACAATTGTCAAGGGGTGCGACTGTATCTGAAAGAGGCAGGGCTACCTTTGCATAGGCTCTTATGGTTCTTATGGTTGAGCAGGATCAGGGCTGCAAGAGCTATCGAGCACAACCTCCCACCGTTACCCCATCTCCCTCCTCCCCTACTCGATATCAACTGTGGAGGCCCAGTCCACTCCCGCCGGCTCCACAAGCAGCGTCCTGCGTCCTCCCCCATCTCCCCAGCGCTATCAACATATCCGGCGTTGCGATTGACGAACACCGAATACCCAGACAATGTCGGGCCAAGTAAACAACCTGCGAGACATCGCCACTGGCACCGTGGTCATCGTGTGTTCAGCCGCAACACACACACAACTACTACTACTGTGGCACCGCCGCGCCTGGAATGTGACTCTATCGCGGGCAAAGAAATCTGCAGCACTGGCCCAGATCCCCCATCTTGGCCTTAGAGTCGTCCTTGGCACTCGGCTGGCTTGATCGTCCCGCGTGGATCTGGACACGAGACCGACCCGCGAGAAGTGTAGGTGGTAGCGGAAGTCATTTTCCGGGGATTTTGATGGAATGAGTGGAGAATCGACAACCGCGGTGAAGCCGACGCCTATCCGCAGACCGCTCTTTGCCGCCATCTGCTCTTTTCTCTCGGTGACACAACCATCAATTGAACAGCGAGCGGTCTTTGTTTCACAACTCACAGCCAGGCAGATGTTCAATGTTCAATCGCATCAGTCGATCACCCCGCATTACCCCCCGGAGGCCCACAGGCAGCTAGCTGCCAGGTGATCCTTATCCAGTGCCAAGCGTGCACGGGCGTGTCGCCAGCATCGAGTCGCAGCTCTGCATTGATCGTGCCGGCGAAGAATCAAGAATATGTTTTGGTAGCAGCCGGATTCGCGGAAGTCGTCGAGTGATGGAGTTACCGGCTATCAAGCTTTGTCGACCTGAGGCTGACCGGTGATCAGATGTCCATGAGCGAAGAGCGGTCTTATCACTCACGCGATCCTGTCAGCAGACACAAGTGGCAGCTGGCTGCAACTCATGCTATCTGTGCTCCACTGGCCGTCTTTGCGGCGGGCAACGCTGTTCGGCAATCCAGAACTCGAGACGAGTGCCAGATGTGTGGGGATATCCTGGATATCGAGGTGCCGGTATGAGTGAGAGATCAAGCTGCGGTGGTCACGAGTCGTCGTTTACACTGTGGCGCAGGTGATCGATGCCTTTTGTCGTCCGGAATCACGGAAAGATAGGTGCATCAGTCTGGAGGAATAGATGTGAGGTGGATGCTCTTGGCACGTCAGCACTCATGTTCGCAGGTAGGTGGAAATGATACAGAGTAGAATATCAAGGCGACAATCAAGGGACATCGAGCAAAAGCAATGATTGCTAGAGGTGTCTCTCGCTAACACTGTTAAGTGCAGTTCCCCGCGTTGTGAAAACCACATCCAGAAGCATAGGTTTCCTTCAGTCGTAATGCTTTGCCACCGCAAGTCACCAAATGATTAGGAGCTTGTCGAGATGTGACGATGCCGGTGTTGAGTCGTGGTGGGAACCATAACGGGCATCGTGCGGAGACCGCCACAGCATAAGCGAGGTAATGGAGCTGCAATCATGCTCGAGTCACCCCGGTGCATGTGGAGCGCAGTCAGCTGCAAGGCCTCCTCGGCAAGACGTTGCACAGTGAATGAGCTGAATGCAATGCACATGCTGTTCGTGCGTGCTGCGTCCTGCCCATTGCAATGGAAACGAGGCCATCGAATGTGGACGGACGTCAAGGGCGATCGGGAAACGCTATTTGGATTATGCTTGCTTTTGCTTGCCCGCCAGCCAGCCCTGGCGATGTGATGTGCAATGCTCCGGCTCTAGTTCCGGCTATGGGCCACCTTGCTCTGTAACAACGGTACTAAGTTGTGTAGGAAAGAGGGATAGACCTACAGTATCCCTCAGCATGCTATGTACAGTCCCGGATATGCAGTCAACTTGTGAAGAGAACAGCTCAGCCTCAGCTAACTAATCGACGTCCTATCGACAATGAATCGCTCGCTGATCAGGCACATCGGGCTTCGGCCACCATCTCTTGCTCTGCTCCGGTAAATCTGACCATCGAAGCTGTCATTTGCCTACGGTGTGCGTTGGCTTTGCTCTCGCTGACTTTCTTAGTTGGTATCGTCTTGAGCATACAGAAGCACACATGGAGATGACCTGAATATTCAAATAGAGGTAGAATATAGCTTGCGAGACTTAATCCCGCCAATGTAGATTCCGCCCTCTACGAAGTCGATACCGATGCTGCTGCTGATAGATGAGTGTCATTCCCTCGAATCCATCGGCCACTCGAATGTCTGTGGAGGTCATACTGATGTGAAGTACTTGGAAAAGTCGTGACAAACAATCGCACACTGCAATCAAACAGTGGATCTTCTGAGATTGTTGTCGTTGTCCCACTTGACTCGTCGAGTTGCATTCGCTTACAACCTCCATGCTTACAAATTCAGACGTCCATTAAATTTCATCGTACAAGCAACGCAAATGTTAGATAGCTGCTTGCTTGCTGCCTCGGAATAGAATCGACATGCCTTGATTGCACCAAAGTGACACTGCAACCTCGGTCCGATGTCGCGGACCTTGGACGCCGGATCGGCAACCTCACCCCCGGATAGCCGGCTGCTTACTACTACCACAGCCAGCTTATTATCATTCCGTCAACCACGCTAGCACACCTACCTCCTTGACTCCGCGACCACTGCCCATCATGTTCACTCTACACCTCACCCCAACCCCCGCCCACCATGTCTACTGCTGCACCAAAGCCACCCGTCGATGAAGCCACGCATGCCGCGAACCTCCGCGACGCTGAAAAGAAGGCCGCAGCGATGTTCGAGGAGATCCCGAGCCTCATCAAGCCCGGGATCACCGAGAAGGCGCTGAGCGACGCGATCCACGAACTCGGCACGCAGCGGCACGGCCTGCGCACCCACTGGCACAAGCGCATCGTACGCAGTGGGCCAAACACACTCCGGCCGTTCGAGGACAACCCGCCTGACCGGGTGCTGGAGGAGGACGACATACTGGTCATCGACCTCGGGCCCGTGTTCGAGTCGCTAGAGGCAGACTTCGGCCGCACGTACGTCCTGGGCAATGACCCCGTCAAGACCCGGCTGCGCGACTGCCTCGAGCCGATATGGCACAAGGTGAAAGCGCAGTACGATGCCCGGCCGGACATGACGGGGGACGAGCTGTATGCCATTGCGACGAGGGAGGTGAATGAGGCTGGGTACGAGTTTGGCGCCAGGTTGGCGGGCCATATTCTGGGCAACTTTCCGCACGAGCGTATCCCGCATGACAAGATCACGCTGTACATCACGGAGGGGAACCACAACTCGCTCGTGTCGACGGGCAAGGATGGGCACACGAGGCATTGGATACTGGAGATCCACGCGCGGGACCCCAAGGCCAACATCCAGGGGTTCTACGAGCAGCTGCTGACGGTGTAGTCGGGGTCCTGAGTACATATGTAGCCCGTAACCGAGCGCAAGGTTGTCTGGGGACCGCGCACTATGACTTGCTCCTGTACATCAAGCCCTCAGGAGTTGCTGACAACCGCGCGCAGCCTCCTCCCATTGTAGCATCACTTTCCAACGACACTGCATGCTCCTCTTCCCAATCTCACTGAGCAGCCTGGACTACAGTAACGGTCGCACCCACGCCAACACCTGCAACATTACCTACAGATGCTTAGTTGCTTCCTCAGACACGCGTCCGGACTAAAATGGTCACGATAGGTCACTAGGTCACTATAGTCACTAGAAGGACCTCACGTGGTTTGTGTTCGCTTGTAAGCGAGGACGTTTGAGTGATCGCCGAGACATGCCAGACAGTTAGTCCCGAGTTAGCTCAAGATACTCAACTCACTCAACCCGACTAACTCTCGGCCGTCTGCTGATCAGTGTCTGCAGCCCGACAACTTTACTGTACCCCTCTAATGCATACGATGCTGGGTGCCGAGAAACACCCAAGAGGCCATGTAAGCTGACAGTCGTTCTGATGACAGTCTGATCACTACAGAGAGGCAGTGAAAAACTGACGTCACACTATGCACAGCGACGCTGTGCAGCTCCACAAACATGGGTCTTGTGCACTGAAGGAGTCGTTCAACCTCAACGTGCGGCATCACTTTCTCGCCTTTTGCAGCAAGCAGTCTGATAGCTGATAGCTGATAGCAAGTAGGCAGATGGAATAGCAAACACTCCATAACCGCCGTCCACACACGACGCACTTCCACTATGTGGCATGTGGCACTGCAGAGGCGCACAAAGTGGATCGCCAAGTACAGAGGCGTCGCTCTCCAATTCCCATCGTCGACAAAGTAGTCGACTAGACGCATCGGTTGGCTGTCGCTACATCAAACACAGAGAGATGGCGTCTCGCTCGTACCAGTCTGCCCCGCTTTCATTGGTTGGCAGCGTAGTCGTTGGTCAATTAACTAGTAGTAGTGTCGGCCAAATTAGTCGACCGTGCAGCCGAGACTGATATTAGCGAGGCCATCAGAAGCCACGCATTCCCTAGAAGAAAGCAGGTACGCTCCAAAAGTGAAAGTGAACGTCTCTCTGTCGTGTTGTGATCGTGCGGTCTGTGCACCCTTCCAACGCCTTCACATTAGCTTGTGTGCTCCAGACTGTGGAATCAGATCAGCGCCACGCCTTGTGGCTTACGGTCCACCCGCGGGGCCAACGCTGCGATGGGTGTCTTTTGTTGCGGGCGGCGGGTGTGTTGGCTCACAGAACACAGAAGAGATATGTATCCCATCGTGTACTGTACACCGAGCAGAAGTGTACTAGTGGCTCATGGACTGGCATAGGGGAAAAGAGGGCGTGGC
The DNA here is from genome assembly GCA_002335625.1 of Cutaneotrichosporon cyanovorans. Lineage (NCBI taxonomy): Eukaryota > Fungi > Basidiomycota > Tremellomycetes > Trichosporonales > Trichosporonaceae > Cutaneotrichosporon > Cutaneotrichosporon cyanovorans. The sequence continues at coordinate 382,600 of BEDZ01000014.1, read as the reverse complement.
GACTGGGTGAGGTGCCACGGAGGTCGAGGCGGCCCCACGTCTGCCCCCTCCGAAGCCTCGTTATACACTGATGCCGTGCTCGAGGAAGCCCCTATGAACCCGTGCAGGGTCTATATCGTTGTGGTTCGGTGCTCTGGCTTCAGAACACGCTTCTGATCCTGGTTTGCGTGCTGAGATGTGACAGATTGAGTGATCTGTCAACAATCAGAGTTGGAGGGAGGGAGTGCCCTGCTTTTACCGTCCAGAGGCTATATCCGGTTTATTATCCGCGCTCCAGTGACCCGCACCAACGACTCCACTGCACTGGAGCACCACCCGTTCGATCGATCATCTGCAGATCTCATACTACTCTTGACTACTTTTGTCATCCGACACATCAGCGTTGGCATTGTTATTGCTCTCGGAGAGCAAGTCAACACCTTTGTCCTCCAGGACGGCATCTACGCTCTCGCCGCGGCAGGCAACACCAACACCGGCTCGCTACGCAGAGTAGCTTGGTGGAGATCCCACCCCACGAGGGCCCCACGTTCAAAGGCCATCAAAGGCCCTGCTTTGTATCCTTTGCTCCCTGCGAGAACGACCGTCCAGCAGCAAGCAAGCGATAGCTCACAGCTCACAATGAGTGCATCTGGGACTGGGACAGCTAGGCATCCACCACTACAGCCTCCTCAAGGTCGTGCTCACACGCGGTCGCCGTTTCAGCATCAGCCGCAGCAGCAACAATATCAGTTGGGTTTGCCGCCGACCTCCGGCCAGCAAATCAGCCAGTCGCCCGATAGGCCAGGACGATCCCTGACAGACCTCAATACTCGCCTGACCCCCAGCTACGCCTGGCAACAAGGTGCGGGTGCGCCGGCGTCGAGTAGTGAGCTTTCTCAACCGCCGCAAACACAACGGCAACAGCACATGTTTTCCGTCCCACCACCAGACTACAACGGTCTCCCGCCGCCCTCTGCTGCTGCTGCTGCTCAACAGCTGCGACCGCCACAGCCACTACAGCCGGCTCCAGCTATCCGTCCTCAGACGTCGTACCCGCAGCGTCCGGACGGGGCGTACCCTGGGGGACCACAGATGGGGGGGGCAGGCTGGGGTCCGGGGGCTGAGAACCGGTCGCCAACGTCTGCGAAGGACGAACGCATGTCGGAGGGCTCGCGGCCTGGCACAGCTGAGGGGTCCACTTCTGGGCCACCGGTGGTCAAGCAGGAGGCGGGTGAGCCCGCAGACGAGGATCGCAAAGTAGATCACAGGAAGCGGAAACGCAACAGGACGATCCGCAGTTGTGTCCCATGCCATAATCACAAGCGAAAGGTGGGTGTTGCAGTTTTGAGTTTGATGGGGTGCATGGTGCTGATGTGACAGTGTGACAGGCGGCGTCCGTGTGGTCGGTGCACTGCTTTGGGACTGACGGGTTCTTGTGTGTATGAGGTGGACGAGGCCCGTGATCCGTGAGTGGAGGCTGCTGCATAACAGGTGCTGACAGTATAGCAATGACCCCGAAGTCATCGAGACGGATAGGCTGCGGAGGCGTATCGCAGAGCTGGAGCAGGTCGTCCGCGAGCTGCGACAAAGACACCCCCCTCGCTCCTCGGCAGCGGCGTCTCAGGTCGCATCACAGACCGCGACGCCCTCAGCAGACGACAAGCGCCGCGTCATCGTCGATCGCTTCACCAAGTTCCAGCTTGGCGACCTTACCACTGCGGGAGCCACTGGCTCCACTGCAGAGGCTGGTGGTGCGTCGGACACATCACCAGACAGCAGCTCTGCCAGTCGGCGAGAGATCTACACTGAGCCGTATGATGCCGCCTCGCTGCCAGGAGAGGACATGGTGTCTGACAAGGCGGGGCAGAAGACCTTTCTGGGAGCGCCTGCGGGCAAGCCCATCTTCCGTCGCATCCGGGAGGTCATGGGCAAGGGCAAGGAGGCCATCCCCGCAGAGCAGCTGCCTGAAGACCTCGCATATACTGGCTGGTTTGCGTCACGCAGCAAGACCTTCCCCTTCACCACGATCTGGAGCCACGACAACTTCCTCGATGAGATCCTGGGCCTCCTCCCTGGTGCTGCCGATGCCGAGCTCCTGCTCGAGGCGTTCAAGGAGGAGATCGAGGTCATTTTCGAGGCGTGGAGCCCCGTTCAGCTGGTGGAGCGCTTCCGACGATTCTTCTTGCTGTCGCCGAGCGAGCAGCGGGCACAACCACTGCAGGAGCTTGCGCTGTGGATCATGATCTGCTCACTCGGCTGCATGATCCGGTCAAGTATCAGCGAGATCTTCGGCGACTCGGATAGTGCGGGGACGAACATCCGTGGCTCAGACGACAAGGACCATACCAGTAGTCGCTTGCAGAGCGAGCTCTACCTGTCTGCTGCGTACCAGGCTCTGCGGCTGTGCTCGTTCCTGTCCAGCCCGACTATTGAGACAATCCAGGCTCAGATCCTCATCAACGTCTACCTCATCCACAGTGAACGCGCAGCCGACTCCTGGGCACTCACAGGATCGCTTGTCCGCCAGTGCGTCGCGCTCGGCCTCCACGTCGACCCGACACATCTCGACCCTCGCATCTCGATGAAGGAGGCTGAGATCCGGCGCCGCATCTGGTGGACTGTTGCTGGCTTTGACTGTCTCCTCTGTGTGTCGTTTGGGCGGCCTGCAGTGATCACATACTACACCTGCGCCATCCCCCAGGACATTGAGGACGACCAGCTCTCCGAAGAGCCGGGGAGCGCTGTGCTGCTCGCGCGTGACTCCAACGCCCTGAACCCCGAGACCAACGACGAGACGTACCATGCGGCGTACTACCAGCTGTCCCTACCATCGCTCGAGCTGCTCAGCCGCGTGTTCCATGTCAGCCCGTCTGCCCAGCGCGACTCGTACATGGGCTGGTTTACTCCGTCGCAGCAGGACCACCCTATACATCCCCCGACTGCGATAGGCAACACGTACGAGGATGCTATCCGTCTCGGTCGCGATGTGTTCGACTGGTACGCGCATCTCCCAGAGGGCATGAGGTTCGATCCCGACGACGTAGAGTTGACACGTCTCACTATGCGGAGCCGCCGGCGCATCAACCAGACCTTAGCACTGACGGTCAAGACCTTCATCCTAGTGTACGTATCTGTTTGTGAAAGCTACCTCCCACTGACACCCAGACTCATCTTGCACCGCCCATACCTCCGTGCCGACCCCACTGCATACCCCGAGTCGTCCCAGCTGTGCGCTCAGGCTGCGCACATCATCCTGCGTGCGTACGCGGCCATGGCCCGCACAAAGAGCAGTATCGTCTGGTCGTGGTGGACCATGTCCTACCGTGCCTTCCATGCTGGCACTGTGAGCGCCTTTCTCGCCATCAGGGAGCCCGGCACACAGCTCGCAGAGCGCTGCCTCGCCGACCTGCGCTCAGCGATCACCATCTTCGACGACCGCAGCAGCAACTGGAGCATCTCCCACCCAGTACAGAGCGACCTCTGCAGCGGTCTGCACCGCCTGGAGAACCTGGCCCACGCAGCAGTCAAGCAGAGCACCGACGGCGACGACAACGGCCCGCCGCACCACAGCACTGCCGTCCCTGTCTTCCCCAACTTCTCGATCGACCCATCGGTCCCCAGCCTACCTCACGAGTTCCACAGCGCCGACCAGTCGCACGACCAGATCGGCCGGATGCTGCATGGCGTTGGCAACGGGCACGAGCAGGCGGCCTTCCCGAAGGACAATAATGACAGCCCGAGGCCGTTCCTGCAGCCGTGGACTCTGACCCAGCCAGAGGCGGGTATGACCTCGCCGTTCACGACCGAGCCACTCGCTCTGCCGCAGATCTGGGCGTCCATGTTCAACATCAAGTTTGATCCTGAGCAGCTGAACAACGGGACTGTACTTCCGGGGTTCATGTCTAGTCCGCAGCCGCAGTCACAGCCTGGCGCTGCGCAATGAACGAGGTTGTTAGCTGTCACAGCCTGGTGCTGCGCGATGACGAGTCTGCAGCATTCACAGCCTGGTCTGCGTGTCGGACGACGAACCTGCAGAAGCCACGACCTGGCGCTGCATATCGAGACGTGGTTAAATGTACTATAGAGCGGACTCATGATGCATACCATTGGTAATCTTATCATCGGCTCGAAGCGAGTGACACAGATGGGGTTATTCCGGGCTTCTGCCGACGCCGCCACCCAGCGCGTCTCGTGTTTCAGCAGGTGCAATGACGAGCGACTACTGTTACTGTAACCTCTCACTCATATCCATGACGCTCGTCGACCAGCTGGCAGACCACAGGCGGTATCTCGCCTCCGTGCTGGAGCGACAGGGTTGCCGTCGGCGTAGGGTCATTGCTGGCAAGTATGGTCCCCAGCCGGTGCTTAGTTCGGTGGTCCCCTCGTTGCGATCAGGCAATGGCCATGGCCTTACAGACGAGACAACTGAGGAGAGAGCAGGTAGCAGCAGTAGCGGTATCAACGACGCGCCTGCAACCTCCTCCGCACCGTCGAAACAGAACGTCGCAAACTACATCCCCACAGAGGAAGCAGTGAGGAACGATTATGCGGCGTGGTATGGTGTGTCTGGTGACTGGCCAAGCAACTACGTCCTTGGGGCTGGTTCGGAGGAGATATGCCAAGAGTAAGTAGTATTGCGGACTCCTTAATCATGATCATGCTTGGTTTCGTATGCTGACAACAGGTTCCCCACGCTACGACGCCTGATGGACCTGAAGAAAGCCGCAGTCGACGCTGCGTCGCACCCACCGCTCGTTCTGCCATTACCCACTGCGTCGCCAATAGCACTGCAGCAACTCCTGTCACCCCATCGCTTCGATGTCATCCTAGTCCACCCAGGGCAGTGGAGCGAGACAGCAGCTCTACCTATCCGCCAGCTGTCGGCTGACCCGGGGTTCGTGTTTCTCTGGGTTGGAGCTGCCGACTCTGAGGGCCTGGAGCGGGGGCGCGAGTGCCTGGCCAAGTGGGGGTTCAGGCGGGCTGAGGACATTGTATGGGTGAAGACGAACAAGCGCGCAAGTGGGAATCCGGGAGGTGCGAGTCGAGGGATTTTCGCGAGTCAAAAGGAGCACTGCCTCATGGGGATACGGGGGACGGTGAGGCGTAGCACGGACTCGCATTTCGTTCACTGCAATGTCGATACGGACGTGATCGTCTGGGAGGAAGAGGGTGAGTTAGTCAAGTTCGCATAGCTGTCGGGGCATCTGTTTTAGTCTCAAGGAGTAGTGGGACGCCCGTCTCGCTTCTCAGAGAGGAGTGGGACGTCTGTCTCCGACTTCAGAAAGTAGTGGGATGCCCATCTGAGCACTTTGAGAGACAACCACACTGATACCAGAAGAGGGCGGACCCCGCCTCCCACCATACCTATACACCCTCATCGAGAACTTCTGCCTCGGAGCACGTCGGCTGGAGATCTTTGGCGATGCAAAACGTGCACGGCGGGGCTGGGTGACAGCCACCGTCGCACCAGGAGCAGTCGACAGCACAGGCCTACACCCCTCAGCGGCATCTTCATCTGGCTTATCATCATCGCCTCGAGTTTCAACGCCTTCTCCGCCTTCGCTTTCGTCTGTAGGGGCGAGCGAGGACGCTCTGCCATTCGATGGTGCGACATACGCTTCTATGCTTCCTGAAAGGGAGGAGGGCAAGCCTGTAGTCCCCTTCGACGCCGACATAGATGCCTTGCGACCCAAGTCCCCTCAACGGCGCCAGGCGAGGCGCAACGACGTCAAGTCGCCACCTAGCGGAGGTCCGAGCCGAGGACAAATGCAGCCGGGCGGCAATGTGCACATAGTACCGAACGCTGGCTTCAACAATCGATACTCAAACCCGAATGGCTTCGGCTTCATGGGCAATGCCAACCTCCACAACATGAGCGATCTCAGCATGCACACGAACATGGGTCTGGGGAACATGGGACAGGGAATGGGTGTGCCATGGTCAGGGATCCCTGGTCAAGACTACATGAACGTGCCATATACACCGCAGATGGGGTCACAGCTCGGTCAAGCTGGACAACATGCCTACACTGGGCAATATCCCGGGTCTGCTCCACGCATGGCAGGTATGAGTGGGACGACGCACATGCCCGCCATGATGGGAATCCCTCCATTGTCAGAAATGCAACAGCTCCAGCTGGCGCAAATGATGGCCTTGCAGCAGGCTCAGCTAGGCTACAACGCTCAAGGTCACAGCATCTCCCAGTTTGCGCCATACCCTGCTCCAGGCCTGATGCCGAATCAATCCCACGGCAGCTTCTCTGACTTCTCGCAAGGTCGACCTCCGGCCTTATCGCACGGAAGTTCTCCGAGATTGCCACAAAGACCTAACCAAGGTCCGTCCGGGATGGCTTACTCGCCCGACCCATCCCTCGCTGCCTACGGATTGGCTTCGCCACAACAACATTACCAGCAGCAGTTCAGCCAACAACACCAGGAAGGGTGGACCGGGCAGCAGCAGCAGCAACACACTCAACAGATGGGGCACATACCAGCTGGTATGGGGGCGATGGGCTCATCCTACCCGGCACGAGAACATCATGACTATCAAGCAAATTCATTTGGCAACCGATATGGCTTCATTCAATGATTGCTTCAATGGGTGACTGGGACTGCCAAGTTCGGCTCCGGCCATTGCGACCTACTTTCACCTCTACTTTGACTACATGGTGGTGCAATATTATAACGAAATTCTGCTATGTACAGCCACGCTCTGTTGTATTATACCACTCTCCTTACAGCCACACTCTATCACAATATATTGATATATCCTTCATCTACTGTGCAGCGCGAATGCCTAAGGCACACTGAATCCACTCTCTGCGAGCTCTCGCAGCTCCGGCACTCTAAGCACGGCGGGGATCACATTCTCCACAATTTCCTTCCTCGCCGCTTCTACCACAGGCGCGGCGTCCAGAGCCCTGACGTACAGATCCAGCCCTGCCGGGGTGAACAGTGTCTTCGAGAATGCTGGAAATGTCAGCAGTGGTAGGTTTGTCGACCTACATGTCACAACCCACTCGTACCCCTCCCACCTGCCCAGACCCACTACCTCCCAGTGCGACCTGATCAGCCACAAGAGGCCGTTGCCACGCCAGTCGAAGGTGGCCTTGTTCTTGCCTCTGGAATGAGACTCGACCCCCTTCACATGGCTGAACGGTGCCTCATCCTTGTCTCTGGCACGGTACGCCACGTCTGATGCGAACGACGACGTGATCGGAACACCTTCAAGAGGGTTGTATGTTATCGTCACGTCTACTCATTAGTATGCCTGGACAAGGTGTACCTTTCTTGTCCTGCCGTCAGTGCTGCCTCTTCATCAAGTGAGTGAACAGGGACGTGGTGAGGATAGGGCCGACGCACTTTCCACATGGGTAGCGTGCTCCATATCACCGACCAGCAGCCCATAAACCAGTGGGCGTCAAAGTCTTGCAACTCGGGTGCTGAGGAGCCCGGGGCGTGAATCACTACAGCGTTCATTGTGTGCAAGTTGAGAAGCAGGAGAACTTGCTTCAGATAGGGCGATGGTCGACAGATCGAACGCACCACCACCTCCACTTGGGTGGCGACGGACAATCCCAGATCTCCGCATAGCAGTTGCTGTCTTGAACGCCTTAAGCACCCTCACAAGCTGAATGCATGCAGTAGAACGATGTGATCTGAGTGTATCGTGCATACGCTGCAGATTCCTTCTCTAATCGTGCTCAAAGGACGCATCAGATGCAATTGCAAGACAACAACTGAAGGATGGAAGACTGGATGAGTGGACTGACACTGTCGTCATAGCCGAACTGCAATTTCAGTACGACAACATCCTTCAGAACATCGGCGCGCACGAGCACTTCACATCTCACGACTCCCGTAGCACCCCGCCATGGGAGTCAAGGGACTATGGTCTCTGCTCAACCCGGTCGCGCGGCCGGTGCAGATCGAGAGCTTGGAGGGCAAGCGGCTGGCCATCGACTCTTCGATCTGGCTGTACCAGGTAAGGCACCATCGCTGGCAACGTCTGACCTCAGTTCCAATCTACAATGCGCGATAAGGATGGGAGGGTGCTCGTCAATGCCCATATCCTGGGTGAGTTGCGTTGGAAGGGCAGTGTCACTGATACCAGGTTTCCTCAGGCGGATCAATAGGCTGCTATTTCATGGTATCAAGCCTGTCTTCGTCTTTGATGGTGGAGCCCCCGCCTTAAAGCGGAGTACGATCGTGAGTGGTAGAATGGGTTGCAAGGTGGTGCTGACAGCAGGCTGAGCGTAAGAAGCGCAAGTCCGGTGCACAACAGAACCATGCCAAGATGGCGGAGAAGCTGCTGGCAGCACAGATGCGCAGGGAAGCCGTGCGGTTAGCCCAGGAGGCGGAAGCGCGCCGGGCCGCCCGAGCGGCTGAACGAGCAGCTGTGGCAATAGACGATGAGGAAGGGGAGCAGATTCGCGAAAACGCAGTGTACCTCGACGAATTGGAAGGCCGACCAGCTCGAGCTCCAAGGCAAAAGACCGCCGAACCCGCGTCCAAGCCAGCGGCGTCCAACCCCGAGGAGACAGCTGAACAAAGACGCCAACGGTTCAAGAAGTATGATCGGTATCAATTGCCAGAGGTGGAGATGCCGGCATACTCGACGGAGGCGCGACCTGACGCTCGACTAGCTACAGAGGCCGAGCTGCAGCAGTTCATCGAGGAGGTGGCACCTGAGGACATCGATGTCGAGTCTCCCGAGTTTCGTGCTTTGCCCACAGAGGTGCAGTACGAGATCATCGGCGACTTGCGTGTGCGGTCTAGGCAGCCCAGCGGCAAGCGTTTGACAGACATGCTTTCGCGTGCTCCTACTGCGCTAGACTTCTCCAAGGAGCAGATCAGGAATCTGTCACAACGCAACGACCTGACTCAGAAACTCCTCACGGTCACCGATATGGTCGGCGAAGCACACTTGACTATCCCAGTGCGAGTCGCTTCTGAGCGCAACAGGCAGTATCTGCTTGTCAAGCGTAGCGAGGAAGAAGGAGGAGGGTGGGCTCTGGGCATTCGCGAGGGCACGAAGGAGAAGCCGATAGAGATCGAGCCGGAGTCCAAGCCAAGGGTCGAGAAACCCAAGGAAGAGTATTCGGACAATGACAGCGACGAGCTTCAAGAGTGAGTGTGAGAGAGAGTCACGACTGACTGTCAGGGTGACGCCTGTCGACGAAGACCTTAGACAGCATCGCCGTCGTGAGATCCTGGAGGCCATTGCACGTCGTTATGCCCCAGCGGCTCCTCTCAAGACACTAGATGTTCCTGCAAAGTCGTTCGGGCCTGCACCCAAAGAAGGCGCAACACCGCTCTTTGACAAGGTGGAAGACGAGGCGGATGATGATATCGTGCCCACCGCACATGATGAGGCTTTGGCGCTCGCGCTCCAGCAGGAGGAGCTAGGGTCTGATGAGGAGGAGGCCGATCCGACACTCGCGCGAGCACTTGCCATGTCAAGGCGAGAGGCAGAGAAGGAGCCGAGCGAAACTGATTCGGACGAGTTCGAGGAAGTCTCAGTCCCTCCTTCGGGATCAACGACTCCACATGAGCCCATCGTCATTGATGATAGCGACGAGGAGGTTGAGGTGGTCGAGCAAAGATCAGTCCCCATGTCCCCTGCCTCTGGCACAGTCGACACAGTGTCGACAGCGAAGGTCGAGGAAAAGCAGGCGGATGATGTTCTCGTCACTGAAAGCGGCTCTGCCTTATCAGTCATGCAGGCTCTAGGCTCACGAGCTCGAAATCGGCCAGCAGAAGCGCCCGAGATGAGAGTGCGAAGCTTTGAGCCTCTGGACGTGCCATTACGATCTGTTCCTCGACCGATCGCATCGACAGCACAGAACTTCCATGCACCACCTGACCCATCACTTCAAAAGTCGACTGTGGCGAATAATGCTGCAACTGGGGCTGTTTCTGTTCCGCCACATCCGCCACAGGGGCAGACCTCACCGACTGGCACTTCAGATCGATCGTTAGAACGCGAGCGGACAACGTCACCCGAGGTACGAGCGGTGGAAGGTTATGAGCGCTTCGCTGCTCGTAAACGCTCAGAGTCACCTGAAGTACGGCCAGCTGAAAGTTCTCCACCTCCAGCTCTCGGAAGCATCAATGGAGTGGCATCCCCTCGGCCCTCGACGTCTCCTTCGCGGTCACCTGTCGGTTCACCAGACGCCTCAGCAGTAGCACGAAGAGGGAAGACTGCAAGTCCATCGCCCACTCTGCCTACGGGGGCCGAAAGTGACGAGGACGACGTGGTCGAAGTCGCGACTGATAAGGAGGAAACGCCAGCTGACCGCACCACACCTTCTGATGGGAACTTTGACGAAAGTCTCCTTGACAAGGAGACGATTGAGGCAGAGACACGCAAGGTACCCGACTACGACACGGAGGACGAAGACGCAATACCTTGGTCTCGCAGTCCCTCACCTGCGGGAGCAAAGGAGACGCTTACGGGGAACGCATCCGTGCAGACGATCGACTCGGGGTTTGTGTCGGACGGAGAGATGAATGCTGCCGAGATGGAGCAGGAAGAGGACGACTACGCGCGTTTCATCGCACAGATCAAGCACCGTGATCTCAACGAAGTCCGGACTGAGATTGATGATGAGATCCGCATCTTGAACCAGACCACCAAGGCAGCAATGCGCGACTCAGATGAGATCACTCAGTCGATGGTAATCCAGGTCCAGACGCTTCTCAAGCACTTTGGCATCCCGTATATCACAGCACCCATGGAGGCAGAAGCACAATGCGCCAAGCTTGCGGAACTAGAGCTCGTAGACGGTATCATTACAGACGACTCGGATGTCTTCCTCTTCGGCGGGACCCACTGCTTCAAGAACATCTTCAACGATGCAAAGTACGCCGAGGTGTACGCGGCAACGGACATCGAGCGCGAGCTCAGCCTCACGCGAGAGCGACTGATCTCCCTCGCGTACTTGTTGGGCTCGGACTACACCATCGGTCTACCGGGAGTTGGACCAGTTATGGCACTCGAGTTGTTGGCCAACTTCCCTGGGCCTGATGGTCTGAAGAACTTCAAGGCGTGGTGGATGAAAGTGCAACGCGGCCAGGATCAGCCGGGAGAAAGCGAGGCGCCCTGGAGACGCCGCTTCGTGCGTAATAACGAGAGGGAATATTAGCTAACGTCCAGAAAAAGCGCTTTCAAGGAAGCTTGTATCTCACATCGGACTGGCTGAACCCCCATGTTCGCCAAGCGTATCTCTACCCCACCACTGATGAGAGCGAAGAGCCGTTCCACTGGGGGTTCCCGCGCCTTGCTGCTCTGAGAACGTGAGTAAAAGGAAACAGATGTGGGACTGACAGAGAGTTACCTTCATGAAGAGCTGTCATGGTCCATCACCAAAGTAGATGACGAGCTCACCCCCATCGTTCAACGCATCGCTCAGCGAGGTCGTGGCGACATCCCGCGCCAGGCGACGCTGCTCCCCTTCTTTGACCACAACGCCGCTGCGGGTGCAAACTTTGCACCACGTCGCAGGACAACCGCCAACATCAGTAAGCGGCTACTCGCCGTTATCAAGGAGTACAGGGAAGCAGAGGCTCGTGCCCAGGGTCAACAGCCGACTGGCTTGGGTGAGATGCTTGTCGGCATAGATGAGGAGCTCGCCAAGAAGCCAGTCAAGAGAAGCAACAGCAAAGTCGATGTCAAGGCCGACTCGGATGACGAGTCGCTTCCCAAGCCGAAGCCGAAACGACGCAAATCCGCGCCGAGGCGCAAAGCCTTGTCCCGCACACCAACTGCAAGCAGTGCAGCTGTATCGGATGCTGCGGGTTCCTTGTAAATGTCTAGCATATTGCATATGTATGGCCTCATATGGCCTACTCTTCAACCTCGTCCTCCTCCTTGCGAGCGCCGCCGCCGGCTCCCAGGGCGTTCGCAAGTCCGTTGTAGGGGTATGTCCTGGGCGCAGCCTTGGACTCAACCGGGTTTGCCTTGACAAACTCTGCGAAAGCGAAGATGCCGAGCGCAGCGATGGCCATAGCTCCCACTGCCTTGGCTGCAGATACGCGGTGGATGTCTGGACCCCACATGCCCAATCGGTCCTCCTCCTCGTGCAGGACCTCCTCGTAGTTCTTGCGCTCCTGGATGTCCCACCATCCCCATGGCGAGCGTTCTTGGAGGGACACCTCGGGCAGCTGGGGGTAGCCGTTAACTGATGTCAGCTGTAATCCAGAGAGAACGGATGTCTGCTACTGGCGCACGCATCGTGCTTATTCGTATGGTCGGCGCAAAGGCAGAAGTACGCAAAGCGCTTCTTCCTGTAGTTGACGTTGCACGAGGCATCGCATATCAACCAAAGGAAGAAGCGCAACACGACCATCTGCTTGTCGCCGACTGGATAGACTCCCATGCTCCGTCGTCTCAACGCAGCTCGCGCCCGCTCTCTTGTCCTTCCACTTCCACCTTCATCTCTCCACCCAACGCAAGCCACTCCCTCCTCGATGCCCTCTGCGCCTGCGCCAGCTCGTCACGTTCGATACCTACGCTGAGGGTCGATCTCGACTCCGGGAGGTGGGGGCGGGGGGATCGCCGCGGGCGAGTGGTGCTGGTGAGGAGGGGCCGCCACGGTCGATGCCGCGCGACGCGCTGCGAGCGCCAGTCGTGGCGCGGCACTCAGAGGTCGGATAACGGAGCGCATCGTTGGTGTTGACGACGAGTGTGATCGCTATTGCGCTCGCTATCATAGGACGCCTGCACACCACTGGCGCTCGGAGAGTGAGGTAGCCTCGGAGGCGCCGGCGATAGGCAGTGTGGCTGGGTGCCATGTGGCAATTTTGCCACCGTGCGTGTTGTGTTGATGTTCAGAAAGGTTAGAGATTTGTAGATCCCCGAAATCAAGACAGGTCCGTCGCGCGGGGCTGCAAGCATCGTGTTGGAGTCATCGTATCATGGCGCTGCGACTCCGTGAGTGCTGAGCAAGAGGGATGGGGTTTGGAGTCTGACAGACAGCCGGGAAGGGGAACTTCAAGCCTGTCAAGCCTGTGCGACGGCCGGGTCCGCGGCCAGGTGCTGCAGCATCGCAGGCTAGCTCGTCGCAGGCTGGACCATCTCAGACGCAGCCATCCACTCAAGAGCCTACGATCGCGCTCAAGACTCAGTCCCAGCCGACCCAGCAGGCAGCAGCGAAGGAGTTGGGTGTCAAGGAGGCTCCGTTGTCTCAGAAGCCATCGACGCAGGAGCTCCGAGATGCAGTACCGCCGTCGCAGCCGAAGCCCAGGACATCCCAACATGATGATACAACCCTGCCCGAACCACCTGTCTCCCAGCTTAAGCCACCAGCATCCGCACTAGATACAGCATTGAAGCCACAGGCAGCAGCTTCACAGGCCAAGCCCGTCTCTGTAAAGGCTGCGCCGTCGAAGTCTGATAGGACAGACGATGTGGCACACTCGCAGGGCCATCAAGACCAGGGCGCAACACAAGCTGTCTCGACGCCCATTGCATCACCTGTGTCCTCATCGACTGGCACTTCCCACAGGCCTGCAAAACCGCATTTCACACCCACGCGTCAGTCTGCGCCCAAGAAGACGAAGGCTCTGCTCCTTGCTGCTGCGACGGCAGGGCCGTCAGATCCCAGCTCGCCAAAACCGATACACCATCGGCGAAGAGGTGGCACCACGTCAGTAGCGTCCACGCGTGACGAGGACGAGCCTCGTGTGGACGACGTCTCGTCTGCGCCCCCGGTTGTGGCAGCCGTGGCAATGGAGGAGGTTCCCCCTCAGGTCGACGCGGTCGACGATGCTCAGACGGATGGTGCAACTGCCGCACTGGATGACCTGCCTCCTCCAGTCGTTTTGACGTCGGCAGCAGCTCCGCCTAGCACCAACAATCTCGACGCAGCAGCCCTAGCAGCCGCAGCCGTAGCCTCGATACAGCCGGATCCGAACGCACCGGCGATTGGCCCGCGGAGGAAACGTCGCTCTCGCAAAGCAGTCGACCTCGACGCTCAGCCTGCGCCAACGAAGAGGCGACGTGCGACCTCTGTCAGGTCGGCGTCACGGTCCGCTGAGGTCGATGAGATCGATGAGGGCAGCGAGGTGCCGGAGCCTACAGGCCTCGAGGGCATTCGCGCGCGCAGGGCTAAATCGGCATCTCGGCGCCCTTCCAGTACTCCCCGGCATTTCACTCTATCGCACCCAGAGCTGGACGGGGTGCAGGAGGACGGCCGCGTGGGAGACGTCGAGTTCGACCCTGCTATTGCCAGACTCAGCGATCTCGCTACCATCCCTGAAGGTCGTGTGTCGGCGCGCACCATTAAGCTGCACCAGTTCCAGCGTGCGGAAGAGGAGCGCAAGCTGCGCGAACGTGCAGAACGAGCGGAAGCGAACTGGCGCAGATTGCAAGTCGTCCGACGCAAAGCTCGCAAGCTGAAGAATCTGGCGCGGGAGCAGCGTCGCCTGGAGGCTACGCGTCGAGGGGAGGACCCGGCTGATGTTGTCTCAGATGACTCTGTCGACTCCGAAGAGGAGTACGAGCCCATGCCTGACCGCCTAACCCCTCCCGGCTCTCCAAGGGTGGCTGAACGTGTAGCACCGGTCAGCTTCGAACCTGTCCAACAACCTGAAGCCGATGAGAATGGTGATGCAGGAGAGGAGCAGCAGCCCGCGGCGGAGGAGGAAGATATCGAGGGCCTGGGCTTCCATCACCAAGTGCAGGAAGAGGAGGACGATGTGGGTGAGGAGCTGGAAGACTTCCAATTGCCTGTCGAGCCGGGTGAAGAAGGTGAAGCGGGTGAGGGTGAGGGAACAGACGATTTTTCTGGACTCGTTGCCAACGAGTACGGCGGAGGGTACCTGGATGACGAGGGTAACTGGGTTGAGGGCGGCGTCGATGCTGGAATGGTTCTTCAGCGCAGAAACGAGGAGAACCGACGACGCATCCTCGAAGGCGGCGATGATAGGCAGGTGGAGGTCATCGACAACGATACGCAGTTCATAAACTACTCAACGTGGGGCAAAAAGGTATCGAACGAGAGGTGGACACCGGAGGAGACTGAGCTATTCTTTGATGTAAGTTGACTGCAAGAGCCTACTGACCTGCTCAGGTACTCCGCGAGACTGGAGAAAACTACACTCTCATGAAGGCGTACTTCCCGGGTCGTAACGTCAGGCAGTTGAAGAAGAAGGGCCATAGGGAGAACAAGGCCAACCCCCAGCGCATGACAGAGTGTATATTAGGTCGCAGAAAGACTTTGGGTGAGTGTTCGGTGACTGGATTCGTGCTGGGGCTCTGGCTGACCTTACAGACACTGAATACCTCGCCAAATCAGCAGGGTTCCAAGTCGCTAAGCCCTACGACGAAGAAGTCAAGTTTATCGACGATGTCGCGAAGGAGAAGGCAAAGGTCATCAGCCTTGGACCTCCAGGTGGTGAAGAGGGCGAAGGAGGTGCAGAGAACGGACACGAGGGAGATTATGATCCCATGGAGTTTGCCTAATATTATGTTTGAGGCGTCAGCGCGCGTCTACGTCTAGAAAAGCTAGAAACCATCTGTTTGTACATATAGTAGGGATGTAAGCGTTGTATCGTTGTGCCGAGTGTCTCGCTGTTTGCTTGCTTGCGTGCGTGCATGCATGCATGTTCGTTCAAACGTTCAAGCATGTACAGCACGATCATTGCAGCTGCGTGCAGATGATAGCCTCATACAGTGGAGGTCACAGAAGCTGGCCTGGCCGTCCCTGAACTGAATGGACGCGTCTGACTTTTGATCAACAAACCATCCAGCCTCTTGTGCCGGATTCCGCTCCATCTCACTCGTAATCTGTTCACACCGTCCGTCCATCCAACAACCCTCGTTGCTTCTCTTGCTCCTCCCTGTTACAACAGAGACACCTTGCGGCACTCTTTTCCGATTTCATCAGTGCACATTTGACAAGCTCGACTGCGGCGACTAGGGATTGGGGCAGTTGGCGGGCTGCTCACACTGCCATTTGAGCACGCAGTCCAACATCTCAAGCTGTATTCATCGATACCACCTCAATAGCACCTGGGATGCCCATTACTCGACTGCCCCTTGACACCATCTTGGCGTCCAAGGACTCTGCCACCTTCTCGGAACGCCGGACGCTATCAGAGGTCAACATCCGGGTGGCTAAGGCGAGAAAGGTGATTGTTGTCAGCGGAGCTGGTATCAGCTGTTCCAGTGGCATACCCGTGAGTATCTGAGGCATCAATCAGCATCTATCCCTGTTCGAGACGCTCAAGTTGCGCATGGGGCATGCTAACAGGTAGGACTTCCGCTCTGCAGATGGCTTGTACTCGCTAGTCAAAGCTCGGTACCCCGAAGCTTTTGTGTCTGGGAAGGAGCTGTTCTCGTCCGGCTTGTTTGCCAATCCTCAGACACAATCAATATTCTACACATTCATTGCTGAGCTATCCACTGCGTGCAAGAATGCCCAACCCACACGCACACATCATTTCATCCGCCGACTAGAGCATAAGGGCAAGCTTCTGCGCAGCTATACGCAGAATGTGGACGGCCTCGAGCGACGAGTGGGCATCGAGAGCGGAGGTCGAGGGACAGGTCTGAAGAAGATAGGCACGCGAAATGTTGAGCTGCATGGAGATCTCGGTCGCGTACGCTGTGTGCTTTGCTATGCAGACTTCGAGGCGAAGGAGGAGTGGGTCGACATGTTCCGTGATGGGGAAGCACCCGACTGTCCTGCTTGCACAGAACGGTGTAAGTGGCCTCGGTTCTACTGAATAAGTGCTGTGCTGACAAGCAGGTGAGAGCAGAGTGTCGCGATGCGCTCGCGCAACCTCTATAGGATGTCTCCGCCCGTCCATTGTGCTCTATGATGAACCCCACCCTCTGGGCGACCAGATCGCCGAGCTGCAGATGTTTGACATGAGGAGAAGACCGGACGTCTTGCTTGTCATGGGCACGTCTCTCAAGGTGCACGGCCTCAAGCGCCTCATCAAAGACTTTGCAACAGTAGTGCGGGATCGCAAAGGCTTGGTTGTCTTTGTCAATGCTACCTCACCGACGAAGGAGTGGGAAGATATCATCGACTTCCATGTGCAAGGCGAGACGGATAAATGGGTCGAGCAGCTGGAAGAGGAGTGGAAGAGGGTGCGTCCTCAAGACTGGGAGGTGCAAACTCTCCTCGATGGTGAAGTGGTGCACACCTCTGTAGCCAAAAAGGCTAGCAAGACTGGCAAACCGCAGGAAGAGCCCTGGCAACTCCCTACGCCTCCTGCCTCGCAGCAATCACCTACCTCGTCTTCTCCATACGCATCTTCCGCTTCGTCACCCCTCACCCCTGTCCCCCAATCGTCGCCCGAGAGCGTTTCTGCCAAGACGCCCGTGTGCCCTCCGACACCAGTATCCCCAAGCAAACGTGGACGGTCCAGTGCCCGCTCGCAGCCTGCTTCGGCTCAAGCACATAAGAAATCTCGCCTGCCACCGCCACCCACGCCAGTTCCAGCACGACCAGGGATGGGCAACTTGTTCGCCGCTCCGAGTGACAAAGTCGAGGTGGTCATTCCCAGCAAGTCCAAGGCATCCAAGATGTTGGGCAAAGCTCAATCTCATCCTGCGCCGTTGGGAGAGAGGAGCAACAGGGCCCGCTCAAACTCTGTACCTCGTTCGGGAAGTGCTTCCTCTATCTCACGCGGCGCCACAGCCTGCAAGCCTCGCGTCCCATCTACCACCTTGGCCAGCGCAGTTGCTGGAGGCGTGAGGACGCGCCGCCAAAGTCAAGCAGATAAGGAGAACATGGCCGGACCTGCGAGGTTTACTCGGCGAACTTTTGGGCGTACCGTGTCGATGCCTGTCTCCTAGAATACCTCATACGCCTGGACATTGGAACAGGCAGAGTAGTAGCCATGACCAACGAGTATGGTCTAGATGTAATCTGTATTATCGCACGATCCGGTCCACCTCGATCACCTCATACCGGCACCACTATGACACTCACTTTACCATAGTCAGATCGAGCCTGTTTCTCACACGCATTTGCAGTCGTCGCATGCATGTCATCCGTATGTGCATGATTGTCGACTGCACACATACTAGTCACTGCTCAGTGGTGTCAGCATGTATAGGATTGAATATGTTGACAACCTTTGGGCAACCTCGGGCAAGGATGGACTACTGGTATCATCGGCGCGTGCGGTGTCACGACATGCGCCAAGGAACAAAGCCGCAGTCACTGGACGGTCTCGACTATTCAACTGCCACCACACCATTGCCTCCTCTTTGCATTCTTTCAACATCAACACCCTTCTTTCCAACACTCTCGCTATAGCAGCGGCCGACTGCATGCCTCCCACGACTTGAGCCGCGAGGACTACGCGCAGCATAATTGCGTTCGGCGCACGTCTCTCCAGGAGGATCCCCCCTCCACCGGTCTGGGCCTGCGACGACGAACGAGTCCGTGACGCTTGGACGACTGATCGCTGCTCGCATACTGCCAGTCTGTCTCGTGTCATTGCTCACTCCGTGTCCTCTACGGCAACCTTGACACCTCCGCCTGTCCCAGCATGTCGGTACAAGCGCCTACGGCGCACGCAGGTGAGCTTCTTGACCATGGAGGCGGTGTTCAACAGCTGACGCCTCGTCTTGCTGTGCTCCCTCTCCACATGCCCTCTCATTGATCTCGTCGACCACTGGGACCGACTACCATAACCTATCCGATGGCACACATTGGTTGCTCTTGCCTTGGCTGCTCATTCAACTCCCCTCCCATATGACGCTGCTCGACTGCTGTGACGTTTGATCACCAGTGCCGGGACAGAGCGTTTCCCCGCCTCCCCATCTCCTCACACCGAGGGTTACTTCTGCATCAGTGCAGAACCCGCTCGGATTTGCTCTCGACCAGAGCGTGCTGAGCGGTGCTGCTGTCGTGCCGGGGAAAGCGCCCGAGGTCGAGCAGAGTGAGAGCAAGGCTGTCCTGGACGCAAACGCACAAGAGCCCGTCAAGGATGACTCACGCCCCGACCTTGAGGAGGGGGAAGCAGCAGGCGTGTCCGACTTCAGCCGGTCACCGAGTCCTGCTTTGACAGTGTCCAACGGGTGAGTCTGGAGACAATGCCTATCGCTGCGATACGAGCTGGACTGATCAGTAGCCCCACCTCACCCCCATCGACTGTCGACTCTATCCCTCCCTCAACGTCCTCTATGTCACCGATCCCACCGACCACGTCCACGACAAGCTTGCCTCTCCCTGGAGCTCCGCTCGCAGTGCCTACTCCCAAAGCCGAGATGGGCTTTGGCTCACTTCCGTCAGAGGAGGAGCTGAAGAAGGCACTGATGGCCAAGGATCGAATGTTCGTACTGATACTGGGCAAGGAGTTCGAGGCTTTCATAGGGAGGATTTCGCGCGGCGAGCATACAACGCGGGTTCAGCCGTCACCGACATCGTCGTCGACATCTGCGGTGCTTCTGGACTCACTAACCTTGTCCAAACGCATAGACGTCACGGCTACAAGGAAGTATCAGCGCATGCTCACGTACAAGCTTGCAGAGTGGTATGGTATGCGTGCCGCTCCAGGTGTAGAAGCTGGGTCCATGGTTGTTGGAATCACAGGTACACTGGACCCAAAATCGTGAGTTATTGGACTGCCATCTACGTTGGTGCGATCCGCTGATATTAGCTTGACACTGAGGGTGACCAGCCTAGTGCCCGAGGCGCCAGCACCGCCAGCTCAGTTCCGAATCATGCGTCGTGAAGTGCCTGCGAATGACGAGGAGGGCAACTCAAGGGGTACATCGGTGTCTGGAGATGATGGAACCGAGTCGTCTGGACCGCGAGGAAAAACACTGGAAGAGCGCACTTTGGCATATGCTCTGGCAAGGAAGAGAATCATCGGGGACGATGATCTGCGCGATGATGATAGCGTCTCAGCAGTCTCAGCATCGCATTCTGCTGGTCAGCCTCGGTCGCGAAGGCACTCACGATATAATGAAGACGACGATGGTGATCTTGATCCCGTGCCACGACGTTATCCACCAGACTTTGACTTTGTCTATCCCTCTCTGTATCACTCAGCTCACAGTGGACAACCGGCCACTGGCGTTCAGCAAGCGTACGCCTATGGAAGTATACAGAACCCCACCTACCAAGGGTATCCGCAAGCAGCCAACTATGACCCGCAACAAAGCTACCCAGGGTATCTGAATGCGGGACAGCCATATGCCGGTCAGATGCCTGCTGGTGCCAGTTTCTCGCAGTGGCAGTCACCGATGGGAGCATCTATGGTACAACAGCCAGTGGGGTCGAATTTTGGGCAAGTGCCAATGATGGTGAATCAAGGGTGGTATCCTGCAGACATGAACATGGCGCCACCGCCGAGCATGATGCCCATGATCCCCCAGGGAATGCCGTATGCCCCCAACGTTGGGTACCAACAGCAGCAGCCTGGCCCACCGACTCTCGTGCAGCCAACACCTATCAGGCCCAGCCTTGACCCTTATCCTCTGAGCTCCACATCTTCTTCTATCTCTTCTCGATCCTACCAGGACGTGATCTCTCGGCCGCACTCTCGAGGCTCGACGACAAGTACGCGCAGTGCAGCCAGCAGCGTCCGCCTGGGCGCGATGTATCCCACTAGTCAACAATCCGGGTTTGGGTTCCGACAAAAGGCCGTCAAGAGCAGAGGCAGCTTCAACGCGCCGCGTCCTTCTGCTCCAGAGTCCCGCCGGAATGGTCGTCAAAGTCCGGCTTCGACGACATCCTCTCAATCATCACGGCGTGCATCTTCGATACACATACAACCGCCGCTGCCTGGTCAACATCCCTTACCCCAGCGACCAGACTGGGCTGCTAACAATGTGCCGTATCACCCATCTCCGGGTGTCCCAGTTGAACCGAGCACGTCTGACTTCCCGCCATTACATGGCGTTGGGTCGATAACGAACGCAGAGCCTATGCAGATCGAGAAAGCAAAGATGAGGCCGGCGAATGGGACGATATGGAACGGGGCTAGTGCTCGGACTGTGCCACACACGGATCGACAACACGCGCACGACACGGTCACTCCACAACGTTCTCCTGTTCTGTCGCATGAGACTGTGTCGGTCCTGCCGAATCCTATCAGACCCATGGAGGTGCCTCAATCCAGCGCACCACCTCACGCGATTCATATCGCTGATGTGGATCCTGACTTCCCACGGCGGGCTCCCTCGTCGCGCACACCATCGCTCTACGACCCATCGGCGCCATCGCCCATGCCGACCTATAATAAACCATCGCATTCATCTGCAACCAACATCCGTTCATCTGTGGCCAGTCGCCCACTAGAGTCGACCATTGCTTCCCTTTCACCCTCATCTTCGGATGCGCCAGTCGCGACTCATGATGAGAACAGTGACATCGAGGCTCGGCTGGCCGACTTGAGCATCGACGCTTTCGCTCAGCCACCGAGCTATGCCAGAATTGTGCGACGAGAATAACGGGGAGCAATAGCAACTGTATCACATGTGGCATAATGCATTCATACAAGGTACGATACAACTCCGTGCTGCTAAGGGGTGTACCGCATGAGGTGAGGAACGCACTGCTATACGGCAGCATACCTTCGCTACGGTGCTTAGTCTGAAGACCCCGTCAGAACCTCTCTCTGAACTCTCCAATGTATTCATAGCACAGCGCCGATCGCCATCTCTGCAGCTCCGATGAGGATCTCTAACAAGTATGGCCCCTCGTCTGCAAGAAAGTCGAGTACCGCCTGCCCGTTGTTCTGTGACCAGTCACGCAGAGCCTGAGGTCAGTTGCAACGCAGCTGGCCTCACAAGTGCGAGCCAGTTGCCCGTGGCGACGGGAATGCGAGGAGGGGGCTCAATGCTCTCGCGGATGTCGAGGCTGGTCAGGAGATCGTCATTGTACTTGGCGCTGTCTACGTTCGGTCTCGCAATGCCTTCATCGTTGCCTATCTGCACTCTTTCACGCATCGCCTCCAGAAGGCGGATGTCGGGAAGCGACGTGCCTCCGATAACCTTTGGCGATTGCATCTGGCGTCCATAGATATTGTCTTTCGTATTCTTCTTCGCTCCCCCTGACTTCCTTGGAAGGCTCCTGGTGCTGCCAGCTGTAGATCTTCGTTTTTCGCTGAGCAATCTCTTCAGTTTTGGCGTCAGCTGCTCGAGCTTCAGCCTCAGCTGGCTGCTAGCATCGCTGTCCGCCTCGTCTCGTGACCATTGGATCTGATTTTCGAACGAAGATTCAGAGTGGGACCGCTTTCTACCATGCTTCTGGTACCAAAAGTCGCTATCTGGTACCTTAAGAAGCTGATCTGATGTGTGTGTTTCCGACCCGGTCTCCTCCCTCTCTGTAGACATCTCGATGGCCGAATGGGCATTGGCTGCTACTTCCTCGACGAGGCAAGGTGTCGTCCGCGAAAGGGCCGTGTCCGAGATGCTACGTTTCCGCATCGTCGGCCTTTCCTCCCTCAGTTGCTGATGCGAAAACATCATATAATAGCTAGATAACATCAAGCAAAAGAAAATGGCTCACGGCCGTGTGAAAAGACATCATGGGAGGCCAGTGAAGACGACGAGAGCAGCGCCCCGTTGCATCGGATACACATCCTTGTCGGCTAAACACTACAGGCGATGGCGTTGACTAGGTTAGCCACGAGAGTCCTTGTCGATGTCGACCGTCCAAGCAACGGCTGCACCAAGGCTCAATTTCAAGCAGCCTGATAATGCATGCACTGTCACATTCCTGCGAGGCGTTTCAGTCTAAGTCTCCAGCTTTCGTGAAGGTTGAGTTATCACTGAGGAGAACAGGCCGCCATGAAACCGAAAGCAGCCATTTTTCGCTATTTTGTCGCATTCCGAGGTAGATTTACCTCTTGTACCTCTCTTCTCTCGATCATGATCGATCACGCGCTCACCATGCCATGCATGCCAGCTTGGCTTGATATTGCGTGAAAATAGCTATAACCGTGGAACTACAGAACTGGGACGCCTGCTGCTGTGTCGTCGCTCGTGATGGCTGATGTCAGGGCCTGTGTCTGCTCTGCGAATATATAGCAGTGAGGGGGACGAACGGCACGCTCCCATATATGCAACTCATACATTCAAGTGGCATGATGCTATCTAGACAACATACCATCGCACTTCAGGCAATGGAGCGAACAGGCGGTTCGCATTCGCTCTACAACGCGAGGATTGAAGAATTGAGCATCATCCCATTTCAACCCTCGATAAGGAAGCCAAGGCAAGGCCAGGCAGCAGCGTAATTCGCAGACGCAAGGACACCATACAACGTTCTATATGACTGTCCGTTGTAGTTGAACAGGCGATTGGACATGTCGCACTGCAGCCCACAGCCGCGATACAGTAGGAATCTGGGCACTACTTTCGTTCAAGTAGGTTGAGACACCACCTTATCATACAACTTCCCGTTCGTATAACGGCTAGTATGCTCGCTTGTCATCTTTGGACGTCCGGATTACCGGATATCCACGACCGCGGGAGATCGGAGTTCGATTCTCCGACGGGAAGAAAGCTTTTTGTTTTTGCAGTCCTGCGGCCGATCGGCTGCGTGCATGTATACATTTTTTGGTACCAGTAGATAGCCACAGTCTCTGGCTATCGGGTGCATTGTCGATCTTCAATGTAGGTGCAGTATTGATGGCGAAGGAGGTGGTTGAAAACAGCTGCTCGATTGGTCTCTCGGGACGAGGTAGGTGCAAGCGGGGAGGTGGCAGCACTACTCTTCTCGTGCTTCTTTTCGCATGTTATACCAGCCTGCACGCTGTGACGCAGGCGACCCACTGAGATAGCGTGCTGCAGCGTGAACGAAACGATTAGACTATCTGGTGGTGGGCGAAGATGGCAGCGATGGACAGTGCGGACAGTGCCATCAGAGACTGCCCAGCCAGCACATGGTAGGGATTGAGGACCTGACATTCGATATCTGATTCATTCGAGACACTTGAGGTTGAGCTGTTCACTGCTAGAAGATGATGTGCAATCAGCTCGAAAGAGACGAGGCAACGGCATTCGTGCATTCGCTGGCCTTTGAGTCTCAGCATCCTTCACGATCAACGATAAAGTTGCAATGTCGTGCCTGAGTCGCGACTATCACACTCTCCAGCTCACGCGCCACCTTGCTGCAGTGCACTCCTGATCTTTCTTGGTGCCGTATACTTCTACCTACCTTCTCTACGTCTTGTCTACTTTGCTCTAATCAAGTACATGTACGCGCACGGCTGAGCGTCTGCACCCCGCCCTTTTCGACTTCGCCCGCCCAGCCCGTCCCAGCTAAGCCAGCAAGCAACAGCGGGCATGGGCATCCCTGTGGTCCTCGCCATCTTTGTCGGCCTGGCGTGCTCGTTCATCCAGTCGCTGGGTATGTCTCCTCATCTGCGCAACGCTGACCCGCAGGCCTGACAATACAGCGCAAGTCGCACGTTCAGGACGAGGCCAAGCCGCCATTAGAGCGACAGAGGGCCGTGAAGCGCCCCCTGTGGGTCGCCGGTTTCGCAATCTACATCTCGAGTAATGTGTTTGGGTCTGGTGTGTACACGGACCATCCTGCCCTGATCTGACAACAGTGTTCCAGATCGGCGCACTGCCGATCGTGGTTCTCGCTCCGCTGGGCGGCATCTCGCTGCTATGGAACTCGGTCCTCGCGCACTTGCTTCTCGGAGAGGGCTTCACCTCCACCATGATGGCGGGCACGGTCCTCATTGCAACGGGAGCTGCGTTGATCGCGATCTTTGGCGTGGTGCCGGACACAAACCACAGCCTGGACGAGCTGCTAACGCTCTGGGCGCGGCCGCCGTTCGTCGCGTTCTTCGTCGTCACCTGCGTCGCTCTCATTGCTGTCGTCGTGGTCGCTCATGTCGTCGAGTATAGATTGCAGCGCAGCGTCGCACTGCCGCTCGACGACGGATCGCCCAGCAATTATGCATCTCCACGGGCTGAGCCGGCTATTCCCTTCCTCGCCACGAACGAGAGACCCAACTCTACCATCTCCTCGGTGGAAGAGATTCGGGGACTGAGCGGTGAGGTCGGCTACACCGCCCCAGATGAGAAGAGCAAGACGAGGACATACTGCGGGCTGGCATTCGCCGCCGTGTCGGGCACCCTCTCCGGTATGTGCTTGGTACTCGCCAAGTCTGCCGTGGAGCTTGTCATCACTACCATTGACTACTGGCGCACCGGCAAGGGACACAACGAGTTCGTCCGGCCACAGACGTGGTTGCTTGTCGCCGGGCTGTCAGTTGCCGCTGTCCTTCAACTCCTCTACCTCAACCACAGCCTGACCTTTGCGTCACCTGCGCTGATCTGCCCGCTGGCGTTCTGCTTCTACAACCTGGCGTCGATCTTCGATGGCCTCGTGTACTATGATCAATTGGGACGTCTCAAGCCGCATCAGGTGGCGCTCGTGTCTATCGGTGTCGCAATCCTCCTTGTCGGAGTATGGACAGTCTCTGCCATCCAGCCCACAGGCGATGGAGGAGTCGAGGTCGGCACATGGGTCGAGGAGGAGTGGACGCCTTGGCTCGACGAGGAGGCGATAGTCGACGACCCCCTTGAGCACCATGACGAGCTCGAGGCAGCCGAGGACGCAACGCTCATCGACAGCGAGCCTTCCGCCGACCCACTGAACGGTGCCCACCACCCCGTCCAGGCTGTTCCAGGACCGATACGCGCAGTATCACACAATGGCGTACCCTCATCACCGCCATCACCCCGCTCCCCTGTTTCCCCATCTCATCCAAGGCGCAAGAGGATGCGCTTTGGCACGCTGATACCCGATCTGGTGTCAGCTGGGCCGCCGACAGGCTTTGCGTTCGGTATCGGGGCAGCGTCACCGGGCTTCGCGCTGAGGTCGAACTCTGTGTCTTTGTCGTACGGACATCACAACGCTCACGGTACCCCCCCACCACGACGAGTGAGGAGTCGTAGTGAGGTTGCTGGGCTCCGCGAGTCTGCGACGTTCGAGCCTGCATTGGGGACCGTGACGGCCCCAGAGGCGGCCACAGAGCACCCCGAGGAGGCTGTGGCTGCGTGGGACGCGCCAGATACTCGCCGCGGGCGCTGGCGTCTGCGGATGCCTCGACTGTTTGGCGGTGGGAGCGGCGGCAGCGTCAAGCTGCCATAGATGGGAGTAGATGTTGTATTGTTAGACCATGCATTTGCCCTGTAGCTTGTTCAGGAACCGCGTGGAGGTTGAGCACCCATTCTGCCATAAGTCTAGCAAGCTGGCACGGTTTGAGGTGTCACACTATGAACTGAGCGTACCATCTGTTGAGTATCAAGTCGTGAGTGTTCGATGGTTGACGTGTGCGTGTAAGCATGACGGTCTGCCATGAGCATATGAGAGAGATGAGGGGGCAGGCGACCCTTCTAGTTTCATAAGCCATCAATGCTTATGTCGCGCTTTAGAACGTGAGGTTTGCTACTCAGCGATTTGAAGAACAGCAGGCAGTCATCCACACCCCAAAGGGTCATGCCCATGCGTCCATGCGATAGTGTACAACAGCTTGATAAGTTTTCATGGCGCCGGAGACTCGGATGGCAGTGATGGTGCGAAGTTACTTGGCGCAAAGTTGCTCGGTGCAAAGTTGCTCTGCGCCCGTCCAAGGCTCCCCAACCTAGGCCTAGCAGTGACAGCTGAGAGCGCACCAGGCGTCAGAGCCGTTAAACCCGGGTTCGGAGTCCCTACATTGCCCCCTTGCGGCGTCGATATCGATACCAAGGGAGTGCCCATGCCTAATCCTTGTGCAGCGAGCATCGGCGGGACAGGCGAACTCTTGCTTCCTGCTTGGCCTCGTATTGCTGCCGGTCTGGAAATGTTCGGCCGCACCGTAGCCTGGGCTACGGCCTCTAGCTCCTTCTGCTCGGCCACAGCATCGTGCTCGGGCCGAGAGGACGTCGCCAGCTTCTCCAACGAGGGCAAGGCGAGGTTCGTAGCTTGCAGTGCGTTGAAGAGGAAGTTGTTGATTGGTTGCGGCTCCTTCTCCATCTCCTTGTCGTCCTTCTTCTCCTTCTCCTTGTCCTGCTCCTCGTCGGCCTTCTTGTCCTTCGGCGCATCTACTGCTGCCATCCACACGCTCGACGTACGCGGGTTAGCTGGCGGATGTGCCTTCTCGAGCGAGTCGAACGTGTTCTCCACCAGCGACGCGGCGTTCCGTAACCTTGTCGACATGATGTCGTACAAAGATGGAGCCATGTAGATCTTGTCATGGAGTATGAAGTATGCGTGTGTTGCCTTCCCTCGTCCGCCCTTCTCGAGCACGGGTCGGCGGTGGATAACGAAGAGGTGTGGTGGTCGTGCGTGGGCGACGACGTACTCGAACCCCTGGGTGAAGCGCAAGAGGTCCCTGGGTGTCAATGAAAGCTGTTGTTGAGAGTAGGCTTGTGGCTCACACTTTCTCCTTCGCTGAGCCATAGGTCGGGTCCTCGATAGTCTTCTGCGTCCTCAGCTGGTGGTTGTTCGATTGCGGGTCCCAGAATGGGGAGAGAGCAAAGTAGTCCATCCTGATGTCAGTAGACGGCAGAGCAATGATCACGCACGCCAGGTCTGCATTCGCGAGACACATCGCCGGGTTGGCGCTGATGAACTCGGGGAACGACCAGTGGATGTGCGCGAGGTTTTGTTCTTGTTCTTCCTCCATCTTGGCGGCTGTGATACTCTCTAACGCTGTAGTGAAGTGTAATGAAGCTGTTGTTGTGACTGAGGTTGCAGTTGGGTTGCAAGTGGACACCTCCACTCTGGTGACTTTGATCCCGCCCATGGCTCAGGCAGTGAGGAGTATGCTGACTACTGACGAGAAAGACGATGAGGTGTTCGTCAGACGAGACTCATCTATATGAAGTATGCACATGGACGACTAGCAGAATCCGCTCATGGGTGTTCTCGAAGGTCACTGCTCGATCTGGTTAGAGACACACTGCCCAACCCCTCAGCCCTCTGAGCAGACTCCTTCTTGCGATGCCCTCTCATGAACACGCCACGCTGACCCACACAAGCTCCTCCCTCCTACACTGCCTATGTCAGAAGAAATACATCGGGCTATCGAGACACCCTGGCGACGCCTCGGACCCTCCAGGAGAGTCGTCTACTTGAGCTTCTTCTTGGGGCGGAGCTGCGAGGTGTGGCCACACTTCTTCTTGCGCTGGGGAGTCAGTACGAGCAGTACACATAGTGAGGCAACGTCTGTACTCACGCAGTTGGTGGCACGAGGAGGGAGACGAGCGTAGCACTTGCGGCAGATCTGCTTGTCGCAGTTGTACTTGTTGGCAAGCACCTTGAGCGAGGGCTCAATGATACCACCACGCAGGCGGAGGACGAGGTGGAGGGTGGACTCCTTCTGGATGTCTGGGGTTAGCGGAATGTCCCAGCATCGACTTCGAGGGCATGAGGGAGCACAGGAGGATAGATGGGCAATGACCAAGGGAGAAGAGGAAGGAGAAGAGCGGTAACGGACATGCAGGCTGCAGACGCCAAAAGAACGAAAGCACGCGTGTGCGCAAATGCCCTTTTGCCGCACGCTACGTTGCCATCGCTTCAACAACGCGCGCTGTACACGCACACCGCCGCACTGCACACCCGCTTCTGTGCCCATCTCCCATCTCCCGTGTCCCAAGCCCCTCCCTATGCTCCCCCCTTTTTCCCGCCACCGACACCCACTGTAGTCCGAAAGAGTGCGGCCGTCCTCGAGCTGCTTGCCGGCGAAGATGAGACGCTGCTGGTCGGGGGGAATGCCCTCCTTGTCCTGGATCTTGGACTTGACGTTGTCGATAGTGTCCGAGGACTCGACCTCGAGGGTGATGGTCTTGCCCGTCAGGCTGAACGTTAGCTCCTGTTCTCCTCGTCCGTCATCCTCCTCCTCCTCCTCCTCCATCATCCCCCATCTCTTTCCCCTTTCCGAGTCGATACGTACGTCTTGACCTGTAATAGAGTCAGCACATGCCCCCATACACCGTACTCACGAAGATCTGCATGACTGTCGGTGGTCGATGGTCGAACAGAGTACGAGAAGAGGATCGAGCTCTCGCGACGACGACCCCTCCGTCCACGGCGCACCCAGAGACAGAATTCGCCATTCTCACCCCCACTTAGCAGAGTGCCAATGTACTCGAGGTTTGGGCGGCGTTTCGGCGATACCACTAGATCACTCATCACTCAAAACACGTGCAGACCACGCGACGTATCGGCCCCTCTCTACATCCCCTACATCCTTCATCCGATCCGGCGACCTTTATGATCCGAATGCCGCATCGGATGGTTGCCGGGCAGCCAGCACCGAGGTGCAGTGGTGATTATAGACGAGGTTTAGTCGAGGAGATCGATTGCTTTGCTGGTGACCAAGCTCATATCCATACTCCTGCTTCTAACCCTCCCACTCATACCCTCCTCCGGTTTCAAGATGCAGCGCACGGTCCTCGCGCGCACGCGCACCCTCCCCCGCCTGACGCTCCTCGCGCGCGGCCTCCAGACAAGCAGCGCGAACCAGCCACACGCGTACCTCTCGCCCGCATCCGCCCTCGTCGAGAAGGACGCAGCAGCAGACGTCGACGGGATTGCCTGCCTTGTCCTCAACCGCCCCGACGCGCGCAATGCCCTCTCGCGCCGCATGGTCGACGAGATGCGCGAGGCGATCAACAAGACCGCCTCGGACATCAACACCCGCGTGCTGATCCTGCACTCGATCGGCCCTGTGTTCTGCGCTGGCGCCGACCTGCGTGAGCGCAAGACCATGTCGCAGCCCGACGTGGCCAAGTTCCTCGACGACCTGAACGACATGGTGTGCGAGCTCGAGGACCTCCCCCTGCCCACGATCGCTGCTGTGCCTGGCCCCGCGCTCGGTGGTGGTACTGAGCTGTCTTTGGGCTGCGACCTGCGTACTGGTGTTGCGGGGACCAGCTTTGCCCTCCCTGAGACGAAGCTCGGTATTATCCCAGGTGCAGGAGGCACGCAGCGCCTGACGCACCTCCTTGGTGTGCCCAAGGCGATGGACATGATCTTCACTGGTCGCCGTGTGTCGGCTGAGGAGGCGCTGCGTATCGGTCTTCTCGATGTGCTGGCCAAGGACGGCGAGTCGGCTCTTGACGCTGCGATCGGGTTCTCCAAGCTCATGCTCACGTCTGGTGAGTGCGCTGATATCACCGTCTATGCTAAGACCAACTAACCCCAGCACCCCTCTCCCTCCGCGCGGCTAAGAAGGCAATCAAGGCCGCCCCCGGCACACCTATCAAGGAGGGCCTCCGCATCGAGCGCGAGGCATACAAGCCCCTCCTTACCTCCGAGGACCGCGACGAGGGTCTCCTCGCGTTCTCAGAAAAGCGCAAGCCAGTCTTCAAGGGCAGGTAATTGTACAACGTTGTATGCATCCGTCTACCACCTAGCATGCCATGCCATGCTGTATCAGGCGACTGCTGCGTCAGGGCTACTCAGCACCGGCGCACTGGACGACGATGACTGCACGCGCAGACGCTGGCGCTTTGCTCGTGCCTCCCTCTCCCATGCCTCCGCCTCTGCGACCATCTGCAGCCGCTTGGCTGTGACGTCTGCTCCGCGTGTTCGCTCGCTACATGAGAGATAGGCTGTCTCCGGGTCCTCGGGCTTTGTAGAGTCGAACACGACCTCGACACTGGCAATGCCCGGCGCGTTGACCAGCTTGGCCGCGCCATTCAGGCCGATGAGAGGCTTGTACGACAGGCGGGTAGTGGTTGCTGTTGTCGGCTGTGTTCGTAATGGGACATGGGGCATCTGCGTGTGGGGCTTATCGTCAGCAGGAGGTCTACTGTCACATATCTTAGCTCACCTCATAAGCCGCACGGATGACCCCAGGGACCCATTTACTCGACCGCACTGCTCCGTTCTTCGTCTGCTCTTGTGTCTCGACCACGATCTTGCCCCCGATGGTGCGCTCGACGTTGTCCTTAGAGCTATTGATCTCTCCCAGGGCGATCGAAGCAGGGTTCGTGGGCGGTGCAGGGCTGAGCGTCTCACTCGACTCTATAGTGACCTCTGATGCTAATGGGTGCCTCGCTTCCGCCTTCGGCTTTTCGTCCTTAGCCTCCTCCTTTGACTCGTCCTTCACTTCGCCAGCACACTCCGCCTCGGTCGCATAAACCCATCCTCGGGTTGCGTCCACACCAGTCAGCACCTGCAACCGCTCCGCCCGGTACTGCCGCAGTGTCTCATCGATGCGGCGCGCCTCCTCAGCCGTCCGGAGCATCCAGTCCTCCTCTGAGACTCCCAGCTGCCGCAACCTGCCGCGCTTGGCGTGGAAGTCCGTCCACGGGTCGACACCGTTGCCTCCAAAGTGCGTTGTTGGGCCACCTATCGTGTACCATGACGACAGGGATATAGACTTGGCAGCGGCAGCGTCTGCCAACAGTGCCGCATTGGCCGGAGGGCGCCCAGGTCCACCAGCAGAAGGGTACTGGTTGACGGACAGCTCCTCTTCCAACACCGGCCCATGTGGTGTCCACCCATTGGCTTCGCACTCCTGCAGCGCCTTCTCCTCGTCATAGTCATCGTCGATCCACTTGCCATTCTGCACCAGCCGCGCTCCCATGAGCTTGTACACATTGCGGATAGACACCATAGTCACCATGCGGTGCTTCAGGTTGCCTGTAATGCGTCCAATCTCGATGAGCATCTCGCGCTCCTGAGCATCACACGACAACTTGACGACCTGGGGACAGCGACGGAGAAAGGCTAATGAGTCGGTATAGCCACACGCGCGTGCTGCATCGATCGTAAGGGCGTACACGCGATTCGGGTTCTTGCGGGTCTTCGAGGTGAATGTCTGCAGTTTGTACGTGCGGCCCCCGAGGAGGTGGCCATCAGCGTCAATCTTCGTGTTGCCCTTCTCGTTCTCGGGGAGGATAAGCTCGTCGTCTCCTGCGATGTACTCGGTGCCCTTGACATCGTACTTCTGCCCCTCTGCATGTCAGCGGATTGCTAGCAGACTCTGACTCACCGACCACATTCTCCAAAGCTCCGCGAGTATCCTTCTTGACCTGGGCAGCGGGGCGGCGCCGTGACTTGATGTCGTCGCTGTCCTCTCCCCTCTCTGCTCGCTCACGCCGGACCTTGTCCCACCGAGCACGGGCAGCCGCAGCCGCAGCACCCTTGACACTGAAGCCACCTCGACCGCCACCACCTCCTTCCCGCTTGTACGGCTTGTCGTCCTTGTCCTTCGACTTGTTGGCTGCCCTGCGCTTCCGTTGTGGTGTAGAGACGCGCCGCTCAACGACCTCATCTGTATGCGTTAGTCGCTATGCCAAGGCCAAGCCTTAATTTCGCAGCTTAGCACCCACCATCGTCATCATCATCGCCCGCATCGTCGTCCACCGCATCCTCCAGGTCGTCCGCATCCACAGGGATCTCCTTGTAGCTGACCTGCCTGCCCGACCGCCTCCGTGACGATTGAGACGGCGCATCGTCCTCATCCGCCTCGGTCTCCGTCTCAGCTTCAGACTTGACGCGCGATCGCCTTGGTGCCCGCGCTTTTCGTGTCCGGCGAGAAGGACCAGCTACAGGCTCCTCTTCCTCCTCCTCCTCCTCATCCTCATTGTCCTCTACTCCCTCCGCGTCCTCTTCTGCCTCCTCGTCGACATCCATCGCGTCTTGTTGCGGCGTGGCTGGCTCCTCTTTCGCCTTGCGACCACGTCCCCTCCGAGGTGTAGGCGCACTAGGCGACGCCTGGGCCATGCTAGCCCTTCGAGTCGCGCGTGCCATGATGAGCCCTCAAGTGACTCAAGCTCCCAAACCCAAAGCTTTGCTATCAGCAGTGGACAGTGACCTGATGTTGTGACGGGCCAAGCGCGTACAGATACATGGATGGGATGGAATGTGTGTGTGTGTGTACCGGAACCAAATCCGCCATCCTCGATCCCAGACACCCACCACGCTTCCTCGTGCGTCTTCTTTGACCTTGTTTTTCTGACCATTTCTCCCATCCACCCCCCCGCCCCCCCGCCTCCACTGCGCTGGTCCACTTCGCAAGCACTCGACATGCCGCCAAAGCATGCTGGGTCGCAGCATCGCCAGCGGGCGCCAGGTGCCTCCGCTGTGTCTCCAGTCAGTATCACGACGGCTCTGGTCGATGTCGCCTCAGAGGTCGACCCGAGCCTGCTGGCCCTGGCGTCGAATGCAGCGGTGACAGCGCCCCCGCCGATCGACCCCACGTTGTTTACAATCGAGCAGGTGGTGAACGACGTTCGCAAGGGGCATATCAAGCCTGAGGACCTGGACGACCCCCAGGATGGGCGGGAACAGGAGCAGCCTGCGCAGTCACAGCCCGCTGAGCAGCGTCAGCATGAAGAGGAGGCGGAGCAGCACCAGGCGATGGAGTCGGTCATGCACTCCAACGACAACGAGGAGCTGCACGTAGGCGTAGGGGTGTCGATGGACAACGAGCATGGCCACATGCAGTTGGATGACGATGGGATCGATCCGGCGTTGCGAGAGATTGTCAACAGTCTGACCAACGCTCAGCAGGTGAGTCTTGGGCATGTTGCTGTGTGTGGTGTGTCACAGCTGACGACAGTCACATTCTGGCTTCTCGGACAACCCAGAGGAGCGGGAGCGCATGGACCGCGAGCGGCTGCAGCAGACCCTGCAGACAACGCTGGAGGACTTTGCACAGAACAGCTTCGGCCAATATGGCAACATCTTCAATACCAACTTCCCAGAAGCAAGCAGCAGTGCTCGTTTCAACATGGGCATGCCGTCGATGCCGGAAGCTCCTACTGAGGGAACAACAGTCAAGCGCGGACGAGGACGACCGAAAGGGTCGAAGAACAAGCCGAAACCCAACGCGCCGCCCCCGCCGCCTCCGCCACCAAAACGACCTCGTGGCCGGCCACCGAAAGTGCGCACGGCAGAGGAGATCGCGGAGCTGGAGCGCCGCAAGCAGGAGAAGGAGCTGGGCATCAATCGGAAGCGAGGGCGACCACGCAAGTACCCTGAGATTGGTCTCGTTCGCGAACTGCGCCTCAAGAAGAACAGAGCGTACTTTGCAGAGAAGATGGCTCAGCTTCATGAGCGTCAGTCGACCGAGGAACGAGACAGCTATAGCTATAAAGACGCCTCGGAGCCACGGAGCGAGCCGCCCACGACTGTCGAGGCCAACGATGCAGCTACGGCTGCTGCTGCTGCTGCTGCTCTGGCAGCGTCGGAGGTTAGCCTCGGCCAGCAAGTCGCTGCTGCGGTTGCGAGGGACGCGAATGTAGAGGAGGCAGAGCACTATGCCTGGCCATACCAAGACGGGCAGAGTCTGCTGGACGTGGTCGGCATGGGCTCGAGCATGGATGTGCACCAGCGCGACAACATGGGCGTGGATGTTGGTGTCGGCGTAGAGCTTCCAGATGCGCCAAGTGTCGGAGCCATGGGACAGAGTGATGACGGTATGCGAGGAGTGTTCAACCTCGCCGACGTGGGTGGCCAGCAGTAGAAATGGGTTGATTAGTGTGTTGTACTTGTAACCTGATCATGCAATTACGCTTCATAGCGTTCTACTAATTAGAAGACGTTTGTGTAGTTGTAGTTGCCACAAACGGGGTTGCCGTCGATCTTCGTGTTGACGATGAGGGCAACGATCAGTCCGTACAGGCCGAGGACTTCGCTGACAGGTCAGCACGATGCCAGAGCAACAGAAACTCACGCAAAGATAAGAATAAGCACCATGGCCACGAAGATCCTCGACTCTAGGAGGTACGCGCGAACGCACTGGGATGAGCAACTGCGTTCGGACGATAAATAGACTCTACTCACAGCATCGCCAACATAGCCGATTGCGTAGCCTGCTGCCAGACCTGTCGTACCACACGCTACATGTTAGGCTTGTCCACGCTTTGTGCTCACCCAATCCTGCTGCCAAGTGCAGAAAGCCAGCGAAGGCGGGATATGCCTCTGTCGGAGACACTAATGTCAGACGCGGCACTACACTGGCGCTCACTGTTGCCCGCGATCAGGACCGACACGACCAAACCATACACAGCAATAACTGATGTCAGATGTGCTCGAAGTGACCTTCTGCTACGCACTACCAGACATCTGTGGGTCAGCAGCAGCTCACGTCACGACCACTCACAACAACGGGAATCAAGCTCTGGAAAGGGTCAGCAGTCGTCAACGTGTGTGCGCACCTTCATGATGAGGTCAGGCCTGCATGTCAGCTGAGCTCTATCCATTCCAGCCTACCTGAATTGTCCCAAACCTGCGATACCGATGCCAGACTTGGACGTGCCGTATGCCGCGCCAATGGTCGTCAGGACCATCTGTTGTCAGACGCAGACCCGACACCTTTCCACCAGACGCACTGCTGATGCTACTCCGGCGAATCTAGAGTTAGCATTATCCACTCCACAGCTTGCTCACCCGAAGAAGGGCGCCCATGGCGGGCAGAACTCGGACATGATGAATGCAGTGTTGTTGCTCAACGGCACTGTCACCTCGCTCGCTACATGACATCCACATCCACAATCACAGCCAGGACGTCACGCCGCTGGGTGGAAGTGATACATCTGGTTCCGCCCTCTTCGACGTGTAAATCGCCGCCCTCCTCGCGTACGCGTGCAATGATCACTGACGTTCACCAGGACTCTGAAAGATTCCAAACCTTCCATAACCACCTTGCCTTCAGCAAGAGCTTGTAAAACCCAGCCCAAGATGCAGGGCCGGATCCCCTCTATGGTAAGTAGCGAAGAGCGCTGCTGAGGCAAGTCGCTGACGCCGAACAGCAACCTACCGTGGTCCTCCTTAGGGGTGCGTCGAGCGTGTTACTGGGTGATGAGTATTGGCAGGACGCTGACATACAGAGGGCACAGACACGTCCCAAGGAACTGGGCAGTTGCTGAGCAACATCTCAGCATGTCTTGCAGTTGCGCAGACAATCGCGACGACTCTCGGTCCCCGTGGCATGGACAAGCTCATTGTTGATGAGCGCGGACAGGCGACCATCTCGAGTGAGTCGACTCGCGTGGTGCTCTCTGACAATCAGACGATGGCGCGACACTGCTCAAGCTGCTCGACATTGTTCACCCTGCTGCGCGGACTCTGGTCGACATTGCTCGTGCACAGGACGCTGAGGTGGGAGACGGTACGACTTCCGTGGTGCTCCTGTGAGTGAAAGGCCGTCGACTGGCACTGACGGCAGGGCGTCCGAGATTCTGAAGGAGATGCGCCCGTTCATTGAGGAGGGCGTCGGAGTTCACATCATTATCAAGGGATTGAGAGAGGCGCGCAACCTTGTGAGTACCAACAGCTCAGCGACAATTGTACTGATAGCTCAGGCGGTGAAGAAGATCAACGAGATTGCAATCACCATTGACAAGTCGGACCCTGCGTGAGTTGACGTGACGAGCCAGTGCAATCAGCTACTGACAATTCAGCCACTTCCGCGACCTTCTGTTGAAGTGCGCCTCGACCTCCATGTCCTCAAAACTCATCCACTCGCAAATGCCCTTCTTCTCAAATATGGTCGTCGACGCTGTGCTGTCGCTGGACCAGAACGATCTGGACGAGTCGCTCATTGGTGTCAAGAAGGTGCCCGGTGGAGGCATGCAGGACTCGCAGCTCATTAAGGGTGTCGCCTTCAAGAAGACGTTCTCCTACGCCGGTTTCGAGCAACAACCCAAGTCTTTCAAGAACCCGAAAGTTTTGTGTCTCAACGTCGAGCTCGAGCTCAAGGCCGAGAAAGACAATGCCGAGGTCCGTGTCAACGAGGTGTCCGAGTACCAGGCTATCGTCGATGCCGAGTGGCAGATCATCTACCGCAAGCTGGAGGCTATTGTCGAGACAGGAGCCAAGGTTGTGCTTTCCAAGCTCCCAATCGGAGATTTGGCAACACAGTACTTCGCCGATCGTGACATCTTCTGCGCTGGTCGTGTCGCAGGTGATGATCTCAAGCGTGTGGTGAAGGCTGTCGGCGGATCGATCCAGTCCACAGTAACGGACATTGAGCCCCGTCACTTGGGTCAGTGCGGAAGGTTCGAGGAGAGGCAGATTGGTGGAGAGCGCTTCAACATCTTCGAGGACTGCCCCGAGGCTAAGACATGCACTCTCATCCTGCGTGGCGGTGCCGAGCAGTTCATTGCCGAGGTTGAGCGTTCCCTGCACGACTCGATCATGATTGTCAAGCGTGCGATCAAGAACAACCACATTGTTGCCGGTGGTGGCGCGTGCGAGATGGAGATTTCCAAGTACCTGCGTGCACACTCTCGCACTATCCTGGGCAAGCAGCAGCTGATCATCGGCGCTGTCGCCAAGGCTCTCGAGATTATCCCGCGTCAGATCTGCGACAACGCCGGTTTGGACGCAACCGACGTGCTCAACAAGCTGCGCATGCGTCACGCACAGGGCGACACATGGGCTGGTGTCGACGTCGACGATGAGGGAGGAGTGGCGGACAACATGAAGCGTTTCGTCTGGGAGCCCGCTCTGGTCAAGACCAACGCACTGTCCTCAGCAATCGAGGCCGCTTGCCTCATTCTCTCGGTCGACGAGACTGTTCGCAACCCACAAAGTGAGGCGCAGCAGGCCGGACCGCCCGCACCGCGTGGCACTGCGCAACGCGCAATGCGTGGCCGCGGTGGTATGCCCAGGAGGTGATGATAGAGTTGAGTGTATGCATGTAGGGTCTACAGGAGCAGTGGTGCAGCATGTCCGTTCAGCTGAGCTATCGCTATAGCACTTTTTGTACAAGTCTTAGAGAATCACTCTCATGAAACGAATCGGCTCGGTTTGTTCAATTTAAGGCGATTATTTCCATCCACCCTTCACTTTGCTTGACTCCAGCAGCTTTCAGAGGACTTATGAGGCATGGAAGGAGCGCCTCACACTGCGACGTCTCGTGATTGTTTCTTTAGCGCTCGCCTCTGCAGGTCGGCTCTAATCCTCTCCCGCGCCAGTTCATGCTCCGCCTCGGGCTTGCCTAAGGTTTGGTAGAATGAGATGTTGGCGATGGCAATCGCACCAAATGCGGCAGCCTCGAACCAGAAGCTTCGAGCGACCGTCCGCCACTTGCTCAGATCGTCGCCCTCCAGGCCCGCTTGAACCGCAAGAGCAATTGTACTACCAGTCTGAGCAATGACCTGGGTCCAAGCCCCTGCTACGCCACTCATCTCAGGTGGACAATTGACGATAAGATTGACACCGATGGCCATGAACATGACGATAGCCCCTCCAGCTCCGACGACTGCTATCAGTCACTGGCTCTCATCGGGTCGGCAGTACTGTAAATGTGACCGATCAACTCACCAAAAGCAGGGAAGACGAATCGCCAATAGTCGGTACCCCAGCCTCCGTCAGAGAAGTACATCAGTACCTCGCTGACTATACAGACTGCTGTCAGATACTCCAGCGGTGTCCGCTGCACTCACGAATAGCGGTGTCCGCTGCACTCACGAATAGCACCGATAGGAATGACGACCCGGGGATGTTGAATGATCCAAGGCGTAAACTGTGTGAATGCCCCTGCTACGATCGAGGTTATCCCTTGTGGCAGGACTGCAGCAGCGCTGTGGATGGCAGTCCATCGCCTGATACTCTGGAAGTACATGGTGAAGAGAAGCTGGCTTGTCACGAAGAAGCTGAAGGGCGCAAGAAGGCCGACGGACCCGATGACAACATTCTTGATCCTCCAGATCGAGGCAGGCAGAACCGCGATGTCTGGGGAGATCCAGGTTTCCCAGAGGAAAAACGCAGGTGCCAGAAACATTGAGAGAATGAATGGGGCTATAAAGGAGGCAGATGACCAGCCGTCGATGGGGCCCAGAGTCAGAGATAGGTTGAAGCAGCACAGGAACAACAACATGATTGTCACGCCTACGATGTCGAGGCGCTTCCAGAGAGCGATGGTCGACCTGTGTGTAACTGAAGCTGCAAGCGCCTCTCGAGACATCGGAAGAAGGAATGGAATAATCGCAGAAAAGGACAAACAGCTGAACATCAGCCAGTATCGACACTACGAGCTTACATGATAGCCAGAAGCCTGAAAAACCAGTGGTACGAGGCGAGCATCGTTAGACCGGCGATGACCCTGGCTGGTGAGTATTGTGGCAGCTGTGCACACTTACAAGCCCAGTGCATTGCCCAGGGCTGCAGCAATACCAAGCAAAGCAACCTTCTTTTGCTTCTCCTCCGCATCAGGGTACATCTGCACAAGGAGGTGATACGCAGAGGGGACGGCTGTTGTCAGCTGTTTGTCACATCAACAGATGGCATACTCATTGCGCCGCATATACCGCCTAAAGCACGAATAACGAGGAAGCCATACTTGCTAGACGTGACGAACGAGTTGACCAAGGACAGGATACCAAGCCCGATGAAGCCGCTGAGAAAGACAATCTGGGCAGGGAAGAGATCGGCCAAGCGACCAGCAAATAGCAAGACACTGGCAAAGGTGAGACTGTAGGCGGTGAGAATCTAGCATTAGCAAACGCTCAGATGCCTGCTCATACCCAGCTCATCTGGTTCAGCGGCAGCTTGATATCTTTGGAAATTTGGATGACTCCCATGCCCACGCCGGAGACTTGTGCCACATCCACGAAGTTGGCAACGCAAAAGATCAAGACTGAAACGTTTTTGCGAGTCGTGCTGAGCTGCGACAGTGGGTGCTGTCGAGGGTCACTCGGGACTGTGTCGACTTTGACGTCGCTCTCTTTCTCTGCAAAGCTTATCGTCTGCTCCACTATGGTGGCAGTCGCACTGAATGAAGGTGATTCAGTAGAGCTGGTCATTGTGATGATCGAACTGGTGATTGCTCTTGTGCTACCATTATTCAGCGAGCTTCCATACTTATGCACAATGGGGACTGAGACGAAAACAGTAATGACAAGGTGCATCAAGTCATCGCTGTCGCAAGCGCTCCATCGATAGATCTGCTTATGCATCCAGCAGAGCGGTGAACATCATCTTCGAAGTACAGGACTGGAGTGATCAGTAGTGCCACACTGGATGAAGCGAACCGTGCCTGACGCAAGGCCACTTACAACCCGCGATGCG
This sequence comes from Cutaneotrichosporon cyanovorans, assembly GCA_002335625.1. NCBI lineage: Eukaryota > Fungi > Basidiomycota > Tremellomycetes > Trichosporonales > Trichosporonaceae > Cutaneotrichosporon > Cutaneotrichosporon cyanovorans. Next base: position 342,666 of record BEDZ01000014.1, on the reverse strand, counting down.
GCCTACTTTCCCCTCGCCAGATCGATATATGGCATTGACGCTGAACGCCCCGAGATCTTGCTGCTCATACATGCGGGCTACGCGACCGCGCCTTGACTAAGCATGAGCGATTCTTGTGCTGTAAACGCGTTGCGAGCACGTCGCATTGTCAACCTCGGTTGTCAATCCAGCCAGCCACCTTCTTGTGGAATCGTTACAGGCCGAGTGGCTGATACGCCATGCAACATGCTGATGCTGATGCTGATGCTACTGAACTTCACCTACGTCACGATGAGGCTCCTACTTCTCCAGCCCCTCCAGGAAACGCGCATACTCGTCTTCGGCAGCGTCTTTCGGGGTCGCTGTCGCTTGTGGCCCGAGCACGTCACTAAGCTTATCCATCAAGCCTAATGCTTTTGGTGCTCGGGAGCGAAGCTGGTCTCCCTCGGCGTCCACTGTACCCGAGCCCGGGGCAGCATTGACCGTGACACCTCCCGGAGCAGTAGATTTCTTCTTCGCCAGACCTCTTGGAACAAACACGGTCGCCTCTTTGCGCAGGTCCCTCAGTTGCGGCTCGGACGAGATCACAGCTGCAGCTGGAGCTGCAGCAATAGTCGGTTTGGCTGCAGCCTCTGGGCGAGCAGCAACAGCACCAGGTACGCCAGGTGGTGCGGCGCTTGGTTTCGGTGGCAAGCCTGTCGGTTTCGGCGGGAGGCCTGCAGACGGTGGTGGTCGTTGTGGCTCCATGAGTGGTCCCCATCCTACACTCTGCGGTCCGGAAGGAGGAGGGCGTTGGATTGGTGGGCGAGCATTGAAGCCAGGCGGCCGCATTCCTGGAGGTCGAAATCCTGGCGGCCCTGGTGGTGGTCGGAAGCCGGGGGGTGGTCGAACTCCGCCCATCATGTAAGGCGGAGGCCGGATATGCGCATTGGGTCTCGGTGGTGGCGGACCAGGAGGTAGTGGGATGTCGTCGCTGTCATCGCTATCATCGTCTGATTGTCCTGGTGGTGGACCCTCCGGCATGACGATGTCAGAGTCGTCCGAGTCCTCTGACTCCTCATCACTGCTTTCACTCATTGCTGGCGTCAGTCTTGCTTCCACTGCTCCATAACCCACCTCGCTCCCGATACGGCATTCCAGGCGGCGGTACGCCAAAGGGGTTGTACACAGGATCGTAGTACACGCTGCGTTTTGGATCACGCAATGTTCCGTCAGGGTTGTACAGGTGCGCCATCGGATCCTTCGCTGGCTGCTCCTCATCATCATCTCTCTTCTCGCGCGGCTTGTGCTTGCCAGTATGGTACACCCTGTCTTTGGCTTCGGGATGAGCAGCGACATACTTCTCCTTCAACTTGGAGATGAACTTGAACTCCTTCTCCAGGTTCCGCAACCGCTGCTCTTCTTCTTCGCTGCGCTTAGAGGCGCTCTTCAGCGCGCTAATCTGAGCCTCCAGATCTGATGTTAGAGTTGAGCCATTTCGTGAGTATACCTCGTGTATCCTGCTTGACAGCGTGGTCCTCACGGACTTTCTTGCGTTGCTCCTTGTTCTGCATGATCAGCTAGGGCCAAGGGCGACCATCACCTTCTTGAGCTCGCGAGCTCTTTGCGCCTTGCCTGATGGCGTCAGCGGTTGACACTGCAGAGCATGATAGACTCACGGAAAGCGTCCGCTGGGTTTGCAGTCTTCTTACCCATCGCTAGAGGTCGACTGTAGTGACGAGCAAACTTATGTGCAGTGGTTCAAGACGGCACGACTGTCGTCGAAATCACAACAAACGGTACATCATAGCCAAGTAACAATTTTATATGGTCCTCCCTTTTTGGTTGAGTGCTGCAGTTGCTCATCTGCACGGTCTGCATTGCGCGTTACAAACCCGATAGGAGGAAGGACATGCACTCGTAGCAGGTGCAATGCGCACTGTCGGAGCTTCAAGTCAAAGCCATATGTGATCCACCATGCATCCAGGATGATCTAGCAGAAAGAGCCGGCACCTTAAGGTTACTTGTGATCTAAGAAAGCCGGGTTGCCAGAAGGGCAAACGAGTGGAGATTGACATCTCTCAGCGAAAATGGCACACGCCAACTACTTCTTGCCGTAGCGGGCCTTCTTGCCAAAGTCAAAGGGGATGTAACGGTACTTGATCATGTGCCTGTGGTTAGCCACTTCCTTCATCAATTGGCCCTCCGCTCAACTCACTGGATCTGGCGACGCATGGTGAGTGCGAACAGCGTAATGAAGTAGACCAGGAGGATGGGCCAGTAGACAGGGACATCGGTAGCACGAGTAAGGGTGCTGAGAAGAGCGAGGGCAGTAGCCTTCGTTGTGGAGTACCAGAACTTGAACTCTCATGCGTCAGTAGTCACCCCGAACGCGCAGCTTACCGGGAAGACGACGGATGAAAGGACGGAACTCCTCATCTTCGGCACCGCCAGCGTTGCCAGAGAAGGCGTTCATCAGGCCCTTGATGCCGCCCTCCTTCGGACGTTCTGAGCCTGGGAGACCAGGCGCTCCCTCCTCCACATCATCCGCGGCCAGGTCCTCGGCCAAGCTTGGGTCGAAGCGAGGCTGAAGGAACGCAAGGAACAGGTTGAGAATGTAGATTGCAAGTGCGTCTGTGAGATGTCAGCATATTTACCCGGCATCGATCCGTATAACGCACACATGACGATGTACCACCCCTGGCGCAGGACGACGCTGAGCGAGAATAGGATGAACAATGTGCCAGTAAACAGCCAGCGCTCCATGACATGAGGTGTTGACCTGTCAAGCAGGCCCTGGAAGCGGCGGGCGTAGACGTTTGTGTTCTCCTTCACCATCTCGAACACATTCTTGTCCTCGGGCAAACCACCCCGGATACCGGCACCACTTCCTGGAACGTAGGGAGACGGCGCGGCCATGCTGTGTGGTTGCATGCCGGCAAGGCCTGAGCGTGCTGGGAAGCCAGCACCGGGCCCAGCGGCCGGCAGCGGAGGCGGCGTCGATTTCGGCTCCTCGCTGGTGTTCACAGCCGGATAGGGGTTGACATTCGGGTACGCCGAAGCGGCAGTTGGCGGAGGAGCTGTGGACTGATGTCAGCTTGGGCAACAGATCACAGCCTCAACTTACATCCATCGTTTTCGTATCCTCAGTGGATGGTGTGAAATGTAAGAAAGATGTATCAGGAGAGACGGCGACACGTCGGTGACCTCGTCAGACAGCTGCACGCGTCTTCACTGTGCGAGTGGCGTGGAGGCGGTTTGATACCGCGATACCGGAACCGAGTGAAGAATGACACGTGTAGTCATATCGGATCGCCTGTGTTGTTGATCCACTCGAAGCAACAACATTACTTACTGCCTCTCCTGCATACGGTCTCACTCTCGCTTTGACGGTTCTCGTACTACTCAAGCGTTCGCAATCTCGGGTCTCAAGGTTATATAGTCGCAGGTCTTCTGTGTTTGTGCTTGCTTGTATCATCTACGCAACGACCAGTAACGACCCTCGGGAGCCCACCATGGCATCGCGGCCATCTGGCCCGCACCTCGCTCAGCGTCTGCGCAACCTGGCTCTCACTTCGCCAACAGCGACTGCACTTTTTTACGCACGACTGTACAGAGCCTTTTTTCCACCCACGGAATCCGATCACGACAGCCTGCATGTCCTCGCCCTGTGTCTGCTCGCAGCTGGGCAGAAGTACCCCGCACTCCACATTATGCGCGAGTACGCGGATGGCGACGCCGATTCAGACATCGCCATTCCCGACTACGAGAATGGCATCCTGGGACGCCGGCCGGGATGCTATGGCTGTGCAGTAATCGTCGCCAAGTGCTGTAACAGCCTGCAACGGTACTCTGAGGGACAGGCAGTGTTGGAACGGGCAATGAGGCGGAGCGTGCCAATAAGTACGTTGGAGTCGACTCTGCGCATGTGCTGATGTTGCAGCACTGCCAACACCATGTCCGGCTGAGACAGCTGCAACTGCGAGTCTCCTGCTTGCTACGCTGTCGCACAAAGGCAAGGCATCGGCACAGGCGGTGGAGCACTACACACGAGCTCTGGCAGACGACCCTTGGCTGTGGGAAGCCTTCACCGGGTTGTGTGATGTTGGTGAGTGCGGTGGAGACTGTTTGATGTACTTGGTGTGGCTTACTGACCACAGGTGCCGCTCCAGCACCACATACGGTGTTTGCCGATCCGCCAAGCATGACCCGCTCATCATCCAGTCGGACGTCGAGGAATGCAACACTATCACCAGGCCCAATGCCTCGCAGTTCAGCATCAGAGGTGCCCAACTTCTTGAGCAGGAGACAGCTCAGCCCCCTCGCATCCGGTGCACCAAGCACCAGCCTGTTCACTCCAGATCCAAGCACAGGCACAGCGCCGCCACAACGCCTCGGCATGATGGGCAATCCTGGTACATGGGAGTGAGTGTCACGCGGCGGAGTAGGGCTGACGACAAGCACACCAACAACAGTAGCCGACACGACCTTCCCACATATCGGTGAACAGAACGGTCACGGTTCACGACGGCCGCTGCCCAATCTGCTCTCGTCATTGCTACCTACGTCGTCGTCGATGGTCCCCGCATCACTGCGTACCACGCCCAATCCCGGACCAGATCAGCCACCGATCAAGCCGCCAGCCATGAAACGGCCACGTCCGGCAACCACTATACGAAAGCCAGCAGAAACGCCAGTAGGAGGTCCGCTCGCCACGGAGGGGCGGATAAATGCTCGGGAGCTGCTTGTGCCAGATACGAGTGGGGACAAGGTGATCGAGCCACCAGTGCGCCGCAGTTCGAGACTCACGACGACGAGCAAAGTAACCAGTAGGGTGAGTTGGAGCTAGTACGTTCAGTATTGTTGACGGCTCAGGCAACACGAGAGAAGCGCTCAACACGATCACAAAGTGTGGCGTCCTCGGGGTCGGGTCAGACAGAAACAGCAGCAGCAGCAGCAGCAGAGGCGCAAACGCTCGCTGCGGTCGACGACTGGCTTCGGGACGTAGTGAGGCGATGTGCAAGAGCATACCGCGCGCTTAGTCTCTACCAGTGTCAAGAGGCGCTCGCGGAGCTGGATAACCTGCCCGCCGAGGTGCAGAACACGCCATGGGCATATGCGTTGGCAGCACGGTGCTTCTACGAGATGGCAGACTATGTCAAGGTAGGTAAGAAGTGATGGGGCATATGCTGAATTGCGCAGGGACGCCGCGCATTCGAGAAGCTCGTCGCTGTCGAGCCATACGGCTTCGAAGCTATGGCACAGTACTCCACCCTCCTGTGGCACCTGGGCGATGCGTCGGCGCTCTCACACCTGTCGCAGGTGCTTCTCTCTGTCGACCGGGAAGCAGCCGAGCCATGGATTGCGTCCGGGAACCTGTTCTCAGCACGAGGAGATCACGACGAGGCAATGCGCTGCTTCAGGCGAGCAACACACCTCGACCCAGGCAATGCCTATGCGTGGACACTATGTGGACACGAAGCAATGGCGATGGAGGAGAACGACCGTGCAATAGCATTCTACCGCACTGCCATTCGCGCCGATGCACGCCACTACCAGGCGTGGTTTGGCATGGGGCGTGTGTACCACAACATGGGGAAGATGCGACATGCAGAACACCATTTCCGGTGTGCGACGGAGATCAACCCCTCGAGTCCGGTTCTGCTGTGCTGCTTGGGGCTGGTCATCGAGGAGAGCGGGAACCTGCCTGGGGCGCTTGCTGTGTTCGACCGGGCGTGTGCTCTGCCGCACGATGCAGATCGCTCGATGACACAGTTCAAGCGTGTGCGCGTGCTTGTTGCGCTTGGGCGAGTGCAGGTGAGTCGGATTTAGTGCAGCTCCCAGTCTGTGCCTTCGCATCTGGGTTCCTACGCCTCGAAACCTGTGCCTCTTCTTTGATCTATGTCCCTACACTTCACATAATCTGACTGTGCCTACCCACACCTTGGCTGGGCCTTTCGGCAGCAGCTGTATTGCTTCTGGACCTCATTTCGCACACACATCTCAGGCCTCACTTCCTACAGAGCCACCGACCTCGCATCGCATCCGATTCTGTACCTCACTCGCACACCGTCTCATGCCCACTTACTCGACCCGCTGACAGCAGGAAGCAATCACTGCTCTCGAGGCACTGGTCACATCGTCAGCAGACGAGGCAAACGTCCACTTCCTCCTCGGCAAGTGCTACCTCCGTGTCGGGCGAAACACGCAGGCCATGGTCGCATTCACGACCGCTCGGGAGCTGCACCCCAAACTCGAGGGCGCTATCCGTGCGACGATGCTGGCGTATGGCGAGGACGTCGAGGAGGACGAGGGGATGTGACGAGAGTGTCATGTAGGATGATGCATAGCTGCATGTAGGCGAGAGTTTGGAACCGGGTAGCAATATGCTCTCGAGTACGAGGCACTAGGTATCAGATGATGAGGTAGGGAGTTCCAGAGCTCAGTATAATCAGACTAGTTACTGGAATGGAGGTCGTGAGAAGATGACGACAGGAGTGCCTGCCGTTCCTCGAGTCGGATTGTCCATGTTCTGATGTTCTGGCCTGTTCGTTATCCACAGAAATGGATTCTGTAGATAGAGTTATGCTCGACTACAGTCGAAGGTCCAGAAAGCATACAGCATATCTACTTCCATTGCATGGTGATTTGATGCTCACTGCGCTGGGATTCTTAGTGCAGCCATCTACCGTAATTAAAGGATCTACGTCCAGTCTCACACAAGTTCTGCGCGTAATCATGTAGTCATGTTTCGGCCTTTGCTCTGGTGCAACAAGTTAGCCCCGTTAGTCTGCTAGTGTACTACAGCACACTAGTGTCTCATGCATATGGCATATGGCAGAAGTAAGCATCATGCCGAGCATGCCGATAAGTGCGCTTGACTCTCGCTTATCTGGAACCGAATCCACAATCGCCTTGAAACAGTCCACTGCTCTCACGACAATCAGAGGTCCCCAATATCACGGGCCTCGGAAACGTCAGATGACTGACGTCCTGCATGCAGCATGTGCTCTGTGCTACCAGCAGCCGAACACATGCACGTTGACTGATGCTGAAAGGAGGCAATGAGGAAGACAGAGACGAACGTTGTCGCGTTGTCGACGATATCACGGAACAACGTACGGCCGTAGCCACGGAGCGGCGGCCAGTCCCACCTCCACACTTCTCGACCGCCTTCCTCATCTCTCTCATTGCTCTCTGTCCACGTATCTGGCATCCCGCACCCTGCGGCACCTGCACCTCTCACCCCAGGTGGCTTCGGGTGGCGGCGTGATGCATATTTGCTCTTGTTGTCGAGCCTCGTCCAGACTCATGCAACGGGGACAACCTTGCGACTCTGCTGTTCTCGGCATTGTCTTCACGGTGGTGGCGCCGTGTCCCGTGCGGGTTGTACTTCCCATACAATGTCATGCTGCAGGCGTAGCTACGCGTCACGCGATGTTGGGCAAGCCCGAGTTTGGCAGCAAGAATTCACCACTGTGGCTGTCGTTACAACGAATCGCGGACAATGAGAACGCAGCTTTCGTACAATGGGAAGGCGACTTCGAAATGTGGAAAGAAGGGGGCTGGTGAGTCCTTGGCTAGTCATACAATGCACTGCGAACAACACTGCAATGACTTTTTGCCTTTTTGCTTGTCCTCTGCGCCATGCGTTACTGCTCATTCGTCACATCGGGCACATATCAGCAGCTCCATTGCGTGTAGGTCGAAAGGACACCGCGAGAACTCTCTGTCAGCAACAAGAGCAACTCCCCTCTTCCCCCGACGACCAACTGTTGCTAGCCCGTTTCGGACCCCGACGTCCACTCGCGACTGCATGCAACGACTGTGCTGCACTACTCTGTACCTGCATGTGATCCATATTTAGACTTGATTGTAGCAACAGACCAACCAGGATGCATCGCACAACGATGCCGCCGGAAGGACAGGGGATGATTTGAGTTTCGGGGGTGTTTCGATATCAAAAATCGAGCAGACCACAAGACCGAGCAATAAGTATTCTACTTACTCTCACAGCAGAGCCGCCGCTTCCGACCGTTTCACCCATCCCCGCTTAACAGCCTTTCGGCTTTGAGCTTGCGGCAACTAGGCTAGAAGAGCATCGATTCTCGTCACTGGCACTGCACTGGGTGGCAGCATACGTTGCATACGTCTTTCTGCTTAAGCTTGTTCTCGGTTCCGCAGGCAGGTTTACCGTCAGTGCCTAGGTGCTGAGTCGCCGCCGGCCTTGACCATGAGTTTGTAGCTTAGCACTCAGGTACCTCCGGAGTGTTCTTTCTATTCGTGTGAGCTAGCAGATCGTAAACCCGACGGAGATGGTGACCTGCTGTCCGCTTGTAGCGTCTCGGGCTGCGACTCCGGGCACTCCGGCGGCGGCCTTGCGATTTTGATGGCCCCCGGTCAGGCTTGGTCCGGCGGGCCAGGGGCGGAGAGTGAACAACAATGCCGCTGGGTGCAGGATGCAGGAGAGAAAGTAGGACAAGACGCAGGCGCAGGATTGCAGGATGCATGCAACAACACGCCATAGTAGTGCCATGGGTGTGGTGTCTCCCACTCTCAGGCTCAGAGCCATTGTTCGAGACTAGCTAGCTGGTTAGCTGGTTAACGACAATGCACTGAAACCACCTAGGACGCGTCTAGACGGAGTATCTGCACTCCCATTCCCACTACCACACGTATAGACAATGACCATGACGACTCCCCAAGACAACGTTCGAGACAATGACTATGCATGCCATGATGTTGACGAGAGGTCACAAGCGATAACAGAGTGTGGGGGATCGACGTGGGTGCTGCGGACACGACGCACGTCCACCTTCTCCGACTCCTCCTCCTCCTCAATGTCCTCCGATTACATATCCATCTCCAAATCCGTTCTCGCTGCCCTCGTCCACTTCCTGCGGATGCTATTCTTACTATCGAGGCACTAACCCCGTTGCCGTTGCCGTTGCCGTTGCCGTTGCCGATGCGGCTTCGGGCATTGGGCATTGTATGCATCTCAATGGCTCGCTCAGAAATCTCAAACCCGCATTGTGTGCATGAATAGCAGACGAAAAGGCAATACTAGCAACGCCCTGCGGCGCCAGGGGCCGCCGGCGTGCCAGATTATTGCATTGGCCAAGGTAATGAACCAGAGTCGATTGTCGGATTGTCTCTCCCTTGTCCGGGCGCCAGGGCGATTCGACCCTTCGACCCTGATCCGCCGAGATGGACAACGATCGACGACAACCAGGTGCGTCCAGGAGTAGTAGCGTCAAGATGTATAAAAGCCATCTTGCATGAGTCGAGGGGTATCTCTTCCAGCAATCGGACGCCGACGACTTCTTGTTCTTGTACCAGCGTGTACTTTATCTCTGCGACAGTTACGACACAACAACAGCAACACTTTCCATCTCTTGTCTCGTTGCACTCTACACTACTTTCACCACCACCATACCCTCGCTATGCGCTCCGCGCCGCCATCGCCCACCTCGCCCACTGGCGACGGTATCACTCGACCAGCTACGGGGATGCGCTCAAAGTCTGCAGCATTCGCTCTGCACTTTCAGATCCCCTGCCTGCCCCAGCCGACACCGCCGTCGCTCCTGAGGAGGCAGTACTCGTCCACCGGGTCGGACAAGTCGACCACCTCCACGAACGGGCAGTACACATCGACGCCCAGCTCTGAGCCCCCTTCCTCCCCCCAGTCCTCTCGCCGGCGGACAGCAGCGCCCTCGTCCTCTTACGAGCACGCCCAGATTGCAATCCCCTCCTCGTCGTCCTCGACTGTTGTGTCGCCTAGGCGATATACCAACCTCGGGGCCACTGGAGACATGACCCGGCCGCCGGCCACGGGCGACATGAACCGCCGGTCACCACTCCGCCTGCCGAGTGCTGGGCCAACACCACTGCCTGCTGCGCCCTTTGCCCTCAGTGAGGATCATGTCCGTGCACTCGAGCGCTCGACTACACCCCGGGCGATGCCAGTGGTCATCCGCCGCCGCTCGCCTGTCGACCGCCACCACCGCCGCAGGAACAGCAACAGCAGCAACAGTGGCAGCGACGACAGCAACGACAGCAACGACGAGGGCCGCGACAACCTCAACTCGCATCAGTATCTGCCTCCCTCGCCGCCTGCACTGTCGGCCATCCCAGAACACGACATGGGGCTGAGCCCGCTGCCGAGGGTGCGGGTGCTCGTCTAGCCCCGGGCTCTACTTTGTTCAATATTCTATCCTACTTTTTACTCTTTTGGGCTCTTTGCTTTCATCTCCGGTATTCATCAACTCAACTCTGTACCATTGTCCACAACTAGACGTATTCACGACCCATCACCACATCATTCATAGAAACACTTAATAGCATAGGTAGACGACTCCCCTCCTCGGGAGGCAGCAGTAGTAGCACACACGCAATGCAAGTGGCATGTTGTTAAATGACTACGGGGCAAAGTACCCGATCGGGTTTGGTGGCGGTGAATGATACTGTGAGCGATTCAACGGGGCTTATTTGGCTCTGAGCTTTGTGTTTATCTGCCCGGGGGTAAATCGACGCTACACCCGGCGCTAGTGCCAGATGAGTTCTGCGGCTGCTGAACTGCATCTTGTCTTCGCAGACTACAAATAGCGACTAGTTGGCTCTGTAGTAGTGCGTTGCATTCGTTGGGTTTAGCTCTGGGGTCTGTTTTGCTATCGGGTTAGTATCGGGCTTTCAAGTTCGAGCATGCGCCCCGCAGAGCACCAGTCACCAGTCTCACTAAGCTTAGCACTGTGCCAGTCTCCACATCTGAACCGTTGCATCTGGAACAGAAGTCACACACTCTGGACGCCACGGGATCTGGCAGATGCTTATCTGCTGACTACTGGTGGTCTGTTGCTGACTACTTATGACTACTAATGTTTTGTTGCTGACTACTGATGACCACTTTGATGACTCGTGCTGACTCGTGCTGACTACATGCAGCTACATGAGCGCTGTCGCCTACACTACACCCGAGACAAACGTGCATGTGCGACGACGAGTGCAGGTGAAACAGATTTGAGCAGTGATTAGACGACCCACAGCCCACCGAGTGCCACTGCAGCTGCACAAGCGCACATTTAGCAATTAAGGGGCCAGGAAAGTGAACAGGGAGGATTTTGATTAAACTAAGTCAGGAAGAAGTGGTTGCCGCCAACCAACCATGTTCCAACGGGCCGCACTGCTGTTCCGCTCACTACCAACAGACCCTTCGTCTACCCTCGACTACTGCTTCTGCGCGTCCTTTTCGCACCAAGTGACAGTCCGAAGTTCAGCCTACTTGCTATATTGCGACCCAGTCTGTCTGTCACAGGTTCGTTCGGTCCACCTGCCAGTATCCTATGCATTCGTCCGACGCTCTATCTCCATCACAGCCTCCCACGAGACCAGGACTGTGCACGATATCGATCAACCTCGTTCAACCTTCTGCTTCCAGCGCTGGATCTCAAATGATTCCAACGCATGCAAACACCAAGCACTGGATTACAAGATCACCTCGGTCAGCGGCACCAGGCACTTGCACAGTCGCTTGGAAGGATGAAGGGAAAGAGATCGTCGCCGCAGATGCCGTTATTGCCTCGTGCCTGGGTGGACGACTCATTAGCACAGGTACGAGCTTCCAGTCGTATGTGGCAGTCTGTATCCATCTCTCTGCCATATGCGGTGCCTTGGCTGTCGGGTTTCCAGTGTTATGTCCTGGCACGGTAGGAGACTCCGATCATGGTGCTGTGGGTAGCGGTACTCTCAGGGACGGGAGGTTAAAACGATTCAAGGCAGACCTGCTTCATCGCGCACTCACATGTACATACGAGCAGATACGGTCTATCTCCACCACGTGCAGACGCGCTGCGATCTACGTTCACGGACCCCACCGCTAATGCGGGGGGCGACTGCGCACCGTGGTGCTTTGCAGTTGCACCAGCAGCAGCTCGTCAGCATGAAAGCATGGCAATGACAAGCACTTCCTAGTCCAGCAAGTAGTGCGACGGTCTCTCCGAAGCTACGGAAACGTAGACATTATGAGGCACCGCTACTGGCCTCCTTGACCTCTGCCAGCTACAACCTACTACACACGACTACCTTTTGACTGTACCTCGAAGCCATGACTGTACCTCAGTTGTTAAGCAGTAGTCGCTTGCATTCGATGCAGGGGCGGAAACGCTTGCCGCTAATGAATGCAGGCTGCAGGGCAGACAGATGCTTGTAGACGGGCGTGCCGACGATCCTACTCGTACCGTGGAGTGATCTGCATCTGCGGCAATGGCAACGGATGCAAAATAGCACTCCAGGAACCGGGGCGGGAGCTTAATCCACTCTGCTCGACTGCTGATGATCGCGATCGTCGTCCACTTTCCGACGGACATCTACTGCAATGCATTGAAATAGATCGACCACACCGACCTCAGCACCTCTGTCGCTGACCTCGTCGGCCCCACTGTCACTCCGAAGTGCCACACAGCACACCTCATCCCGTGTCGGAGTCGTCGGAGCCATGCAGCTCCATGCCGCCGCGTCTCAAATGTCGGCTGAGATGTCGCCTCGAGTGTCGTCTCAAAATGTTCTCCAGCTGTCGTCTCAAATGATGGCCCAACTCAAATGCCTCTCAGAGTCCTTTCGGATGTCCTCTCAAACGTCCTAGGTGTCCTCTCAAATTGTCATAGATGTCTTCTCAAATGTGGTCCCAGGTAGTCTCAAATGTCGCTTGTCCCTATACATAATGAGCACGTGGTCCCCACGCGAGCTGGTTTACACTGCCCGTCTCGGTCAAAGGCTCAGCCCACAGTGCATAGTTGCATAGTATGCATGGCCGGCCGAGTACCGGATAGAATGCCCTGTCGACCCTCGACCCTGTATGCAGCAGCTCCATGTGACAAGGAGCGACGACGATCGGCACTGCCAGCTGCCAGACCGCCAGCCTATGGACAAAGGTGTCGCGGAAATAAGATGGCCCCGGTGGACGGGGCAGAGTATGCTGGTGCCTTCTACATCCACCTCGCACTCCGGTGCAGGCCGTAGAGGTATCGAGTTTCCCACCTCGTCAGGAGCTGCAGGAGCCGCAGGAGCCGCACAAGAGCTAGAAGGGCCCCTTGCTATCCACCAACTAGTGGGCAGGTCCAGACGCCTCCACCATCTCGGAGCCGCATCACACAATGTAAGCTATGACGTTTTTGCATGCGGAGCGCACTTGGTTCACAACCAGTCAACGTGCAAGGACACCGTGTTCACCACCTGCAGTCGTCGCTTTGCTCGTCCCAGGCGTCACTGTCGAGAGGTCTTTAAATACATCGCTTGTTGCTGCAGTGTCTTAGCTGTCCACTTTTTTACCCTCCTACGATACACTCTTGCAGTAATACAATACTGAAACAACGATAATAGACGATACACATACCCGATGGATAACTTTACAGACCTGGTGAGTGTGGTGTTGCCGCGGTGTGAGCGGAGGTGGTGTCGAGCTTCTTCGCTGTGAGGCAGCGAAGACGCAACTAGCGACGCCGGAAGCAACACAGGCGAGACATAGACGGAATTTGCTAACCCCAGTCATCTGAGGCTATCAAGGCCTCTTTCGAGAGAGCCGAGCAGCAGTCCAATGCCCAGGTCCACCCCCTCCACCTCGCAGCTGTGCTATGGGAGGAGCAGAGTGGTGCCGAGCTGCACCCCACCCCATCATTATTCAAGAGCGCAGTAGAGCAGATTGGAGGCAATGTCCAGCTGTTCCAGCGGAATCTGCTCTCTCGGCTGAACAAGCTCCCCATCGTCGACCCGACACCCGACCCACCTCTCCCCCTCACCAACTCGTACCATGCTGTCCTGAAGGACGCCCAGAAGCAGCAGAAGGAGAACGGCGACCAATTTGTAGCCGTAGACCACCTGATCCTCGCCCTCATCCACGTCGACCACTCCGAAGTCAAGGACATCTGCAAGGCTGCCGGCGTGCAGCCCAAGGCGCTCGAGGACGAGATCAAGCGCAAGCGCGGCAACCGCAAGGCCGACTCGCGCTCCGCCGAGGGCCAGTTCGAGGCGCTGGAGAAGTACTGCGTCGACCTGACAAGGCAGGCAGCCGAGGGCCAGCTCGACCCCGTCATCGGACGCGACAACGAGATCCGCCGCACCATTCGTATTCTCGCACGCAGGACAAAGGGCAACCCAGTGCTCATCGGTGAGCCTGGTGTTGGTAAGACTGCGATTGTGGAGGGTTTGGCGCAGCGCATTGTCGACCGCGATGTCCCCGCATCTCTCATCTCCCGGGTGCTTGCCCTCGACATGGGTGCGCTCATGGCTGGTGCAAAGTACAAGGGAGAGTACGAGGAGCGTGTCAAGGCTGTGCTGGCCGAAGTCGAGAAGTCCGGCGACGAGGGGACTCAGATCATCCTATTCATTGACGAAATCCATCTCATGTAAGTAACAGTGAACGATCGACAGGTGGGCGAGTTTGGTAGTACCATGTGGCACTGCCTCGACCGCCGATCGTGTCGATCCCCCGCATATAGGTCCACGCTGACCCCACAGTATGGCAGGCAAGGACTCCTCTGGTGGCATGGATGCTGCCAACCTCCTCAAGCCGATGCTTGCACGCGGCAAGCTCAAGGTCATCGGTGCGACCACGCTGAACGAGTACCGCGAGTACATCGAGAAAGACTCTGCATTCGAGCGCCGTTTCGCCCAGGTCATTGTCGAGGAGCCCACCGTTGCCGACACTGTCGCCATCATGCGTGGTATTCGCGAGAAGTACGAGACCCACCACGGTGTGCGCATCAAGGACGCTGCTATCGTCCTCGCTGCCCAGCTTGCGAAGCAGTACCTCACTGCGCGCCGCCTGCCCGACTCTGCTATCGACCTCCTGGACGAGGCGTCTGCGGCAGTCAAGGTCGCGCGCGAGACGCGCCCCGAGGCGATCGACGAGCTCGAGCGCAAGAAGCTCGGCCTCGAGGTCGAGATCCACGCGCTCGAGCGCGAGAAGGACAGCGCGTCCAAGGAGCGCCTCGAGCAGGCCAAGAAGGCCATCGCCGAGATCAAGGACCAGCTCGGCCCACTCAAGGCCGAGTACGAGAACGAGAAGAAGCTCGGCGACCAGATCCACGAGCTGCGTCGGAAGATTGACGAGCTCAGGGCCAAGGCCGACGACGCTGAGCGTCGCTACGACCTGGCTACTGCCGCCGACATCCGCTACCAGTCCATCCCTCAGCGTGAGAAGAAGCTCAAGGAGCTGCTCGCACTTGAGGAGGAGAAGGGCTCAGGCCAGGAGGTCACGCCCGAGATGATCGCCGAGGTTGTCGCCAGGTGGACCGGTGTGCCTGTCAACCGCCTCGTTGAGACCGAGAAGGAGAAGCTCCTTCGCCTCGAGAAGATCATCTCCAAGAAGGTCATTGGTCAGCCTGAGGCCGTCAAGGCTGTCGCCAACGCTATCCGCCTCAACCGCTCTGGTCTCTCCAACCAGAACCGACCTATCGCGTCCTTCCTCCTCGTCGGCCCTTCCGGTACGGGTAAGACGCTGCTGGCCAAGACTGTCGCCGAGACCATGTTCAACTCTGACAGTGCCCTCATCCGCATCGACGCAAGCGAGTACTCTGAGAAGCACTCGATCTCGCGTCTCATCGGTGCTGGCCCAGGCTACGTCGGCCACGAGTCCGGAGGCCAGCTCACCGAGGCAGTGCGCCGCAGGCCGTACTCGCTCATCCTGATCGACGAGATCGAAAAGGCCGCCCGCGAGTTCCACCAGCTCTTCCTCCAAGTCCTCGACGACGGCCGCCTCACCGACGGCAAGGGACGTGTCGTCGACTTCCGCAACACCATCATCATGATGACCTCCAACGTCGGCTCGGTGTACCTCAACGAGAACCCGCACGAGGGCGCCGTCCTCCCCGAGGTGCGCGAGAAGGTCATGGGTGCGATCAGCGCAACTTTCCCGCCCGAGTTCATTAACCGTATCGACGACATCATCCTCTACCGCTCGCTGTCTCGCGCGGACATGAAGAAGGTCGTCCAGGTCCGTCTCAAGGAGGTCCAGGCGCGTCTCAACGACAACAACAAGCGTATCCGTCTCTCTGCGGACGAGAGCGCACAGGAGTGGCTGGCGAACGCAGGCTACTCGCCCTCGTACGGTGCCCGCCCGCTCGGACGTCTTATCCAGCACGAGATCCTCAACCCGCTCTCCAAGCTCATTCTCCAGGGCCGTATTCGCGACGGCGAGACCGCCCACGTCACAACCGACCACGTCAAGAACCGCCTCGTCGTCGTGCCCAACCACGAGGCGGACGTCTCCCACCCCGACGACACCGACCTCGACGAGGACGACATGGACGTCGAGGTCGAGGAGGTCGACTAGGCCAGCACCGGCAGTACCGGGGCTTCTCAGGGTCGGGGTAAAAAAGCCGGTACGAAGCGGCGGGCCAACGGCGAGAGCAACGGCGGGGGGCACAAGGAGGCCAGGCCGCCGCGGCGCAGGAAGAAGTAAGGGGGGAGGTGGGGGGTGGTGTTTGATGATTTAAGTATATTAGGATGTCAGGAATGGAATGCAATGTGTTTCGATAGAGCAGGCGATAGTGCACACCAGTTGCTTCGGAAAGACGCAGATGTTAGTCGACAAGTCTTACCAGACTTAAGTTGTAGATAGCTGACTGAGGGCCAGGCAACCGACGATACTGACTGCCCGCCAAAATCTTGACCTTCAGAATGTTTGTCGTAGGGTGACATTGTGGTGAATGTCAACGATTGACTCATGCATGATTGATTCAACATACATGTCCTGGCACAAAGTGCACGAAGACCGCTTGGGTGCAGGCAGCCGTTCCAGCCCACCCTCATAGACCTCCCATTACGTCACCCAACATCACAGCTCGTTTAGCTCAGTTGGTTAGAGCGCACGCTTCACAATACCCCGCAAGGGATCATTCGAGCGCGTGAGGTCGCCAGTTCGACCCTGGCAGTGGGCACGTTCTTTTTGCGTTTCTTTTTGCTGCTTCAGTGGATGCCGCATAGGTGGTGGAGACATGCACAGTGCGAATCGAAGTGTGCAAGCATGCGAGAGCATGAATGTTGTGCACGTATGGTACACATCAGTATACCGTCCGCTGTTCCGAATACGCTATCCGAAAATGTTGCCATAGGGCACGAATATTTGCAGAGCATTTTCGAGTACCTTTTTATGATATATATATAAGGGAGTGTACTGCACACCTATTCTACAGTGGACATGGTGGTCCCGCGTTGACAGTGTGAGAAGCCGGATGGTCGATCGATCTTGATGTCAGTGGAAGGGAAGGATTGGAAAGGCTACATAGCGATACAAGCCAAGCGATTGAACTTTATCGTTGGTATTTATGGTGCTAGGAATATTGCTGCAAGTTAACCGCTGATACGTAGTTCACCGGGATCAGCTCGGTGTGCAGCAGATGAAAAGATGTCAGGAGGAGTGTTGATCTTATGGGGTTGCGAGGGAAGAAGAAGAAAGAGGCGGTAGCACTGTGCTGCTGGACCTAAGACATGCCGAGTTCAGACAAATGACCGTATGGATCATAATGCCTGTGCCAAGCTGAAGTCCGATCCCATCAATGCTCGTGCATATCCGCGCGCGGACGACTCCAGCGAGTGCCAGAGCAGGCTATCTGATCATTTGACATTGGGACGACTCAAAGACTGAAGCGCCACAAACGCACAAACGTTTCCAAACCGACGAGATCTCTGTTCACCTCGAACCCATCTGTATCGTGCTGACCACCGACTGCGTAAAGCTACGTACCGGGTAAGCATCATCGAACGCCCAGCAGCTCGCAGTCCCGATATTTATTGCAATGACCTGCGACAAACTGTCTGATGTATTCATTGGAATCAGACCTCGGAACCACCCACCCGTTCACTGGAGCTACCGCGTCGAGGAGCAACGAGCCCAGACCGCCGATCACGGGGTACGTCACCGGCCACGCGCCTCGTGCCTGGCTTCCCCCGACCCCGCTATTTTGACGACCCCGTACAATCCACTACAGTCGCGGGCGCCGACTTTTCGCTCCTCACCACATCCATACTCATTCTACAGCTGAGCGATGGTAGCCGCCCCCCTGCCCAACACGACGGCGCTGGGTGCTGCGGGTGATCCGGCAGGTGCTTCGTCGCCGCCGACGCCCTCGGACGACGTGAGCACGACGACCACCGACGACGACGATGTGAGCATAAGCATAACGACCGAGGGGGCCAGCACCAGCACGAACATCGACACCGGTGCGAAGGGTAGGTCGGGGACAGCGACACCACCGGCCGCGACGAGCCTGCGCCAGCGTTTCAGGACCATGACTGAGGACGTGGGGAAGAGCATGGAGGGGCTGGCTGTGCGGCTAATGCCTGCGAGGGTGAGGTGGAGTGGGGAAAAGTGCTGACGGCAGGGCGAGGGGAAGTACAAGGTGCGAAACGGATGAGGGAGGAGTGTGACTGTAAGATGCTGACGACAGGTTATGGGTGTGTAGCTCGCTAGAGGGTGGGGTACTGATCGCAGCTCCGGGGACGCCTTACGACGAGCTCGGTAGGTCCACATCGCTGCTCTCGGCTGATGACAGAATTGCACGACAGCAAGAGCCACCGTCACCTTCTGCACAAGCACAAGAAGAGCACACGGAAGGCATGGGTGACTGGGCGGCGCATCATCTTCCCTATGTGATTGTGCTGGTGGAATTGCTCTGCTGACAGTAGCGCATTCGCACTGGGAGCAGCAGCAGTCTGGACAGCGTCCCAGCCTGAAGTGTTGGGCGGAGAATTAACTGACTTGTGGCCGACTCTGGCGATGCACGATCTCCGCGGTCTGATGGACAACATCACATTCATAGACTGTGAGCTAGACAATTGCGTGCAGTGCTGACCGCAGCCGCCAGGAAAGCCATCTTCGAAAACCGCGACTTCAGCGTCGGTGACGGCCTGCTGCAGGAGTACGCGCTGCAGAACACACACCCAATCCTGATGATGCCCGGGGTTGTCACGAGTGGTCTGGAGAGCTGGAGCACAGACCCAGCGACGAGGAGTTGGTTCCGCACGCGTCTATGGGTATGTCACTGCACGTAGCAACAAGCTAACTTGCCAGGGAACAAGCACGATGATCCGCGTACGCCATACGACAAAGGCTGAAGCTGACTTTGCAGGCAGTGCTCACGGACAAGGACAAGTGGACGAAAGCAATGGCAATCGACCTCGAGACCGGCCTCGACCCACCCGGTCACCGCGTGCGTGCTGCACAGGGGCTTGATGCGGCGTCCGAGTTCATACAGGGCTACTGGGTGTGGCAGAAGGTCGTGCAGAACCTCGCGAGTATAGGGTACGACACGAGCAACATGGACCTCATGGCGTACGACTGGCGGCTATCATACTACAATCTCGAGATCCGCGACCACTACCTGTCTCGTCTGAAGGCAAGGATCGAGCTTCTGCGCCAGACTAAAGGCCAGAAGGTCGTGCTCGCGAGTCACTCGTGGGTGTTGTGCTGGGGCTTAGCTGACGACAGGATGGGCGGAACACTCATGCTGTACTTTTTCAAGTGGGTTGAGGCGGATCCTGACGAGCACGGGTTTGGCGGTGGAGGCGGCAAGAGCTGGGTTGAGGTGGGTGTATGGAGGTAGCGCCGCTGACGACGAGGACAACGTCGAGGCATGGATCAACATCGCGGGCACGCTGCTTGGCGTGCCGAAGGCGATGACGGCGTTCATGTCTGGCGAGATGCGTGACACTGTCGAGCTGAATCCCATGGGCACATATGTGCTCGAGAAGGTGAGTGTGTCGTAAGTGCTGCATGACCATCGCATGGCAATGAGGCCATCGGCACACATTTCCTAGCCCTCGAAACCCCTTTCTGACGCCAGCTCTTCTCCCGCAAGGAGCGCGCCAAGCTCTTCCGCAACTGGCCAGGCGCAAGCTCGATGTGGATGAAAGGCGGCAACCGCATCTGGGGCGACCAGCACTCAGCACCCGACGACCCCGCCAATGCCACAGACACCCACGGGCGCTTCTTCTCCTTCCGGCACATGGAGACGCCGCCGCACGACCACAAGCTCGACACGGCCTCTGTCTCGCCGAACCTCACGATCGACGATGCCGCGCCCTACGTCCTGACTCACACGTCGACGGAGTACCAGCGCATGTTTGGCTCGAACTACAGCATCGGGTTTGAGACGGATCCGAAGAAGCTCAAGGCCAACGCGCATGACCACACTAAGTGGAGCAACCCCTTGGAGGTCGAGTGAGTCGTCTGACGACTGACACAGCTTTACCCCAGCACACTGACCGCAGGCTCCCCAACGCACCGTCGATGAAGATCTACTGCCTTTACGGGCATGGCAAGGAGACTGAGCGGTCGTACTGGTATGCGAAGGGGAGGTATGAGGAGTCGGAAGCGCGCGGCGAGGCGGAATACGATGCGGCTTTCGTGAGTACCCAGTCCACGCTTAGAACTGCCTGCTTCGAAAGCAGAGCCTCTGTTCGAGGGACTGCGTCTCAACTCAAGATCTGCAATCGTAAGGTAACCCAGCTGACACCAGTGCGAGTCCAACCCCGACGAGTGCGAGCGCCACCCAGGCGACTTCCCGCTCGAGCGCGACCACTGGATCGACAACGAGGTCACGGTCAAGGGCGCCGTGCCGCCCGTGCGGTCGGGCGTCAAGTTCTCCGACGGCGACGGCACGATCGCGACCGTCAGTCTCGGCGCGATGTGTGTGCATGGGTGGAAGGGGAAGACGAAGTGGAACCCGGCGGGCGTGGAGGTTATCACGCAGGGTGAGTGGCAAAGTCGGGCGCAGCGCAGCTCGGCCTGGATGGTGTCGGTACTCGACGTCTGGTCGAGCTCGGTGTGGCAGTGTGTTTGAGAGGGCCGGCATAGTCATTGGATCTGGTCGTCGTGATGAGTGCGATATCATGAGCCCATCATCATCTAATTATTCTATCGCATTCGCGAGCGTGTGACAGTGCTCAAGCCTTGAGTGGACCGAATGGGACTCAGAGCCCCAGCTCAATCTCACTCACCACTTCCAATCACGCTCGTGCCCTGCATAATGCTCATCTCTCGCCCGTGCGAATCCTTGCACTGGGCCTCACGGGTCTCTGTCTCTGCACCCCTTCTGCTGCTGTCACGGCGCACTCCATCACCACTGCGGTCGCAGCTCGCTCACTCGCGCACTCCGTGTGCTCGATTCGCTCCCACTGACGCCAGAATACAAACACCGCCCCTCCGACTTTGACATCCGCGGCGGCCCTTGCACCGCCGACCATGTCGACATCCTCGGGTCCACGCCGCTCAACGAGGCGGTGCTCAAGATTGCCGCTGGGCGCGCAGACCTGATCAAGGAGAAGATCGGGTCGGACATCCTCGAGTATGTGAAGAAGATGCGGTGGGAGTAGGCGTGGGTGTCTGGAGGCGTGGGTGTCTGGAGGCGTAGGTGTTGGTGTAGATGCGATGCATGCTGTCTGGGGATCGGAGCGGCTAGGTCAGCAGTGTACATGGAGAGCAGCATAAGCCAGTGTTCAATGGAGGACGGCTGGGGGCAGGGGCAGAGTACATGTGAAGGCCAGGGATGCAGAAAGCTCAGCGTACACTGAAAAGAGCGCAGAGACCCTCACAGAGAATACAACGCTCACAGGGGTCATCAACACGATGCGCGGCAGTACGCCCAGAGTCAGGCAGGCGACTCAGATCAGAGAGGATACGATACCAACGTCAGAGAGAGAGAGATGTAGAAGTCGAGCATTTGGACACAGAATGCCTCTGCAGCGCAACAGCCAGTCCGCGGCCGGATGGGTGCGATAGGCAAGTCTTTTTGCCGCTGTGAGCGAGTTGCAGCCGCCAGCAGCATGGGACGCCTACTACTAATCGAAGCTCATCCTCAGACGGGTCGAAAGCAATCTAGCTCTGGAAGTCTGTTGAGGACACTGGTGAGTAACGAGGTGATGATCTTCGGATTCCAATGACACGCATCTGAACACTTTCCATACTGTACAATAGGCTGGTCTGTCTGCATGATTCCAATCAAAGGCTCCCGTGGACGCTACGTCTACGTCACCAGCCAAGATCGTACAGCCGACTTGGCCGAGCATGACCTGATTGCTATGCATTGAAGGCCTACTGAGAAGCTTGGCTTGCTTTACCCTCACACAACGTCGATTACTGACACGAGCCGCTGCGGCCAAGAGCGCCTTGATCCACACGTGTGGTGGATGGGGTAATTAAGGTCTGTCCTCGGACTGAGTGTGATGCAGGCTCCCCTGCTACGTGCGTGCGACCGCCTATGACAGAGTCCGGCGACAAGGCGACAACATCCAGTGTAACAACGTTGAGCAACGCGACAACGAATGTGGGTTGTGCACGGCACGATGTACTCTACTCTGCCTCTCGGTGTGCCACTAACGAGCTTCAGTGTCTCATTTCTCAAGATGACACATTAGACTTATTCATGTGATCTGCCTAATCTATCCGCTCTCCAGACGTGATCTGCGCAATGTCACAAACACTGCTTAACCGCATTAGGCATCCTCGACTGCCGCTTATCTCGCCAAATGACTCCAATGTCATGTTTTGAACACGTTCTTATCCTCGCGTACCTCACGCTTAAGCGCCTTAGGCTTTGGGTGCTCCTGTGCTCATGTGCTCATGTGCCCACAGCTTAAGACAAGGCACCCGACGTCGCGGGTTTGTTGTCGTGCAGCAATGCCTCACTACGGGCTACACTAAAGCAGCCTTGCTACTGGCACCGCCTACGCTGCATACGCTGCCTGCTTGTTCTGATTACTTTGATGCTGTGGACAGCCTGGAGCTCTCTCTGCCTGCAGTCGATATCTGACTGCTATGGTCTCTTGCATGCACGCTCGCTCTGCGCACGTATTGCTCAGCTCATCCTGTCTGTACTGCTCTATTTCACGCGTGCCCTCCTGCTTCTGTCCATTCCGCTCTACTCTGCTCAGCATAGACTTTGCCAACCCGCCTGCCTGTGTGCTCCACCTTGTCCGCTTGCTCTAACCTCCTACTGTATCTGCTTGACTGAATTCGCCTGCTCTGATGTCTTGTAGACTCCGCCTGCCTGCTCTCTGTCCTCTACTCTGAGTGCCTGCTCCGTTTGCCCCGTCTGCCTCATTGTTCCGCCATCTTCACCTGCTCCGACTGCTTTGTACTTTACTCTGGCATGTAGGAGCATGAGCTCTGAGCTAGTCGCTCTACTAGGTATCGAGTGCTCATCTGCACCGACAAGCACGACAATCACTTCACTTGTCTGTGCTGTGGCACTCAGTGGTTCAGCTACTCAGCCACTACTACTCATGCACTTTGCCCGCTGCTCCTTGCTCAGCTGCTCCTTGCTCGCTGCTCCTCAGCAGCTCACTGCTCCTCAGCAGCTCACTGCTCACTGCTCACTGCTCATGTGCTCCTTCCACAGTCACTCGGCGGCTCATTAGTCCCTTCTCAACATGCTCGCTGCTCCTTGCTCCTTGCTCCTTGCTCAGATACTCTCACTCAGACCGCTTGCTACTCCACAGCCAGTCCAGCGGCTCATCGCTCGGTGTCTTGGCTCAGCTCGTCAGCTGCTCATAAGTCTGTGTCTCAACCCAAGTCATGAGCCGCCCGAAGCTCTGCTTCTCTTTCCAGCTGCTCGCTGCTCGCTGCTCGCTGCTCGCTGCTCGCTGCTCGCTGCTCGCTGCTCAGCTCATTGCTCGTCTTTGTCAGCTGCTCGTTGCCCGTCATCAAGCTGGCTTGTTCCTGACTACAGTTCAGTTGCTCATCTCATCGCTCTTGTCAGCTGCTCATTGCTCGCTCAGCGACGAATCAACTCGCAACACTGATGCTCACCAGCTCACCTGCTCACCTGCACCAATTCGACGATATCTTAGGGCAAACCTGCACCCTGCACCGCTCGGCTCAGCTACACATCCTAGCCCAAAGACGAACAATACCTTCGCTACACAGGCACTACTACTGGACACTCCCGCACATGACTGTACCTCCCACCCAGCCACCCAGCCCTCCCACTATTGCATGAACCTGTGCACGTGCAACCACACAGCTCACCACACACCGGCGCACATTATACGCCTGATCCGTTAAGTTATGCGTACACGGGACGGGACGCGGGACGCAAATAAGTCGTACAGTAGTGTACAGCACAGCCTTGTACTGGATTGAGCAGGTTACATGTAACGATGTGATCGGCGCGGCCACATGCACTATGTTCTACATGATCATGGCAGGGCTGTGCCGAGTGCCGAGTGCCGAGTGCCGAGTAGTAACAGCTGCATAGCATCGATAGCAGCTACAGGCCACAAAACGGCATTGTACGTTCGCATGACACACCCAAAGTGGCAGTACGCATGTACTGGCATAGCATTTGTCCTGGGTACGGGGTATGGCATCTTGCATGGCATCTGACCTAGCTACCTAGCACATTAGCACCGGTATGTATGTCTATCCCGCATAACCTCGGAGCTTGCACTCAATGGCAGTGGGGAATGATACGCGTTGCATTGCAAGGGCTCATTACGCAATTGGCATGCAAGTGACACGATCTCATCAATCCGAGACGCGTCAAGACATGCAAGACATGCAAGATGCAAGACATGGCGTTGGCGTCTGGCGTCCTCAATTGTCATCAGCTCGAGGTGCACGCAGAGAATCGGCAGAGAAAGAGCTGCTAGCTGCAGACTGCAGACTCTCTCACAACAAAACAACAACAATGATGAATCATCTCGGCGGACGCCATCTCCTGAGTCTTGTGTGTTTGTTTCCCTGGGCCGTTGTTTACATTGCCGAAGTGATGAATCACTCGCACCGGGATATGGCTTGTGACGCGTATACTCACTCGACTGCCTGCCTACATTGGCATCTCACAAACTATGCAGCAATGACACCCGACACCCCGATGCATACTACTACTGCAGACGCACGCTCGCCCGCACCCCTGCGAGGCCGACGACTTCCGTACTACTAACTGAGCGACGTCGCTGCCATCTACTGTACCTGCTTGCAATGTGAACTCTGCACTCCGAATCCTCCGGCACTGAACGGATACACTCGGCTGCCATCTCGGTACGCCATGTACGCGACGACGACGACGCACGCAACCCTGCCCTGCCCTGCTCTACCTTCCCTGTATTCGGACTATCTGTCGTATGCCGACGAGTACCTGTCCTCTAGCATAGAGCATAGCGCATAGCACCTGTCCTGTAGCATCCAGTACCTGTCCGCCTGTCCCCGGCGTCCCCGGCCTCGGTGATGGGCTCTCGTATACTTCCGACTGCTGGTGGATGACAATCGGACGTGACTCGTAATGTATAGCTTGTGCACGCCATCGTGTTGCTTGGTGACATGTGAGCTTATTCCGAGTATGCCTAGTATGGGGCACATGAGCACCAAAATCGTTGTTCTCGTTGTCATGTCCTACAGCAGCCTTTGCTTCACCCCCTGCAGTCCTCCAGCACCTTTGCGGGGCATTCCGCAATGTATACAATGTATCGCCTGATGCATCTATCTGTTCATGTCGCTTGCTCATCCTTGGGTCGACTCCTGAGTGCGAGCATAACATGACGCCAACCCTAACGCTCTCTTCGCTACCTGCTCTCGTGCTGCAGCTACCAAGTGAAGTGACCAAGGTGCCAAGCAGGGCAGTGGCACAGGGCACAGGGCACTTAAGAACACGGGCAGAACTTTTGGGCCAGGAGATGTGCAGGATATTTACCTCCGACCCGACAGGAGTCACTCTCTCCTCCCCTTCCGCGCCGCTGGATAAAAACACTACTGCACCGCTTTTCGACAACAACCCGACGCCGAATGGTGCGAGCACGAGATGGCGCAGGGACACGGAATAGGAAGGCGCAGGAGGCGTTGCGAGGGCCCTGGAGTCACGGCGCAGGGACGCCGCACGGGCAGAAGGGAGTATGCAGGCACGGCGGCGCTTTTAGTCGTTCCGTGGTGATGGATGATGGTCACGTATGTTGTTTACTCGGATGCCAAGGATCAATGGAGGAAATGAAGCAGAGGGAATGAGGCAGAGGGGACATGACAAGACATGGACGCAGGCTCAAGACCACAGCAAGAGTAGCAGAGTGGAGAGTGTGAGTGGCTCCAAAGTGGGGTAGCAGTGTGCGCTGTGTAGAGCGCGTTTGCTTGGGTGCTTGCTCGAGCCGGCTAGGCAGATGTCAGTGCTCTTGTCGGTGCTCTTGTCGGTGCTCTTGTCGGTGCTCTTGTCAGTGCTGTGCTCTTGGCTCGGTCCCAGCACCAGCACCAGCACCAGCGCTCACGTCCCAATCCCGCACCAGCCATCAGTCAGTGCTCGTAAACCCAGTCGTATTCGGGCTGGATACTGCCCGTTGTCCGGCTGCCCGACTTTCAGCCATATGCCATAGGCCACTGGATACCAGTACCACACCTGACCAAGAGCAGAGCCAACTGACCACCTGCCGTACACCCACCCCCACCCAGGGACCACTCATCCGCCCACCCGCCCTTACACCGCAACACTATAGCCAAGCCACCCTGCAAGCTCTGCAGTGCTACTTACTCTGCTACTGTGCTACTGTGCTACACAGCTGCACTGCAGACACAGGGGAGAGGCACTTGTCTCCCACAACAACATAGCTTAGCTGCACAGGTGCACAGGACGACGGCGGAAAGGCACACACACCAAGGCAAATAACATACACACCACACTGCATGCAATATTATCCACCACCAAACTCTCCCTCTCCTGCCGCCCCTCTGCCCTCTGCCCTCACCGCCCCCCCCCCCCCCCCCACCCTCCCCCCCCACTCTCACCCCCCCCCGCCATGTCGACCGCGGACCCGTCCAACCCCATCACGTCCGTGTCGGCGACGGCGCCGGCCGTGAACCTCGCGCCGACGTACCAAGGGCTCCTGAAGCGTCTCAACCTCGACCTCCGGGGGCGCATGTTCCCCGTCGAGCGGGAGACGCTCATGCTCCTGCCTGAGAGCGTGCTGCTGGGTCTGTTTCCACAAGGCCTGATACTGTCCAAGCCTGCGTCGTGGGAGGGTGGTGACGACGGAGTGTTCACTGTCGACGTAAGTTACAACAAGCAGCAACAGTGCCCTAGACCCCGGCTGATCGCAGTTCGACCCCGACTGCTTCCAGTACATCCTCGACTTCTGGGCCGACGCCCAGCGCTCGTTCTACGGCACACCGACGACCCAGGGCCTATTCCACGCCCAACAAGCAATCCCCAGCTCGCCGACAGACCCAAACTCGGATGTGAACCAGAACCCCCTGCTCACGAAGCAGGCGATTATCGTGCTGCGCGAGGAACTCGAATACTTCAGCATCACGCGGCCAGGGGCCGTCGCCCACGTCGACGAGCACGGCCTGCCGAACGAGGAGCTGCGGGCTATGAAGCGGGCTGCAGGCGAGGGCCTCGCGTCCAAGCGGCATATCTTCACAGCGCTGCAGCGGAATGTCAACAAGGAGAACAACCAGGCCGAGCAGCATCTCATAGACATGCTCTGTATGTCCGGTTTTAACCGTGACGACGAATGGGGGTACCGCGCGTGCGAGCCCTCGCGGAATGTCATTTCCAGTATGGCACTGGTGCTGCTGAAGACGGGGATCATACACCCGGGCCACCCTGGCGCGCCGCCGAATATCACCACGCCGATCATCGACGACAAGCAGATGGGCACGGCGCAGAAGCTGCTGCTGTTCTGGCGCAAGCCGGCGGTGAGTATAAAGGCGGACTGGCATGTGGCGTGTGCTGGAAGGATGTGACATGTGACGTGTGCTGACGACTAGCGCAAGTGCTGGTGGGACGGGGTTGAGATTGACGTTCCTGCGTCGATTGGGGCTACGGAGACCAAGCCCGTCAAGGTGTGGGCTAGGCGTGTGTGGACGCTCGAGTTGTCTCTTGTGAGCGAAGGAGAGGGAGTCTTAGCTGACCTGCAGATCTGATTCTGTTGTATATATATGTACTGGATGCATTGTGGTAATGGCTGGTCCGGCCAGCGAGTATAGCATCTTGCTAGCACTAGATTTCATCTTGAGATACCAACACTGCCTGTCCCTACAGTTCATCCTTGTCCTTGTACTCTTCACGATCACTTCTGATGTCTATAAGCCATTAAGCCGGAAGCAGCTAGCACACCTATTACACTACCCGCAGTGACATCTGCCCCAGACACGCAGCTAGCACATTTGCCGGCGCTGCACACATGCTAGCTATGCAAGCAAACGCCTGCTGACGCAGTCTTGACTTGCAGCATGCGCCAGACGCCGCCTACCTGTCCAGGTTCTCCCTGTGACTCGCCTCGCGACGCAGATCCGACCCGCCAGTGTACTTCGCCTTGTAACCATACACGTATATGAGGGGCACAGGCTGCTCGCCCGGGAACACAGGGACTGCCTTGCACCGCGCCCCGTGGACGTTGACAAACCCAGCCGTCGTAAGCTCCTGGCCCAGTGAGTCGACAGTGAACACGGAGTGGAAGTGGCCCGGGGCGTTGACTGTTTTCCCCACGTCCTAAAGTCAGCACATGTCCACGCCTGACTGTCGCCACGACCACTACCCACCTTGTCAGCCTCGGCCTTCAGCGACCCGTGCGCCCGCCTCCTCATCTCGCTGATGATATCCGTCCCGTCTTCGGCGAGCGTGAACTCTGTGATCACAGCTACACCCCCCGGCTTGAGCACGCTCAGCATACCACACAGGAGGCGTGTGATATCATCCACATGGTGGACGACCAGGTTCGCAACTGCGACATCGAACGTGTCCCGCGGGGCTGCAATCTTCCGCTCCCCGTCAGTCCGGGTAGGCGAGAACACCTTGATGTTGAGGTCGATGCCTGGGCGGATCGCAACCAGGCCCCAGGTGACATTCGGCTGCGCGGCCACCGGCTGCTGGCAGAATGTGCGGAGTTGGGATGCGGAGGTCTCAATCGCGTGTACATTTGCAAACGTTTTGGCCAGGTGCTCTGTTACGAGTCCGGGGCCACACCCGACCTCGATCACGCTCAGCTTGGAGAAGTCGGAGGGGCTAATACCGGCGTCTTGGAGCGCAGAGTTGATGTTTTCGGCGTTGATGGCGGCTGTCTCGCGCACTCCTGGGCGGGAGAGGTACGTCGCGCCGTCCCAGTGGTCGTCGTGCTCGTGGCCCGGAGGGGAGCGCGCGGCATGGACGTGGTCGTGGTGCAGGCCCTCAGGGGCGAGGTCGTCGTGGCCCATGGCGAGCGGATTGAGCGTCGTGAGCGTCGTGAGCGAAGCGAACGATGCGAGCAGCGCGAGGAAAAGACGAGCTCGAGGGTGAGGTGGATGCGGCGTGGGCTTGATGCAAGGCTGTGTACAGCTCGATGTTGTTGCTCGATGCACGATGCCGGATCGCCGGATCGTGTGATAGACGGAGGGGTTAGTGCTAGCGGGCTTTTGACGTCATCTCCGCGTGGCCGTAGAGGGGGGATGTGGGGGTGGCATCGACATCAATGTCCTCCATGTCTGTTTGATCTTCCAGACCGTCGAGCACAACTTCACAGCATCAAAGACAGCATGCAAGACCTGCAGATATAAATGATAGATGTCTTGTCTGACTGTCTAAAGTATCTCTGTAGAATATCCTGACAAACAACGAGAGCCGCGGCAGTTGGACTTGATCGAAGACACCGCTGAAACCCGAGATATGAGTTTCAGCGCTGCCGCTGACATCTAGCGATGTGAACATCTGCAGATCATTGATAGGGGCATAGGCATGGGCTTTGGCTTTTCAGCAAAATGAAGTACAATGAGCAGGACTTGATATTGTTTACAGGACGACTGCCCCGCAATTAATGTGTAGCCTGTGCCACATGGCCGCCCAAGCGAGATCGCGAGATCCTCTCCCGTCGTCACTATTCTCGGTCTCATGCGGCCCACTTGGCACGTCTGGCAGGCTTAAGCAGGCTTCGGTGCTCGTTGACGCCTCGTGTGGTCCTGTATGCCATCGCATGCCATCATAATCATATGTACATGCTGCTTGAAGCTGTACATATACCGTCCGGAAAACCCGAATCCTGCATCTAGTCTCTACTATCCTCGCTGATATCAAATACCCACTTCCACTGCACCGCCTACGCTACTTGGCATCACGCCCAGAATGCCCAGAAGACCCCATCCCAACTACATGCCCTCCTTGACTCGCCCAGCGCCTGCGTAGTCCCGCTCTGCAAAAGCGCGCACGGCCTGGAATCAGAAGAGTACGGCATTGGAGCCAGCGCCATGATGTCTCCCAACAGCCGGTCAGCGGTGCTACTGCCCCTGCCATTGCCACACTGCCGCATCCACATGTGCATGCCCCGCAGGAGCATCGAGCACGTTGCCTAAGAGCGCCGCAGGGCAGTCGACTAGCGCAGACGCGGTCTATCTATCGACGGAGATGTAAGACAAAATACCGCCAGATCAGCAATAGCGCAGCGCTGCACAGCATACCTGGGCATAGACGCGCATCTCCGGCGGCCGAGTTTTGTTATTCACCGTTTACCGTTTTACGCGACCGACGATCCGAGTGAATTTCGGGGCAGACGTCGTCGGAGCCAGGAGCACAGACATGGACATTTACACATTTTGAAAGGTTGATTCTGAAGCAGCAGCAGCCTCGGCACAGGCATCAGGCAACAACAAGGGGAGTATCTGATCAGTGGTGGCCATCACTCGCACTGCATAGCGCATCACTCGTGCATTTTCTACATAACAAAGTACACTACTAGCAGTTGGTTCGCCGCCTGCTTCTGCGTTTGTTGTTGTCTCCGTGGTCGACTTTGATACTGTTCATTCCCCTCGGTTTGACGACTGGCAACGACCTCGACACTTCTGATACTCGACTCAAGTACACGAACCGATACCCATACCCATGCACTTCCCCCTCGCTGCGCTGGCGGCGCTCGCTGGCGTCGCTGTCGCCCAGAATGCCGACCAGATCGAGGCGCAGGCCAACGCCGAGCTCGGATGGCAGGTCGACCAGGCGATCAAGCACAACCTCAAGGCGGAGGACACGTCTTCGCCTGTAGGCTACCCCCCAACGCGCCAGAAGCTGCTCGGCGTCGACAACACCTATCAGCCGTACAAGGTGGCGTGTCCGTCGAATGTGACCTGGGTGCGACCGGGTTCCGAGGTGAGTAGCGACGGGGCATAGACAACGTACAGAACGAAAGCCGTGCTGACCCACAGGGCCTCGGTCCCGGTGAGAAGGACTACATCAGCCGGCGGTGGCCAAAGATCGAGGCCGCGTTCAAGTCCAAGATGCAGGAGGCGGGTCTGCAGGCGCCGCCGCGGACACCAGTGATCGCCCTCGCCCTCTCTGGTGGTGGTTACCGTGCAATGATCAACGGTCTCGGCATGACATTGGGCATGATGAACGAGTCGGACGAGGCGAAGAGCGCGGGTACTGCTGGTTGGATTGACGCGGTGACCTACATGGCTGGTCTGTCTGGTGGTTCGTGGGCGACTGGCTCCTTTGTGGCCAACAACGGCCCCAACCCCCTCGACTTGGTGCACAATGTCTGGGGCCTCGACTCGAATCTCATCTTCCCGTCAGACGACAAGCTGTCGTTCTACACCAAGATGCTGTCCAATGTCCGCGCCAAGGCTGGCGAAGGCTTCCCTACCCAGATCACCGACTACTGGGCTCTGGCGCTTGGTAACCACCTGCTGCCTGGCCAGTTCCGCCTCAACTCGACTGCCAACCTGACATTCGACGACGTCCTCATCTCCCAGGTGCCTAAGCTCCAGAATGCCGAGGTGCCCTTCCCCATCATCATTGCTGCCGAGTAAGTGGGGCTGGACCAACCCTCAGTCGATATGGAGTGGAGTGACCATAGTGCTAACATCTAGGCGCGAGCCAGGACAATACATCATTGGCAACAACGCGACCGTCTGGGAATTCACCCCCTATGAGTTCGGCTCCTGGGCCATCGGAGACGACCAGCAAAAGGCATCCGGCTTCTTCAGCCCCATCGAGTACCTTGGCACGGCGATGAACAACGCCCAGCCCAACGGCACTTGCTGGCGCGGCTTTGACCAGCTCTCCTTCGTGATGGGCACCTCGTCGACTCTTTTCAACGGCGGTATCCTGCGCCTGTCTCAGCTCAACGACACTGGACCCGTCCTCGACGTGATCAAGAGCATCCTCGGGAGCATCAGCAAGGACCAAAACGACATCTCCCAGGTGCCCAACCCGCTGCAGGGCTACACGGCCCAGACCAACCCCCTCAGCTCGTACCAGTACCTCACTCTTGTCGACGCCGGCCTCACGAACCAGAACATCCCCATGGAGCCCCTGATCATGTCCGCGCGCCAGGTCGACACCATCCTCGCGTTCGACAACTCGGCCGACACCAACTACTCGTGGCCGAACGGCTCAGCCCTCTACACGACCTACGACCGTGCTCTCAAGTTCGCCGAGCTCAAGCAGATCCCACTCCTCATGCCCGAGGTCCCGCCGACCGACACGTTTGTCGCCGACGGCCTCAACCAGCGCCCCGTCTTCTTCGGCTGCAACCGCACCGACGTCCCGCTCGTCGTGTACGTCCCGCACTACCCGTGGACGTACTACTCCAACTCGTCGACTTACGAGCTCGAGTACAAGACGGACAACGCCGCCTCGCAGATGCAGAACGCGATGCGCTCCTTCACCCTCAACGGCACGGTCCCGACGTGGCCCAAGTGTCTCGCGTGTGCCATGTCCGACCGCGCGTTCGGGTACACGGCTGAGAACCGGTCGTCCGAGTGCGCAGAGTGCTTCAACACGTGGTGCTGGAACGGTGTGGACGCGCAGAACGTCGACCCGAACCAGACGTACGACCCGCTCCTGGGCCAGACGCCAAAGTTCCTCGTCGAGAAGAATCTCAGCAGCTCGGTCCAGAGCCAGGGCATGAACTTTACGCAGGCGTCGGAGGCCGCCACGCAGTCGAGCAAGGCGGCGAACGAGAACAAGAAGAACAACTCGGCGGCGCCACTGCTGGGTAAGAGCGGAGTCGTTGCGACGTTTGCTGCTGGCGTTGTCGGCGGCGCGGTGATGCTCATGCTCTGAGATATAGCATGCTCTGAGATATAGACTACAGCTAGTATAGATGATCATTGCATCAGTGGCTTGAGTGGTGCGCGTATACGCGAAGTGCATCTGAGCCGTGGACTGATATCAGGTGGTAGCAGATGGAGGCAGCGGGCGGAAGGTTGTTTCTTATCTCGGCTTCTTAGTGCCCCGCTGCTCGGCTCCCCTGTCATGTTGACGGTGGACAACGACTACTTGTTGACGCTCTCATTCGCTTTGGAGCGTATGCAGGCGAGGACTCCCATAATCTGGACGTCGTTGAGAGGGTTGGGGCAGGATGACCGTCTGCACTCTGTCTGCTCACGAAAATGGTAGGCATCATGGCAAGTAATTGAAGATCATTTTACGTCGTCAGGAGGATTTCCTGCGTTGTCAATCGAGTGGCCCAACGTGGACCACAGATACTTACCTGTGACCTGTGACTTTGATGGCTCATGTCCATGGGAGATGCTTATTCTGCGTAGAGCTTTAGTATTCTTTGTTCCAGGTCGCAAGCGATGAATCGCAGGAAGTATGAACAGGCGACTCTAGTCTTTAGCACATTTCCGCAACCCACATTTCGACTAGACAAGCAACGCATTACTGTTTCGTTAGCGTCTCAACGCGTGCATGATTGCTTGCGATGCTTTCGCTTGCAAGTGGCTCATGGTTTCATGGTAAGGCTTGTGTGACAAATATGTCAGAAATAAGTCGTGAAGGAAAAGATAAATAATGCCAGATCTCCTGATGACTGGTTGTAGATGCAGGTGCAGCATGGGTTGGATGGTAAGCATCAGCAGCACTTGAGGATCATCATGTTTTGTGCCGAGTTTCATGGCATCTGAATTGATCGTTCTTGTACATCCTGGCTGCTACACACGAGACTCATACCAACCCACTCGCATACTGTATGCAGCCATTGCACCCGATCGTCAATCAGACATACATTGACGAATGTACAACTAGCAGTGAACTGCACAACTGCACATCTGCCGAAAACATCTCCGCATCACTCAACGGACGCTTTCCCCACCTCAGTTTCTACACTATGCATCTCTCTCTATACATCGACTCCCGCCCGTTACCTGTAGAAGTGGTCGGACTGGAGGTTGGCGGCGATCTCTGCCTCTGCCTTGTCTCCGTTCTGGAGCAGCTTCTCCTTGTTGTACAGCAGCTCCTCGCGCGTCTCTGTGGAGTACTCGTAGTTTTGGGCTGGAGTCAGCCTCGTTCTATGCCTGACAGTCGGGTAGGTGTCATGACTGCAAGCCATTCGGCCGTGCAGTCAAGTCAGCCTCCCGACGTCGACTCACTCTCAACGATGGCATCAACAGGGCACGCCTCCTGGCAAAAACCACAGTAGATGCACTTTGTCATGTCAATGTCGTAGCGGATGGTGCGGCGGGATCCGTCGAGACGCGTCTCGGACTCGATGGTGATTGCCTGGGCGGGGCAGATGGCTTCACAGAGCTTGCAGGCTGGGGTGAGCAAAAGTTTCTGAGAAACAGGCAGCAAGCAGATGGCCCGAGGAGGATTCGACCGCGACCATTTCCCTGGCCCGAATGCGTGAACAGGTCAGAGTCAGAGGGGCTCCTGATCAAGAACGACTGTCGGCCCCCATGCTCGCCACTTGCCACCTGCCGCTGTGACACCTACCAATGCAGCGCTCCTCTCCGTTGGGGTATCGACGAAGTGCGTGCTCGCCACGGAAGCGCGGGGACAGCGGTGACTTCTCGAAGGGGTACATGATGGTGTATGGTGGGCGGAAGAAGTTCTCGAGGACGATCCACATTCCTGAGGTTAGTACAGCCCGTCGTTGGGAGCAAGAACAGCAGTAGGAGGAACAGGGGCAGGAAAAGCAGATGCAAGGAGGA
Organism: Cutaneotrichosporon cyanovorans; assembly: GCA_002335625.1. Classification (NCBI taxonomy): domain Eukaryota; kingdom Fungi; phylum Basidiomycota; class Tremellomycetes; order Trichosporonales; family Trichosporonaceae; genus Cutaneotrichosporon; species Cutaneotrichosporon cyanovorans. The sequence continues at coordinate 307,838 of BEDZ01000014.1, read as the reverse complement.
CTGATGATGTAGTTAGGTGACACAGCGTCCGCCACTGAGACGACGTTGCCAGTCCTGTTGACATTCGACACCCGGAACGCTGCACAACCCCTGGCAATGCCATTCTCGACTCCGACCAACGCGTAGTCGTCCAGGCCATCGCTTAGATTCGTGTCCAGTGGTCTCTGTCTGCAGTTCGACGCCACGCCGACCCCGGCCTCCCATGTCCAGCGAGAGACTCCTTGCGCTCGTCCGCTCGCCCTGCTCTCCTACTGTCCCTACTGCTGCCCCGCCACACTCACCTCGCAAGATCTCAGTGAAGAAGAAGTACTGCGACGCCTTGTCGAGCGCACTCGGTCCCTTCGAGTAATCCGGCACGTTCGGGACACCAGACTTCTGCGGAGAGTTGGACGGGGTCGCATATCCTCGGGACGGGGACGAGACGAGGACGCCGACACGGGACGCCATGGGTGCGTGTGCGCGTGTGCGCTGGAGCCCAGCGAGGCCGAGGCGCGCGAGTGGGCGGGACATGGTGTTGGGAGTGGTGATGCGAGTGTGCTGAACGCTGAACTCGAGCAGCAGCCTAGTGACGACGGCTACTGCATGGATGGGATGGATGGATGGATGGACTGGGTGGTCGGTGGGCGGAGTAATGCGGAAAACGTGGGTGTGGCGGTTTCCGAGCCAATGGGATGTGTGGTGTTGGTGTGTTTTGGCAGCCAGCGAGATTGCAGCTATTACAACAGAAGTGTGTGATTAGGATGGAGTGCTAATGAAGTGATGACAGCACTAGGCTGGTGCATATGAGGCAATACAAGGTTCGCGTCTACTGCTGCGACTGCTGCTTCTACTCTTGCTACTCTTGCGAGACCATGGTGAATGGCCGTATGGTACAGACTATGGGATACAGGGTTGATTGCGGGGGACTGATATTGGGGAGCGGGCTTGCTAGACAGTAGTTGCTTGGTTGAGCAGCAACATTGTCTCATCGGGCACGACCTGGAGCGACTGCACATGCGAGTACATGTTCCACCAGTCCCAGACATTCTGGCTGAAGTTCTCGGGCTCGCTCGTCATGTTCAGAAGTGTCAGGATGATACGCAGGACCTTGCCGCGCTGCAGAGTTAGCCCACAGACCATGTACTCGAAGACGCGACTCACCATGCTCTCGCCATTCGAGGCGAGGTACTCGATCGGCCTGTGCTCCAGCTTCTTGTAGGCGTTGCGCGCCAGCTCCTCCCGCTCAAAGCGCGTGTCGATGTCAGGGGAGAGCGAGGCTCGGAAGTCGAGCAGTGCAAACTGTGCACACAGGATGGTGATGACAATGTTGGTCTGCTGAATACCGAAGAGCGTCGGGTTGGCTGTTGGCTCATCGCTCTCATGCGATAACTCTGAGCGCAGCGAGCTCGGCAGACTGTCGAGCAGATCTCGAACCTGCTTCTGCGCACCGCTAACCCACGCCATGTTCGCCTCCTTACCCTCCCGTGACTCGCCGTTCGCGAACGCTCGATGCCGTGCGACGCAGTTGGACACAATCATCCACAAGCGCATGATGAACACAAAGCCAGCCATGTACGACGTCCGACCTGGTGGTTGTGGGAGGCACCCAGCTGCCGTGATAAAGTCGTCGTCGATCTCGAGTGGTAATGGCCCTGGGTGCTCAAAGTCGGGTAGAACAATCGGCCTGCCCGACATGGCATCGACCTTGTCTTTCGAGTAGACGATCCAGTACAGCCGCCTGCACAGTTCCAGCTGCACAGCGTCTGTCGCTGCTATCGGATTCTCGGCGCTCAGGCCCAGTGCGTGCGAGAGCCGTGTCGTCTCTGCGATGAGTGCCTCGCACAGCTGCGGCTTGCCTGCACCCTGTGCTGCGATCCAGTCGAGCACAGTCGATGCCAGCAGCACAAGCGACGGGCTCATGCGCTGCCGCTGCCGGATGGCACTGGCAGCCTTGGAGCACTTGTGCAGCATGTCCACCAGTTGTGGGCGGGTGTATGTGTTGAGCATGATGCTGACGGGGCTCTGGCAGATGGTATACGCCACCATGCTGCATAGCAAGCCTCGGAAGGACTCGTCATGCCTGTCCCGGCGGTTGAGAACGTCCTGTGAGAAGGATGGCTTGTGCACTAATGGTACGAGGCAGTGGTGGTCCCTCAGGAACAGCGACACGAACCAGCACACATCCGCCCACTTGACAACGTCCTCGAGGGTCTGGACCTGCTCCCACTCTGGTGACAGTATGTCGAAGGGGCCGTTGGCGCCCTGGTGCTGGAGAAAGCTGGGAAACAGCTCCGCAGCAGTGGATGCCATCGCTCCGTACGTTGCAATGCTGGCCGATGTCCTGGCCTGCTCATATACCCGCTCCAGACCGTGTGACGAGTTGTCGAGTTGTGAGAACTCTGGCTCGACAGGGTACGGCGGGTACACTGGCTGACTCCTTGCTGTCGCAGCTGCCTGGTTGTAGACTGGTGGCGGTGGCCTCGTCGTCGTCGTCGTCGTCGTTGTGGTGTTATTATTCTCGCCTCCAAAGTCCAAAGGAGTGACGTTGACGACACTGGTCTTTGGCGCCTCGTCTGCTGTCGTGGATCGCTTCCTACTCCTAAGCTATGTCAGTCGTGCTCAATCTGTGCTGCCACCGATATGCTAAATCAACAACAGATACCCACCCTAGAGGCCTGCCTGGCTTTTTGTGAACATAGTTGTGTGTGCACTCTTTGTCGGCGCGATAGCATCCTTTACACCGCTCGCCTGGACGTAGCTTTGCAGCTGCGAGCTCCTCCCCAACAAGCGGAACGCATTTTACCTGTTCGTCGCGGTCAGTTATCAGTTGCGTATTGCTATTGCGTCGCGCGCAGATGTGCCTTGGAAATCTCCATCTCTCTCAAAGGTGCCGATGAAGTCGATAATCGACCGACGACCGCACCATGCGAGAATGACACCGGCCACCACGGCGTTCAAACTGCTGCTACTCACCTTGCGTGTCCGACAACGGTCGCATGACGGTGGCGCGTTGTTTGTTGATGCTGGGCCTGGCATTGCATGCAGTGGTGGTAGAGTGAGAGATGGAAAGTAGTATGGATGCTACTGATAACAGAGACAGGGATGGACGTGATGCGTGGTGTGTGTAGTTCGTGACTAACTGTGGGGGTATGAGTGGGGTTCAACCGTGGCTGAGACTGTGGCATGTGGTATGTGGTATGATCACTCACGGTGCTTGGCCTGATCGACGGCAGGATCAACCCGAAGGTCGGTTTGAGTTGCATAGTGCCCTTTCATTCCCTCCATCCATCTCTCCTTACACTCCCTTCTTCTCCCCTCATCCCTCAATGCTCCCCCTCGCACCCCTTTGTTGTCTCGCCACGCCAGCTGGCTGCCTCGTATCGGCGGCGACGTCGGTGTTGGCACATGGCCGGGCGGCTGATGGGCCTGATGGCAGAAACGGCATGGCGGCGATTCAGCCGAATACAATCTCACTTGCCACATTCACATTCAATCTTCTGGGTCCCGCAGCGCCTCCGAGGATGCTCCGGGTAGCTGGTAGAGAGGGAGCAGCGGCGCGGCAGATCGAACTGCGGATGCAATGCGATGCGATGCGATGCGGATTGTGAGCGCGTGAGCATGAGCATGAGCACGAGTGTACGCCCAAGCGCTACTACTGCTGCTGCATCAGCTGCTGCTGTTGCCGTCACATGTCCTGATTCCCATGCTGACGATGCTGACTCGTCGCTGACGACGGCGCTGTGGCAAGGGAGGAGGTCTATGAGGTATGAGAGTGCTGTGCAGAGGAGTAGTGGAAGCAAGTGGGCCGCCCGGCCAGGGCAGGAAGGATCGCACCAGGACAAGATCACGTTGAAGAAATCAACGCGTTGCGCGCGTCTGGTTGCTAGGCTCACGGCTTCATGCATGCATACACGTATGCATCATGATCATGATCATGATCATGATTATGTGGCATGCAGCAGGCGCTCGCTAGCTGCAGCTGCTAGCTTGCTATGCGTGGACGCCAAACACTGCGCAGCAGAGTAGTGGTGTCAAGCGAGCGCCGACCGAGTCTAATAGGCATTATTGTGAAGATTACCAGAACAACACGATCGTTCCTTATACCTTATATGGGTATTAGGATATACGATTTCATGACTGGTAAAGTTGAGTCGCAGCCTCAAGCCTCAAGCATCCTGAGTTGAAGCAACTCGTGGGTGCGGAGACTATCCAATGTCCGGCCCTATCATGCCGCCCACTGGCTCACTACTGCACCCTTCATCACCACTCAAATCGAACGACGATGACTTGCCACGCATGCAGGTTGCTGTGCACATATCTCGACAACGTGTAAAGAGTAAAGAGGCAAAATATTACCCCAATGCATTGGAATCCACAGAGTGGTCGAAGAAGCGCACCAGTTTGGGACATCAGAAGCAGGAGAGATGGAGATGCTACATACAAACACTCCCCTCATATGCGCTTCTGCTCGACCTCGACCTGCATCTTGCGCAGGTGGGCGGCGCGCAATGCTGCGCCAGTGGCAGTGGCGGTGGCAGGGAGGGCGTATGGCGAGTCGGTGCGGATGACCTGGGGTGAGCGACGTCCGTCACGAAGAGTTAGTTTTGTGCAGTGTCAGGCTGTGTCTTTCTTCAATCATGATAGTCCCTCAGCTCCAGCTGTCCAAACTTGGCCATCATGACGAGTAGTCGTGAACGTTCTGCCATCGTAACGATTACGAGCAGCCAATAGACACACTGGATATGATAACATGCCCGATTCGCAACTTGCCACTCACCGAACCGATAGAGAGGAAGAAGCAGAAGGTTGCCGCAGAGCCACCCATATACTGTCCCAAGGTAGCGAGCGCACCACGGGGGCCTGGTCCACCACTAGGATGTTAGCAACCACAACTCGGAAACGGGAGCAAGAGCGTCAGAGCAACATTCTATGCTGCGATCACTTCGGCACATCAAACATACCGGAGAATGGCAAAGGATCCCTACATCGTCAGCAAAAGCCACAGCCAAGGGCAGATAGCACTCACGAAGATGAACCCAATGGTCAGACCAACACCAGTGCCCATCAGCGCACCCATCTTCACTGCCAGGTCAGCAAGACGTTCGAGGCATATCAAATGGCAAAGAGGCAGTCATGGTCGGAAACGCCTCAGAGGCAATTCCGAACCGCCCAGTGCCCACCCCTTACTCACTCTTCTCCCAGTTGGAGCCGCCCGCGGTGGTGCTAGGAGGAGGAGGCATGATGATACGAGCGACGAGGTCAGAGGCGGTAGATGAAGATAGATAGCTTGCCAAGATGAGGTGGTCGAATCGTCGTCCAACTTTCTGTTCCCCGAAGCGAGTGCGGGGTAGATCGGGCTCACGTGACTGTTACGATTGCGTTCTATTCGCAATAGCTTTGTGCCTTACAATTGTGTAATCGGCTATGGATGCCGTATGTCGGTGTCTTGCCGTTTAGCTCGACTTCTATAGCTCGCATCGACGATTGCATTCCAGGCGATCAGCGACCTACATCTCTGATCTTGTCGAACCCATAGAGCTATCTGAGCTCGCAGACACTTCCTGCGCATCTCCGAGATCGTGTAACTGCTCGAACTTACGCACGATGCCCCGATGAACCGCCTCACAACAGTGCTCTACCCGTAAGTAGTGACTGCCTCGTCTTATCTTCATACTCATTACTCCAGCTCCGTCCCCAGCTCGGGGTCAGAGGGGTCGCCCTCCAATGCGGCCCAGAACGACATGTCGGCCGGCGCCTCGCCCGTCGATCAGCACCCCTCGCTGAGCATTGTGCCCGGCATCGCCAAGTCGATCTACAATGATCCGCGGCATACTCGCTTCCACTCTCCTCCGCCCTCGCTTGACAGGTCACATTCAGGCAGTGAGGCGCTGTACCCCTTTCAGCGTCCGACGTTGCTGAGGAGCGCAACGGACGATACGAGGAGGTCGGTGCCGGCGTCTGGGACGACCACGCCAGCGGGTCACAGTGGTGCCGATCGGAGTCTGCGTGTCAACCTCATGGCGGCTGCGAATCAGCAAAGACGGGGTCGGGGGGTGCAGGCCGCGACTGGGAGGTTGACGTGTATGGCCAAGGGGCCGAAGGGGAGGTTTGTCGTGGGCGGCGGGCAGTGTAAGTGACATGAAGAGGGCCGGAGCTGACGCGCAGACCTGAGGGTGCTCGAGTTCCACAATGTCGACGACAACATCGACTCGCCGAAAGCAAGAGGCACACGCACACCATTAGGTCGAGGGCCGGGAGGTACGACTATCAACGAGGTTGTCAATCTCTGGCGCGGCGCTTGGAGTATCAGCAGGGGTGTGAATGATGTGGACTGGGGTGTGGCTAGTGCGTAGATGGCATGGGTCGTGGCTGATTGCTAGAGTATGAGGACAAGATCGTCACTGCCACGCCAAGTGGGCAGTGGATGATCTTCGATGTCACGAAGGGCAAGCTGGGTAGGTGCGTTAGCGTAATGGGGGCTGACTATGAGATCGCGAAGTGTCAGGCGGCCACACTCGCACGGTCAACTGCATACGCATATCTAAGCTGCCTACGATGGCACACCTCCTGCTCACTGGAGGCACAGATGGCCACGTCCGACTCTGGGACATGCGAGATACAGACCACGGGAACCGCAAGTACTACAAACACAACGCGCCGGTCTCTGCTCTGAGCATGTGTGCGAACGACTCGCATCAGTTCGTCGTGGGCACGGAGTCTGGTGGTCTGTTCCGCTACGACGCGAGGGTGCCGGGCAAGTCGGTCGGCAAGATCTGGGGTGCACATGGGTCGAAGCCTGTGCTCGACCTCTCATGGAGGGACAGTGATGACGACTATCGCCTTCCTGGGCATGGCTGGCTTGCCAGTGCAGGTGGAGACAGGACAGTACAGGTAAGCGTGAGGGCAATGGTGGCGCTGACAGAAGATATGGGACATGTCCAAGTCGTGGGACAAAGGCGCTACACCTGCGCACGTCCTCCACACCTCGAACCAGGTTCGCGGTGTTAACTGGCGACCTGAACATCCTACGGAGCTGGTGATCATCCCCTTCGACCCGATCCTGGCTACTGCGTCGTCCGTGGGGCTGAACGAGGGCGTACCGAACAAGAGCCCCAACCCTGACCCTCCTGTATCGCAACTGCCTGACACATGCCTCGAGGTCTGGGACGTGCGGCGACACTACCTTGCAAAATATGTGCTCCCCGGTGCAGAGAGCATTGCTGTGTCTGCACTCTGGAATGACTCAGACACCGTCACAGCATGTTACCAGAACGGAGTGCTGCTCAACATCGATTTGCACAGCCGCGTGGCACCGAAGACACTCCCACTTGAGACTATCCCGCGCCAGCTGGTGGCCTGGAGCTCGAAGGGCGAGGTGGCATATGCCATCGACCGCTTTAAGCCTGGCGAGATCCCCTTTGACGACATCAAGCCCGAGTACGGGGGCCACTGGTCGGTCGGGAGGCAGCGCAAGGCCGTCTCGGATGCGGCGTACGAGCCACTGCAGGCTCTGGGTGTCATGCCGTTTGGCGATAGCGAGACGGCAGAGTTTGTATACCAGGCATATCATACCCGGCTGGAGGGCGCGCCGCCAGAGAAGCTCTGCATGTGGAACCGGGAGGTGGGTGGTCTCGAGGGTCGAGTGGCTGATGACAGGTCGCTGAAATATGTGGGCTTATGGACGAGGCGAGGGTGTGGGACTTCCTGCAGGGCTTGATTGAGGAGTTCAACCCCACCTCTGTAGGGGAGCCAGTGTTCAACACGGATGTGTTCAACGAGTCCACGGGAGTGACGACAGCGGTGTCCAAAACTCCGTCGTCGCGACGAAATGTAGGTCCAGCAGGCACTGCAGCGCAGTCAGTACGTGGGATGTCGATCGATGGCATCGTGCTAGACGAAGGGGACGACCCTGTCGCTCCTGCTGAGCCAGAGGACTTGGACGAGACAGTGTCTGACGGCTCATCAGAGTCTAATGGGCCCAAGACTCCCAGGCGCAGCCGCTTCAAGCTGTTCATCCCCCCAGTGACGCAGGAGCCTACACGACGGCCCGCGCTGCACCGCGACGCCTCGTCGGCTTCCTCTGTGCTGCTGAATGGGAGCATGACAGCGCTGCCTAGTCGGAGTGCACCGAAGCGGCTGGGCTTCGAGACCCCGCTCGAGGAGGACGACACGCCGACGCCCGTAGCCGACATGGACTACCCCGACCCATACGGCATCGCTGCCGCGCTAGACAACTACGCACCACCAAAAGGCCGTACGGCGCGATCGACGCCTCAGAGTACTCGGCCCGCGACTCCATCAGGCGGGGAGCGTACGAACGGTCGGGGCAGCACGTCCGGCTCACTAGTCAACAGCGCACGGCCGTCCGTCACCCTTGTAACCAAGGACCGCATCCAGCCGGGCGAGTACACCCGCCCCGTGCAGGACTCGTACCCCGCACACAAGTGGGACGAGTATCGCGACTCCCGCTGCCGGCCCCTCCTTGACTGGTGGCAGGCATACGTCGAGGACGGGGAGATGCAGTTCGCTACAGCCATCTTCATCATCGGATCGGCGGTCGTCTCCTTCCCCAGAATGCAGGCGGAGCGCGTGCTCGACGCATACCTCGAGATGCTGGAGCACCACCGCCTCGTCGTCCCCGCTGCGTATGTGCGGCGGTTCTGTGGAATCCGTGAGGCCCTCACATTGCCGGGGCAAGAGGGCATCACACACCCGATCTACTGTCGCCAGTGCGGCAAGTCGACAGGCACAGTTGAGGACACAGGCGAGCCCCACAGGGTGTTCTGGTACTGCAGGAAATGTCGCCGGGCTGCGAAGATTTGCTCGATTTGCAAGGAGCCTGTGCGGGGGTTGTGGATGGGGTGTATGAAGTGCCGGCATGGTGGGCATCAGCGCTGCATGCGGTTATACTACGGTAAGTGTGGTCTCATGGTAGACATGGGAGAAATGACAAGAGCAGTGCTGATCTCAGTGGAAACGGCCAAGAAGTCGAGCCCGGACACGGACTGTACTGAGTCAAGGGCGCCGTCGCCCATCCTGCCTTTTACCAGTGCCAGAGATGAGCGGTTGTCCGCGCCTACACTCCGCACGAGCTCAGCAGGGACGGTCGTGTCGCAGCGCAGCCCGTCCCGAGGGCAGGATAGGGGCAAGAAGGTGGAATTGCAGGACAATAGTGGGGACTGGAGTGATGGCGGTGGCACGCAGGATGGGGCAGGGGATGCTGAGCTCGCGATGTTCACGAATGTGTGTCCTACTGGGTGTGGTTGTACGTGCCGGACATCGTGGGCGTAGAAAGCAGGCTCTAAGATAGACCACTGCACATGTATATTGTATCAAGACCATCAAAGCCCATTGCGATATGAGTTGCAAACCGTTCTTCCAAACAGTTCAAGATATCACAGAAGTATGCATGCGATGGCATCGCGAGCATGTCTTCATGCAGAACTCAGAAGATGCCATCTCCCGATCGCCGTCGTTTGCCACAGAACTGACATTTGCCACACGCCCCTACCAATTTGCCACCCAGATTTGCCACTCAACGGCGAAATGGCCACCCATCGTGAGGCACGGCAGTGGATGGATGCCATCGACGTCGAGGTCGACACCCAGCACAATAGCCAGTCGTCTTTCGCATCCAGCATCCATCCCTCTCACATCTCGACCCCATCTCCATCTCTGTTCGCCAGAGGAGACTACGAGCTCACGGCCTGTAGCCTGACGCCGCGCTGTGAGACACAAGAAACACGGACCACCCCCGTCGAGGTAACGGAGTAGTTGCTAAAACACGTGCAGGCCGAGCGCCGAGGGCTGGGGTGATACGTGATACCCAGATACAGAAGCATAGCGTCTGTGTGTGCCATTGTGCTCCTCACGTCTACTACCTGCAAGAGAACAGTATATCAACAGCTCGACGGTGTCTCTGACGAATTGTGAGGCAAGTATCAACTCGTCGACAATGTCGTGTGCCGTTCCACCTGCTGACCGCATGTTTGCAGACTGCTACAGTTCCCACTACAACCTCTACCTCCTCTCTCCCTCCTGCCATCAATCAGGGTGGCAGACGATCTGCCCCATCTTACTCGATCCGCGCTCTGCGAACCCCCTACGCCCCTTCCCATCGCCCAGCCATTTCGCTCGCGCGCTCTCACCCACGCCCAGTATGGCGAGCACCGAGGACGATCCGATAGCCTCTGTACCTGCTCCAGAGGCCACTGGGACTCCCAAGGCCATGGCACAGCCTATACCAGTACCGACGGGCAACGCTGCGACCGATGCGATTGTGACCGACCCCAAGCTGGCTGAGGAGTCCGTACCCTCCGCCGACCGTGGAGCTGAGAACGGCTCAGCAGACTCAGCAGGTAACAAGACTAGCAGCATGTTCTGGCACTCGCAGAAGCTCACAGAAGAGCCCATGTCAACGACCGACAATGGGCCTACACATGCTACACCGATTCCGACACCAGGGTCTGGCTCGACGGGCTCAAATGGCACGTCACGGGCCGGCCACCGCCCGTCGCGCTGGACCAAGGCCCGCTCGACATCGACAGAGAGCTCGCTGTCACTATCGGGCATGACTACCCTGGGATCGATGTACAACCAGGATGGCTTCCCCAACTACCCCGTATCGTCAGAGGAGGACCTGCGCGATCCGAACCTCATCGGCCAACCACAGACAATGGACGACGCCGCGATCGCAAAGCAGCTCGCACTGACGGACGAGGCTGTCCGGCACATCAACGGCACAGCCAGTGTGGTCCAGGCGCGCAACTTTGGCGACATGATGCTGCCCCCAACACCTGGGAACGCGTACGAGCTCCCACGTGGCATGGCTGCTTTCGTCCACCGCCAGCCGGCTGATGCTACGGGAGGCGACAACGGACGCGGCCTCACGACTGGACGATCCTTTGTCTCATCAGGCTCTTCTACCTCCTCTGAGGAGTCGGAACACCTCGCATCAGTGCAGTGGGTCAAGTCTGTATCGCAGCCGAGTCCGTCCTACGCGAACCAGTACCCCTTCTTCTATGGTGCTAAGCCACCAGGACAGGCGTCTCCAAAGATGCCCCCACCTCAATCGACAGGAGCTCTCAAGGGCAACTCTCCCCGGCGCAATGGCGGCGCTCTCCCACCAAGTACAGGGAGCGGACCGGACACGCCGCACGCCATCCCCGCACCACGCTCAGGCTCTACACCAAGCACGTCCCTCCCTGGGGTATTTGTAGGCGAGGGCGAGCTCGACGACGACGACCAGACCGTTGGCGGCCAGAACCGCGAGGGCAGTCCCTCGTCGTCGTCAGCAAGTGGGCTGGACCTCCTCTCGCACGCAGCAGCACACCACGAGCGGTCCCGACACAACAGCTACAGCAAGCGCAAGGCTGGCGCTGAGGCCGTCGCACAATGGCGCGAGTCCGGCATCCCCACAGGGTCCCGAGTAAGCGACGTCCGCGTCGCTGGAGGCGGTTACGACAGCCCCGGGTCCACAAGTGACGGCCAACATCCACGAGAGGGGCATATCGAGCCGCCGAAGAAGCGTCGGCGAAGCGAGCTCCAGCTCGAGCAGCCAGATGCGCGCCTGCGCGATGGGGGAGACCAGGGGTCAGAGTATGAGTCTGCAAGTGGCTCAGATAGCGAGTACCAGGGAGGGACCAAAGGGCGCAAGAGCGGTGCGCGCGGCACCAAGGGCAAGGCCAAGATGCGCGTGCGGTCGACTCTGCCTGTTGCTGGCACGCCACCGACATCAGGCAAGGGTTCAGCGAAGAAGGGCGGCAGTGGGACCAAGGGGGCACGGAGGCTCAGCGAGACGGGGGAGGCGAAGCCCAACTTTTCGTCGGGGGTGCAGTGCGAGTATGTCAACCCCCTGCCGCCGTACCAGCGGTGTCCTGATGTGTTCACGCGCAAGTACGATATCCCACGGCACATGGCCCGCCATGCACGGCGCGAGGGTGATCTCGTGGCCGAGGGGAAACTGTCGGAGGACAAGGCGTTGTTGTGGCGTACGATTAAGGACAAGCCGAGGATCAGGTGCAAGACGTGCGGCGAGTACTTTACTCGGCAGGACGCGCTCAAGCGGCACCAGACGAAGCAGCACCACTAGCAAAAGTCGAAAAGTGTCATTCTTCTGGCACTAGTCTGAGGTCACTTCTGCCTTCCGCACTTGACGATTCGAACTCCCGACAGCGATGAAACTCGATAGCGTCGAGACGCGACAAATTATGAATGAGTCAAGTCCTCGCGCAACGGCATCGTCGTGCCCCGCTGACTGCCCATAGGGCACTCGCCTTCCTACGTAACCTTGCACTTTCATAATACCGTAATGGCGTGGAGTAGACGCACATGCATGACTGTTGTTTGTTGCATGCACCACTCTGGTCACATCACCGCTGCTAAACATTCTCGCAACAACGTTCACAACTGAAGAGGTGTCTGCCTGGGTATTCACGCGCCACACTCGGTAAATGCCCAATACCCGCCCCCGCACCTCCACGCTACGCTCATGTTGACAACCGCGTTCGTTCCTGACATCACTAACGACCATCCAGTGACCATAACCGCAATGGACAGCGAGCTCGGTGGGTAGGACAGCATGCAGGACTTGTCAGAGTCTGAAGACCGACTGACCACAGACCGCCGGTCAAGCCGCGAGCGCGACGACGTCGACTACCGCGACGACCGGGAGGCGGACGACCATGCCGATCGCTCAAGACATGACGAGCGCGATCGCGATCGCGAGCGCAGTAGGAGTCCGTCTCGCGACCACAGGAGTGACAGGGGTCGGGATCGCGACTACGAGAGGGTGAGTGCGGAGTCAAGTCGTGTAGCCGTGGATTAGCTACGATGCAATAGCAACAAACTGTCGGCAATAGGCAATGATTCGCGCATACCCTAGCGGTCATCTGCTCAGGTCATGCCCAAGCTTACGGCCTTCTTTTCCTAAGCTCATTCTCCTCTTCTCCTTATTGCATACGTTGCAGGTTTTTATCTGCTCACCAGCTAACCCCCAGTCACGCTCGCGCTCGCGCTCACGCTCACGCTCACCACGACGACGACCCTCCCTCCGCGACCGCATGGGGAGCCGCGACATGGATCACGACGACCGCTACGACCGCGACCGCCGAGACAGCGGGCGGGACCCAACAAGGGAGGACAGGTATCGGCCTGGCGGTGGGCGGTCGGGGCGCTCTCCGCCTGCAAGATTCGGGCGGCGCTCGTCGCATGCGAGTGGAGGGCCGATGAACGCGCCTGCGGAAGAGGCGGAGGCGCACGCGAGGGTCAGCAAGCGGGAGAACAGGCTCTACGTCGGGAATCTGAGTTACGATTGCAACTATCGCGACTTGAAGGCGTTCATGCAGGGAGGTGGGTGTTGGATGGAAGCGGGGTCAGGCTGCGCGTCGCACGGGAGATCAGAGGTGAAGAAGGAGTTGGGTCTGGGGTGTAGGTCGGCAATGGAGGTATTGCTGGGACTGGTGTGGGGACCGGAGCTGGGACCGACACTGGGAATGGAGCTAGGATTGGAGCTGGGGCTGGAGCAGGGACCGAGGCCAGGAAAGGAGGTTGGGTGGAGGCTGGATGAAGGAGGGCTGGGGAACTGGATTGGAGCAGGGAATGGACTGGAACCTGCAGTTGGCATGAGCCCCGCAGGAGGAACGGTTGGAAGAGACACGATGATGTGGAGTAGAGTCTGGAGCTGGTTTGAGCTGGACTATATGGACCTCTATGAGATGCCAGACGCGTGCAGAATAAATGAGCCATCCGCTATCATAGTGTCAAAACATAGAGACTGGTGCTAACAATCTCAGCTGGCGGTGATGTCGTCTTCTCAGAGATCCTTGTGACTCCAGCAGGCACGTCCAAGGGGTGTGGGTGAGTTGAGGTCGTTGTACTCAGTGTTGATCGCCAGTATTGTAGAGTTCGCCACGTCAGATCAGGCGCGCCGTGCGAAGGCCGATCTGTCAGACAAGCAGTTCATGGGTCGGGCAGTGTTCATCCGCGAGGTGAGTGAAGTACAAAACAGCAACAGGGTGGTCGCTGACACCGCAGGACCGGGAAGAGGTCGCCCGCTTCGGCCAACCACCCATTCCAGGAAAGATAGGCATGGCTCGTGGCGAGGGGTTCACTGGCGGTGGTGTGCCGAACCGCAACATCTTCGTCGCCAATGTGAGTCACGTCAAAGTTGCCTTGTCCACGTTCCCAGCTCATGCCAGATCCCGCTGCAAGCCTCGTGGCAGGACCTGAAGGATCTCATGCGCGGCGCAGGCGAGGTCATCCGCGCCGACATCGGCATGACGCCCGACGGACGACCCAAGGGCAACGGCACCGTCGTCTTTGTCGACCCCGAGGGCGCACAGAACGCGATTCGCACATTCAACGGCTACGACTGGTACGGGAGCATCCTCGAGGTCCGCGAGGACCGGTTTGCGAACATGCCTGGCCGGGGCGGGCGTGGCGGGTTCCGTGGTGGAGCTGTTGGGCGAGGCGGCTTCCCCCCTCGAGGCGGGTTTACCCCTCGTGGAGGATTCGGTGGGCCAGGGTTCGGGCACGGATTCAACCAGGCCCCAGGTGGATACGGCATGAACGGCGGAGGTGGCGGAGGGGGAGGGTACGGGAACGGCGGGGGATACGGAGCGCAGTCGCAGCAGGGAGGGTTCGAGTCTAGGGCTCCGCCGACGGCGCCAAAGTCCAACCTCCGGCCTGAGCCTGCTGAGCCGAGTCAGCAGATCTGGGTACGCAATGTGAGTGTGGACGGGAAGGGCACCAGTTGCTGCCCATTTCTTGAGGCCTGCCTGGTGGCCGTGGTGGCCGGATGTGATATCAAGGGCTCGCTGACACCAGCTTCCGTGGTCGACAACGAATGAGGACCTGGTAGAGCTCTTCGAGACGGTGGGACAAGTGGTCCTCGCTGAAATCCTGTTCGAGGGCGAGCAGTCGCGCGGGGAAGGCATCGTGCAGTTCACAGAGACGTCGCTGGCACAAGCGGCGAGTGAGCGGTTCTCGGGGTATGTGTATGGCGGGCGGCCGCTGGAGGTCCAGTTCAACCCGCGGTGGCATGAGTTTGGCAGCGGAGCAGCCAAGGGCGGGGAGGCGTTCGAGGCCGAGGCGTAGGGAGCTTGTACTGTAGGGTTGGTGGGTTATGCACGGGCTTTAGTCGTGTTGCGCGCGTGATCAAGTGCGAGGAAATGGGCTCGTGACTGGCAAGCAGGCCAGGCAGCATGAGAAGTGGTGCAAACGACTAGGCCTTAGTGAAATACAGGGACATCATATACTACTCCCGCCAGCCTCAACCAACAGGCGCTCGTGGTGTAGTGGCTATCATACTCTCTTAGGGTTCGGTTCCGAATCTTAAGCCCCTTCTGGGAGTGGTCCTCGGTTCGAATCCGGGCGAGCGCCTCTTTTTGCCCCTAATCCTAGCTTGACCTTCTGTTTTGCTTTGTGTCTCGTTTTATCTCGAGCAGTTGCTTCTGAGCTCTGGTGCATTACAGCGATGCATGCTACCATGATACATACAACTCCATCTATTCCTGCTGCTGGTGCTGCTTGGCACTCTGGCCCGCGCGCTTGTAGTTGGTGTACGCTCGCGAGAGTGTCAGGCTGGTCATAAAATCCGGGGGGTATAGCGCAATTATCTGGGGTAAGTAAGCCTGGCCCGCCTGAAGATCTGTTTTAATGTGGCTTACTCACCTTGTTGTACATGGACTTGCGCATGTTCAGCTCGCTCGCCTGGCCCTTGATCGGCTGACCCCACTCCTCCATCTTCTTGTTGACGTCTACCATCTCCTGTGTGTTCTCCACCAACTGGCGGAAGATGTCGCGCATGTCGAGTGTGAACACGGGGTTGCGCTTCGGTCCCCCGTCGGACTTGCCCTTGGGCTCGTCCGGGTCGATGATCTCTGGCTCCTCTGACAGCGTTAGCGCTCATGTCCCGCAGCACTCTTCCCATCATGAGCCCCCCTCAGACCGGGCACTCACCCTGCTTCGCATCGTGCTCGGCTTTGACACGCTCCCACTCCTGCTGCATGCCCTCCAGCTCGGGCTCGAGCAGCTCCTTCCACTGGCGCAGGCCTTCGTCCTCGCACGCCGCGAGCCACTTGTAGTAGTCGTTGTAGCAGAGCTTGAGAACGAGTTTCTGTAATCAGCCAAAGATAGAAAACGTGTACTTGTACTCACGCCCAGGGTCAGGCGGTTATACGGGAGACATGCGCAGAGGGCAGTGACGAACGCCTTCTCCTGGTATCGCTCGTAGTTGCCGTCTGTGGGCTCTTTGTCGACTATGCAGAGCAGGTCGTGGTGGAAGGCAGCTTCGCCGGCTTTCTGGAGAGGCGATTTGAGGTGTTCTGGGAAGCGGCCTTTGTTCGCCGGGTCCCAGCGTTCTGGGGTCAGTGAGGGTGCTCGATACATCACAACAGTGCGAAGGGGCTGAGTTTCGACTCACGCTCGAGGCTCTGCCTGCGCAAAGAGCGAAGGTAGTGTGCCACCTCGTCGGGGAAGTCGTTAAATGGCGGGAGGTACTGAGGTCAGCAGAGTCATGCAGCTCAGACATACCTTCTGCTCGCGGGAGGCGTTCTTGAACAGAGCCCTGTTGACTGTGTTATCTGGCTCGCCGGGCGGAGATGGGGAGCGAGGCACTGACGTGAGAGGGTCGCCAAGGAAGTGATGTAGAAGGACTTACGATACTTGACAGACGGACCTGCCTCGTCATCACTGTCGAGCTCAATCGCATCATCTGGCCTCAAACCCCCATGCGCCTCTATGCGCGCACGCACAGCAGCCGATAGTGACTGGCGGGGCTCGCGACCCTCCTTCTTCGCTCTGTTGGGCTTAGCCCTCTTCGCACGCTCAACTGGTGACTCCTCCATGAGCTCCAGTGGGCCCTGGTGGACAAAGAAGCCCTCCTTCTTCGGCCGGGCTACGTGCGTCGGCGCATCGATGCCCAGATCCGAGTCGTCGATGAAGGGGTCGTTCAGGTCGTAGTCGATGACACGGCGTTTCTTCGACTAGAGTGTCAGTAAGGATACAGGGGTTCTGATTTCTGCGACGACCTGACTCACCTTCTTCTTCCCCATGTCCTCGTACTTTGCCTCTAACCTCGCAGCGATGGCCTCCATCTCGCGCGCTTCGGCCTCAGACATGCCAGCAGGTATGGGGCCTGCTAATGGTGCCGGCTCGCCTGTAGCACCATCGGTCATGGGTGTGTCGTCCCCAGCTGGCGGGTTGAGTTCTGCAGGGTCGCCGAAGGGATCGCCCAGCACCGGCGCCTCGCCCCATGCATTGAGCACTGGATGCCCAGCCAGCGCTGCATGCTCGATGAAGTTCCAGTCTAGTGTGTCTTCTCCTCCTGGTGGGAGCTCGGCCTCGAGCCTGATCGTAGGCATGGGAGGGGGCGGGGGTGGCAGGTCCTCGTCCGAGGAAGGTGACCTGCGTGCGCGCTTCTTCTTCGGCTTCAACACGTTCACTACCTCCTCACCCTCTGCACCTGCTGCTGGTGCAGCTGTACTGTCCTCTGCTGCTCCTGCCTCTGCTGTGGAGTCCTCGGGTTCTGCCTTGACCTGTATCCCAGCTCCCTCTGACGTATCCGGTTGTCCGTCTGGTCCGAGGACAACGATATCCTGTGAGCATTAGTGCTTGCCCTTTGCAACAGTACCGCAGCTCAACTCACATCATCGTCATCATCCTCGTCGTCCTCGCTGTCCTCGTCATCCTCATCGTCGTCCTCGTCATCCTCGTCGTCGTCCAAGTCGTCACCTTCTCCTTCCCCTTCACCTTCCTCGCCTTCCTCCGCCTCACCTTCTCCACCTTCCTCGCCTTCCTCAGCTGGCTCAACTTTCTGTTCTGGCACTGTGTCCTCCTCTATGCGTGCTGCATCGTCGTCCACCTGCATGGCAACATCGGCCTCGTCCTGTGCATTGTCAGAGCGCGCAGTGGCAGCTGGCGAGTTGACAGCTGAGCGCGGCGGCTGGTCTACCGCATTGACGAGGTTATTGATCGATGCACGAGACGGGGTGGTAGCAACTGCACGGCTGGTGCTGGTGCTGGCTTCTGGCGAGGCTGGTGGCTTTGAGGACGACTGCTGCTTGCGCGGCGATCGAGATGCATCTCGTCGTGGTGGTGATGACTGTTGTTGTTTTGATGGAGATGGAGACACGGGCGAGGATGGATGACGCCCGTTTGGTGCCGCGGAAGATGAGGAGGAGGCAGCAGAGGATGATGGGCCTTTCGAGGGCCCGTTGAGGAGGGAAGAGATCATCCAGCCAGACTATGCAATAGCATGCGTGCTATGCAAGCAAGCAAGCTGTCAGTGTGCACGTATGCAGCAGCAGGTGACCCAGGACGCTCTGTGCGCAGAGTGGATGTGCTCAAGTGGTGGATGTATGAAGGTGGCGGAGTGGTGGGTGGTGGGTGGTGGTGAGGATTCAATGCTTGATTGTGTAGGATGGTTTTGGGAACGAGCAGGGTGGGAGGTGGTTTGTTGTGTTGGTTGGTCTACATCTGCATGTGCATGTGCATTCTGCGTTGCATTGTCGTTGGCCGGCCGGCGGCGCGGCGGGTCGAGTAACAGGCAATCACGCACAACCCCCGCACAGCGGAACCAACCTCCGGCGATGGGCTTCGTTCGTCTGTCTGCGACATGCGACATGCGACATGCGACATGCGACAGGGCCGTAGAGAGCGAGGTATGCCACCGAGAGCAGGCAGAGCTGCAGCGCTGCAGGGCGAGAGGCGACAGAGGCGACGACCCCCACCCCCATCTCCGTCCACATGGCATGGTCGCTGCTGTCAGCTTGGCTAGCTTGGCCGCCGCGCATCTATCTGGGCATGAAGACAAGCGCGACATGGATGTGGCGTGGCGTACAGCGAGCGGTCTTATGATGGCGACGATGTTATTGCCATCGTAAGCAGCAGGGAGACTAGACTGATTGTTGCTTGTGCATGCATAAGCTACAGACCATACTGGCGATCCATGAATGCAGATGGCAGAGTACATGAGTGCATAGGACATAACGCAGCCAGCTCGTCACTTGCAGAAAATGTTGGTGGCACTCGTCTGCAGGCAAAAAGGAAGAGACCTGTGTGGGATTCGAAGCACGACTGACTGGGTAATCAAGATATAATAAGTATATAAACCATATAGGAAGCAGCCCTTCAAAGTGCTATTGCATCGAGCGACATTTCTAATCACACGGGCCAAGCAATTGAAACTGCCTCCGCAAGGGTCTTGGTGCTATATTCGGTGCCTTTGTAATGGCCGATCGGTGCAGTAAGGGAAGGACACTAGTACTCAGCACTCAGGTGCACGCACCGCACGGCAGATTAGGCCAGAGGCCAGGCCAGATTGGAGCACAGCGTAGTCTCCTCCTCCCACAGAAAGCACACTGCAACGCACAACTTTGTTCATCGCGACTAGTTACCAACGTCCACTCCAACTCCATACCATCGACCACCTCGGTGCCATACAGCAGCGATGGTAGCAGCACCACGACTCATTGCGTTCGCGCTGTCGCTCAGTGCTGGTGCGTTCGCCGCTACGCCAAAGGCAGGCGAAAACGATCCATGCAAGTGGGTAACTTTGGTGGCTGAGACGTGTCGATCATCAGGAGAGCGCGCGTTTACTTTCTACTTTTTCCAAGACAGAGTTCCCATACTGACACCCAGCCCCGCAAACAACCACGTCGACCCGGACACGTACAACTTTGTGACAGACTGCGACCCGCGGACGTGGTGCAACCCCGAGACGCAGAGGTGCGAGAAGCGGACGTGCAAGCGCGATGTGGTAGGTTGCCAGACGCGATTATTAGGATGAGACCCTTGTGCTCATGGCAGTTCCCATTCGGGTACCAGGACATTGACCCAGAATCGAACGATGGCAAGAAGGACAAGGGGCCGCCGATGTGCCCGCAGGGGCAGTTGTAAGTAAAAAGCCAATGTGGATCTCCTTGTCTGACACCCACAGCTGCCCGGACGAGGGGTCTAGGTGTTTCCCGCAGCAGCCAGTAGGCGGGCCATGCCAGAAGGACCGTGATGGTGGGTACGCCGTGTCGCAGCGATCGGTTTATGGGTCTGGGTCGATTAAGCTAATCATCACAGAGCAGTGCCAACCCCCCGAGAACGCAAAAGAACTCGCACACTACACCAACGTCAACGGCTCCATCTGCCTCAACTACACCTGCTACCACGCCGACGTCAACACTGGCCAGACCTGCTTCCTCGACACGACGCGATACGAGGGCACAGCGGCCGATGGTAACGTGTTCTACTACCTCGTCAGGCGCGACAAGTGAGTGGCCGCCCCTACTCACAACACTGTGCTGTGCTGTGCTGACTCCCCCAGCTGCCGGAAAACCCACTATTGCGACGAAGCCACCCTCCAGTGCCACCCGAAGATCCAGCGCGGACACCAGTGCAGCGCGAACAGGGAGTGCCTGTCATACAACTGCAAGAAGAAGGACGGCCAGCAGACTGGCATCTGTGGGCGTGCGTTTGACGAGCCACTGAAGCCCAAAGCCTGGGTGTACGTCGTCATCGCACTAGCGATTGTCATAGCCCTCGTCGGCGTCATGTCGGGTCTCTGGCTGCTGCACCGCCGCGCACGTGAGGAGAACCAGGTCAAGCTGCAAGAGTACTACAACGAGCAGATCGCGTACCGCCAGTCGATCATGTCGATGTCGCATGCGAAGAACTCGCTCCTCTCGCTGCCGAACAATGGTGGGCCGAACCCGAGGTCGCAGCAGGGCCACGATGACTCGGTGGGTTACTCGTCTGGCAATGACGCGCTCCTGCCTCCGAATGTGCGGCGCGACAACTCGGCCGCGTGGTCGGACGACTCGGAGGTCCTCTTGATGGACAACAACAACGGTGGGCCGAGCGGGACTCGCTTCCGCGGCTAGACCGCCGCTAGATAGAGCCCGCCTGCTACACACTAGCACTTTACACAGCACACGAACATGACGGACTATGCATGACTACAGACGAAGCAGTAGGATTCTGTTGTCATCAGTCTAATCATCCCTTACTACTATGTTCTGGCCAATACTGACCGATCACCATGGTCACAGAGGCTCAAGCCCCCGCATCACCTATGACGGACTGTGGTTGATCAGAAAGCCCCTCGCGCGGTGAGAAGAAGGAGGTTGTACATCTAACTATGATCTATGGCCCACTGACGCCCCCCTGCCTCAGAAGACCAATGACGCTGTGGACCAGGTCACCCCCCCTGCCTCCGCGCACCACGCCCTCCGGGAGCCAGGTCTGCGACCTGTCTACGGGCTACTGCACAGCCAGCATCTCCTCCACCCGCGCAAACTTCTCCCTCTCCTCCCTGCCCTTCTTCTTCCCCATCTCCCTCTCCGCCTCATCAATCCTCTGCCACCTCGGAATATCCACCACAACCCCATCCCTCAACCCCTCCTGGATCACCGGCGGCGTCCCCTCCTCGGGCCTCGCCGGGATCACACTGTCCTTTATCCTCTCCCTCCACCCCTCGCCGTAGTCCTCGAGTAACCTGTCCACAAGCCCATACGCATCCGTCATAGTGCTCGCAATCACACCCACAGGACCCCTAGCCACCCAGCCAGCAGTATACGCCCCTGCGATATGCCCCGCCTGGTCCACAATCCTCCCCTCCTCGTTGTGCAACCTCCCGCGCCCATGGTCGAACGGCACAGCCCACGGCGGCGACCCGATCGGCTCAGCCCTGTACCCTACGCTCTCGACGACCATGTCCACGTCCGACACCTCGACCTCCCCCGTTGGGCGGGCACGCTTCCCCCCGTCCTCTAGCTGATTCACCTCCCACTCGACTTTCGCGACCCTCCCCTCCGCATTGGGCACGAACGCCCTCGGCGAGCGCAGGAATGCCAGGTCGAACCGCTTATCTGACCCGGGGTGATCGATTGGCTTCTCCATGAGTCCGAGCATCCGCGTGCGCATCCTGTCGCCCTTTGTCGCGGCCTTCGCCTCAGCCATGAGCCCCTCGTCGACGCCAGGGAACACCACACCGGGCAACTTGGTCATCTCGCGCAGCTCCTTGGTCGTGAACGCGACCTGTGCGGGGCCTCGGCGTCCGACAGAGCGCACGCGCTTGATGTTGCTCTTGCTCAGTGCGTGGACTATGCTCTCGGGGATGTCGGATTTCGCGAGCAGCTCGATGGGGGACAAGAGGATGCGCGCGACGTCGAGTGCGACGTTACCCTGCCCCACGACGTCGACGCTCTCCATCGTCGACAGGTCGGGGTTCAGGTCCGCGAACGCCGGGTGGCCGTTGTACCACCCGACAAAGGCCAGCGCGGGGAACACGTTGCCTACGGGGTGGTCGGAGGCTGTTGACCCGGGGACGGAGGCGAGCGGGTTTGACAGCGAGGCGCCGTACGCGAACACCACGGCGTTGTAGTACGGCGTGATGGAGGAGAGGGGGACGTGTAGCGCGGAGGGGTAGGTGTAGGACCCTGGTGCGGTGGCCGGGGACTCGATGTTGACGTTGCCGTAGAAGCTGAAGCGGGGGTCGTTGGTGAGCTCGTCGAATTTGTGCTGGCAGTTCTGCGGTCAGCGGGAGTTAGGGCATTGAATGGGAGCAGCATGCACAGCGTCAGAGCAGCAGAGGCTGATATTTGAGCAGCATAGGAGAGATTATCTGAGCAGCGGAATATGGAGCTGAGCAGCACTGTGAACTGAGCAACAGCATGCAGCGTATGAGCTGCACAGACAGTTATCTGAGCAGCCCACAGCAAACGACATTCTCAGCAGCAGCAGTATAGGCTGAGCAGCAGAGTATGCTCTGAGCAGCAGAGTCTATCGTCTGAGCAGTAGGGTATATCTGGGCAACGCAGTATGACGCCTGAGCAGCATAGTACTACGTCTGGGGTCTGGGCGGCAGAGTACACCGTCTGAGCAGCAGAGTACACCGTCTGAGCAGCAGAGTACACCGTCCGAGCAGCAAGATACACTGTCCCAGCAGCAGAGTACAGTGCCCAGGCCCAGACTGCAGTCCACACTGCTCAGAGAGTATACCATCTGAGCAGCAGAGACACGCTTGAGCAGCCGCAGCCCTTACAACTCAAACGGCTCAATGCCACACATTGATTGCATGTGCAAGTCCAAGCCCGGCTCCACTCACCTTCACCTCCGGATGGTCAGGAGCAACACCATACCTTGCCAGCCCATACGGCGTCGGGAGCCGCTCATACATGTCCACTCTGGCGACCTCGCCCGCCGGCGTAGACGCAGGCAGGAGCTGCAGGATACGGCTGGCGGTGTAGAACCCAGACGGGCCAGAGCCGATCACGGCGACCTTGAGCGGCGAGGTGGGTGCTGTCGCATACCCCCGGACTCGAACTCGAGCACGAGCAGCATCGCGAGCTGCAGAGACGCGCAGCGACCGCGAAAGTCGAAGCGCGAGCATGGTGGGTGGGTGTGGAAATGTTCATCGAACAGAGTACCTGCTTATCGACATTTATGTAAGGTGGCCGAGGTGTGTGACCGACGTAATGAGCCGAAGAACGCCGAGGTTGCTGTCCCTGGCGTCCATGTTCTCGACCATGAGGTAAATAAAAGTCATGAAGTCAATCGCGCGCACGCGTTATGCGTTATGCATATACAGGGTGCTGGTGTGCTATTGATGCGATCTACAGGCTTTTAATGTACACATGATTGACTGTTGTGATATCTTTCAGAGCTCGCCAACTAATTGACAGTAGCTTATGATGCCCGCGACGGCCCCGCGACGTTGTCCGCCTTGTCAGCTGCCTTGTCCGCAGGGTTGATCGGAATGACACCCCTCTCCAAATCAGTCAGCAGCTTGCGCAGCTGCTTGGCCGCGTACTCGAACTTGTGCTGCGCGCTGGATCCGGACGTGCTGAACTCGTCGCCTGCCGTGACGCGGCCGTCGTCCAGTCTCTTCCACCTAAGTCATCAGCTGGGTCTTGCGTGACATGTATGCCCGGCCCCCACCCCCCACTCACTTCCTGATCTGCTCCCTGATCTCACCGGCCTTGAGCTTGTAATGTGTCCTGATCACTTCTGCGACTGCCTGTCAGCCGACACTCGCTCAGTAGCACGTACATGGATACGGTGGGTCACGAATATTGTTCGCCATGGCATCGAGCATAGTCATGCGCCGCACGTTGGCGGAGTACTGCTTGCTGGCGGGGGTCTGGCGTCAGCTCGTGTCCTGTGAAGACAGCAGTCTGCCGGTGAGGACAGCACTCTGTCGGTGAAGACGACAATGTCTCCTGTCCGCGAAAGACAGCACTCTGTCGTCGGTGTGGACAGTACTCTGTCTAGAAAGGCAGTACCTTGTCGTATGATTTACTACTCACCCCAGCCCCACTAGCCCACCCCGGCTCATTGAGATACGGCTCCTCACACATAATCAAGCTCTGAATCGACAGAAGTACCTGCAGCAGAGTCGACTTGCCCGACACCCAGCCCGGACCCTGCCATGTCCCCAGCAAGCTCAAGCACACCTTCTGTATTCGTCAGCCCTACACCCACTCCCAACACCCACCCCATCAGCATACAGGTTCGGGTTGTAGCGATACCGCCCCCCATTGGTAGTCATGGACTTGACGTCGGGCGAGCAGTGGTTGTAAGTCGAGGGGAGGAAGATGTCGAAGATGAAGCAGCCGTTTGCGTAAGGTGTGTCCGCTGGACCGATGATGAGCGCTTTGAGCAGGTCCACGCGCGTCTCGTCGACGCGCACGAAGATCGACGCGCCCCATGAACAAGGGACATTCTGCGCCAGGACAGAGAGCTCTTTCGCGATCGCGACGGAGCGCTTGGGCAGGTCCCTCCCCTCGAGCTGAGCCGCGGCGTCCTTGTAGGCGTGGTGGTACTCTTTCGTCTCGGGGTGGTGGAGGTCGCACCACTCGAAGCGGTTTTCCTTGGCCCAGCGCTCGTCTGGTCATCAGTGCTGAACAGTCCTCGTTCGTACACGCTGCAGCAGACTCCGCACGGCTGTCACCGTCCGGAGTGCTCGAGGACCCGGCGCGATTGTCAATAGTATCCTGCATGCGCTTGACGAATGCAGCGCCTTTCGTCGCCTCAAGGTGGCGGTCGATCTTGTCTCTTGCAGCGAGGATGCGGTGGCTACGAGTGAGCTCGGGGCACAGGTGAACACAGGTGTATACAGGTGCTTATATGGACTCGGGTAGGCACAGATGGACACAGGACACAGGTGGACTCAGGTGGACTCAGGTGAACGCAGGTAGACAAGGTGGACACAGGTGGACTCAGGCAGAGACAGGTGGACACAGGACACAGCTATGCACTCACCACAACGTCCTGAGAGCCTCCTGCTCTGCATCGGTCGCGTCTTTCTTCTTCATCTTCCCCTTCTTCCCCTCCTCCTTGTCGTCCTCTTGGACCTTACTGCTCGCCATGGCAGACAGAGTCCTGAGAGCAGCATTCGACTGTGCCGCCGTGTCCTCGAGCAGCTCACGAGGGCTAGGACTGGCCCCGTAGGTCACTGACACATGCGACTTGTCCGGCCCAGGAGCATATGCCGTGGGACGCATGATGGGCATCGCGAGCATGCTGGCCAGGGCTTCGTGGCTTGACACGATCTGGTATGAGCCATGGTACCTTTCGTATAGTCAGGTGCCACACAGAACCTCACCTCAAGCCAGTCAAACAGAGCATCGTACAGCTCAACTCTATTGCTCATGTCCAGAAGCGAGTCAGAGCTCAGCAGGTCAGTGACAAAACGACTACGGCGGCGCAGGTGTGCGAGTGCTGTGGGGTGCACCATGAGATCAGACGTCTGGGGACCACCATCGCGGCCGATCGAAGGAAGGTATGGTGCCACCTGGCGCAGCAGCTCGGCTGTGAGCTTGTCCTTCTCGGCCTGGGCTGCTTCGACCTTGAGCTGTCCGGTGCGCTGGGATCAGTCACAACAAGCGTTTGTTCACTTACGTCCTCTGCGGTATCCCCGCAGTAGCCTGTGCCCTTGGGGGCCTCCTTGCCCCCTGGTGATACCTCGTTCTCGTACCAGAAGTCATCTTCAGAGTCCAGGTCGTGCTGGGAGGGGTGGAAGGAGGCGTCGCTTGCTGAGCTTGTCTTGCGCTTCTTTGCGTGGCGCTTGGTCCTGGTGGGGAGGGGGAGGGGCTGTGGGGGGTTGAAGGTGGTCTCGATCATGTGCATGCCTACGCCGATGATTGCGCCCTGTGGTTAGACTCAGCGACATGGCCACCACGTTGTGACAGATGTTATCGTAGCCACCAGGATGGTCATCCTAGCCACCACGTTGTGACAGACGTTATCCTAGCCACCAAGATGTGACAGGGTGTCAATCTAGTCACCAAGTTGACAGGTGTCCTGGCCACCAAGGTGACAGGTGTCCTTCCCACCAAGATGACAGATGTCCTAGTCATCAAGTTGACAAGAGTGCTAGCCATACGTACCTGGATATTGGGGCAGTGGAATAGCCCATCGCCCTTCATCATCGACTTGCCCTTCCCTTTGCTGGACGGCTTCTCGCACTTCTCGCCACATGCAGAGCACGTCTGAGCACCGCACTTGAGGCAGTTGCGGCTCTGAATGCCAACGAGGTGCCCGATGTATGACGGAAAATCGGGCTGATGTCAGCGGGTGCCATACATCGATCCCACGTAGATGGTGAAGAAGTCCTCTGGGGCACGAGGAAACTTGTAGCTGCACCCAGTGTTCGAGCAGGGCAGGGTCCCTTCTGACAGCTGGTCGTACAGCTGGAAGAGGAAGCTCTGCTCGTCTGTCGTCAGTCCTGGTCTCAAGTACACAAGTCCTAGTCTCAAGTACTACGACTCACTCCCTTCAGGACACCCAGTCATCCAGCGCTCCCTGCTAAGTACTTTCTTTGCACTTGTCCCCTGACTCTGAGAAGCTTGCGACTTCCCTCCTTTCTCCACCTTCTCCAGCACAGGCTCGATGATTACTTCCACCCGGTCCTTGGAGAAGAACACCCCAGCATAGGGGTCTGCGTTCCCTCCGAGGGGTTGTTCGTCGAAGTCTGCGTCGTGTTAGAGCCCAGTGTGACAAGTGAATATCATCACCCACCTCCCAGCTCCATCATGTCCTCGTCGTCACATAGGTCTACCACATCGTCGTCGTCGTCGCCGTCGTGGTCGACCACCTCCTCATCAGAGTCGTCGATCACTACAACCTCGTTCTCGGAGGATATGCTGGTCGGCGTCTGGGATCAGCCTTGCAGTAACACTCCCCTACATGCATGCAGAGGTACACCGGCTCGTCGTCGCTGACCTCTGCGTCTGAGGCGATGTCGTCGAACTCGCCTGCGAACACGCGTTCCTGTGGGTCAATGAGTGTCGAGATCATAACCTCACAGCAGCCGCCATTGCATCGCCTTTTGAGCGCTTGAGGGCTGCTCCTGCACGGCCGCGGGGGATGCCCTGTTGTCAGTCGACTCTAGTGGCCGACAATTGCTTGTCAAAGAGGCTCAAGAGCACTCACCATCTCCACCAACTGGGCTAATGCTGCGTTCGAGTTTGGCATGTTGAGAAGCTACATATGAGAGGGAGGGAGGGAGGGGGGCAAGTTGATTCGCCGTTGAGATGTCTGAAAAGTGCGACCGGGCGTAGGCTTGTGTCACTCTAGCCACAGCGGCAATGTCGCTGCTCTTACGTAGCAGGAGGTGTGCTGAATGTAAAAGACGCAGCAGTCTACTACCTCAGCATTCGCTCGTACTCGTCGTTGGCGTTGCAATGCACTGTGAGTACTTGTTGCGCGACACAGTCAGACTCGAGCTCGACGCCTCTCGCGCCTCTGAGAGCCATCATGCACTCGCCGCATGTGGAATGATAAGACGCGTTTGATAACGGCAGTCTGGGGTCTCCAGGCGGACATACAGGGAACTCCGCGACACTGCCGTTTCGTTTCAGCAGTCGAACTCACTTGCAAGCTTGCAGTCTGTTGCTTGCTTTCTAGATATGTTAATGAGTCGTATACCTCGTATCAATCACATACAAGCACAAGGATGTACCACTGGTATGCAGAGACGTGCACTTCAGTATCGAGACTGCGACCATTGCTCGGCTCCAGGTGAATAGCTGACCTCAAAAGCAAGGCAAGTCGCCAGCCACATGGAGTACGCCGACAGCCACAGCCACAGGACGCCGGCAGCCAGCCCTACTACATGCCCTCCATGTCCGACACCACTGACTATGACTATGGCGTTAGCTGATCCGGATCATGCCTAGCCCATAGCAAGCACCAAGCACCATTCTCCCACCATCGTGCTGTATGGTGGCTTTTGATGTGCATGTGACCTGACTGGGCGACTGGCGCGACTGGGCTAGTTTGCATGGCTTGCCAACTCTATACCACGCAGACGTCTCCTCTTTGTACTTCGTTCTGTTACTAGCTCTCAGCCCACAGACCGAGCAGCAGACCGAGTACAGCGAGCATGACCGACACGGCTACGGTCAAGAACTTATCAACAAGCATGACCAGCACCGACCATGCCGTTCGGCACCAGCGGCATGCACACATGCACATTGATGCATCAATACCACTATACCACTATGCGGAGCCCATGCGGAGAGAGTGCGGAGGTAGAGAGACTAGCTAGACTAGCAGAGTGCCTAGAAACAGAAACACCTGCACCGTACGCGGTTCGGACCTTCGGGAGGAGCAGATGTCGAGTATGCCGGTACTCGGTACTTAGGCGCCTGATTTGGCGAGGGGATGGATCGAAGGGGAGTAGTCGCGATCAGCACACTGGCACTGGTCTGACCCATCCCGTCCTCGTCGTTCGCTTCTCATCTGCTACTGCTACTCTGCTCATCATTCCTGCTCTACATCTGTAGATCGTCTGTCTGAGCATCTGCAGCAACAGCCCACATCCGGGTTCCAGCATACCCATACCCTCGTACGCCCCCCCGTTTAGCCAGCAGACCGAGTATCGGTCTCGCATTTCGTCGCGTATCTCCACCCGGTCGAGAAACAGAAACAGCCGAGAATGCCAGGCATCCTTCAACTCCGCTCAACTCCCCTTCTCAAGTCTGCTGCTTCTTCTGTCTCTTCTCGACTGGCTCGTACCACTCGTACCACCTCGCCGTGTGCGACAGCTGCAGCACTTGCTAGTTGGCAGCAGCAGCAGCAGCAGCAGCAGCTCAGGATGTTCTCGCACACTGGCCCCAGGAGCAAGGAGCCAACGTTTGCCAACCAGGACAAGCTCCCTCGTCTGCCTATCCCGGACCTCGCGACGGCGCTGGAGGGGTATGTGAAGAGCCTGATTCCTCTCATTGAGGCCAAGTACGGGCCTGAGAATGTGCAGTCCGAGCTCGAGAAGCGCAAGCTGTATGCCAAGGACTTTGCGTCCAAGGGGAGCATTGGCCATGCCCTGTATGAGAGGCTCAAGGGTGGGTGGGGGTCCATACTATACTCCAAGACAAGGTGTTGAGCAGCTGCTGACTCTAGCTAGACCTCGACGACATCTCGCCCAACAACTGGCTCGACGACACGCTCTGGATCGCACTGGCATACCACACATGGCGTGCGCCCATGATCGTCAACTCGGACTGGTGGATCACCTTTGCGCCCGACCCGCACAACACTGAGCCCCCGACAGCTCTGGGCGCGACCAACAAGACGCCGTTGTCGATGGAGCCGATCCCCCGTGTGGCTGTCCCCGCTGGCAGCCAGGGCGGAGGCAAGGCGTGGCTCGAGAAGCACACCGACAAAAAGGACCTCTACCCGCCTGCAAAGTACGACGACGTGACCAAGCAGGAGTGGCTCTCCGATTGGCAGATCCGCCGTGCGTCGTGGCTGACCCACCGCTTCGCGCAGTACCGCACCCTGGTCGACCGCCAGCAGATCGGCCCCGACATCACTCGTGCCGGCCCCCTCTGCATGAACCAGTACAGCGGCCTCTTCAACATCTCCCGTATCCCCTTGCCCGGGTGCGATGCCCTGTCCCGCCGCGACCCCCAGGCGCGCCACGTCACACTCATGATCAACGACTTTGTCTACTCTGTTGACGTGTTTGGCGAGCCAGGCTCAGACGGCGTTGCCGACCCCCTGCCACCAGCAGAGATCGAGCGCCTCTTCCAGGCTGCCTCTGCCGACGCCAAGAAGCGCACCGAGAGCGGCGAGAAGGCCGCCCTCGTCGGCATTCTCAGCGGTGACGACCGCGACACCTGGACTGTCAACCGCGAGCGCGTCCTCCTCGCCGACCCGAAGAACCGCGAGTCGCTCGACTGGATCAACCGCTCCCTCATCGCCGTCTCGCTTGACCGCTACACCCTCCCCACCCTCCCCTCCGAGGACCCGCTGCGCATGGCCCCCATCGACGCCCAGATGCGCAACACCGGCACGGGTATCAACGGCGGCCGCAACCGCTGGTTCGACAAGGCCCTCACTATCGTGGTGGAGAACAACGGCCGCGCAGGCTGCATGGGCGAGCACTCGCCCGTCGACGCCCTCATCCCCTCCTTCCTCTTCGACTATGCCCTCGAGGAGCCCGTCGACCTCTCGCAGTACCCCGAGCAGCCTGCCGCGCCGCCAGCGCTCGGCGAGGGGTACCGCCGCGAGGACTTTGTCGTCAACGAGGAGATCGAGGAGGAGATCAAGGCGTGCCAGAAGCGCAACAAGGCCCTCATCGATGACTCGGACGTCAGCACCCTCTGGTGGGAGGAGTACGGAACCGAGTGGATCAAGCGCAACGCCAAGCTCCCGCCCGACGCATACATCCAGCAGGTGCTTCAGCTCGCGTGGGCGCGCGACCAGGGCTACCCTACTGCGACGTACGAGACTGCCTCGACCCGTGCGTTCAAGCACGGCCGCACAGATGTGATCCGCACTCTGTCCCCCGAGAGCCGCGATTTCGTCAAGGCGATGGACGACCCGAACAAGACCCCCGAGGAGCGCTTCGAGCTCCTCAAGGTCGCGACGGCTGAGCACCAGAACCTCACGAAGAAGTCGTCCGCAGGGCAGGGGTACGACCGCTTCCTCATGGGCCTCAAGGTCCAGCTGCGTCCGGGAGAGACGCACCCGCTCTTCGAGGACGACCTGTATGCCAAGTCGCAGGAGTGGAAGCTGTCCACCTCGGGTCTGTCGTCGGGTATCCGCTTCATGGCGACCGGGTTCGGTGCTGCCTGGCCTGATGGATACGGGACTAACTGTGAGTAGTAGTAACGGCGGCGGCCCGTGGAACGGGTCGCTGCGAGAAGAGACCAGGGCAAATGCTGACTGACCCCCAGACATGGCTGGCCCCTTCCTGATCAAGTTCGGTATCGAGTCCAAGATCTCGTGCCCGAAGACCTCGACGACCAAGTTCAAGCACCAGATTGCGCAGGCGTTCCGCGACATGCGGGAGCTGTGTGAGACGGCTGGTGATGCGTCCAAGGAGCAGGTCCAGGCCAAGCTCTAGGGCAGTAGCAGGGGGAAGGGCAAGAGTCAGAAGATACATAGGGGTGTATGCAAGCATGGCATTGAGCGTGAGCTCTGGTGGGACGAGATAGAACGCAGACTGTTACTTCGCAACAGAGAACTCAGGTCCATGGCTCTCACCTTGGTTGTGCGACCTGCAGTACGCTAAGGGATCACCCGTTGATGTGGATCACGCTCTGCACTTCCCTTCGGTTGTATGGCTAGGCCGTCTGTCATGTCACTGGCTCACGGTAAACGATAGTATCACAACATATGCATACAACATTCACAACACGCGTGTAAGAGACGAGTAACTCCTGGATGTCAGCTATACTCATGCAGGTCACTCACGAGATGATCAACACAACAACCTGAATCAACCCCCACATGAACGGGACCCATCTGCCCGTCAGCTTGATCGAATGCCTCAACTTACGTAGACATAGCAAACCCTCCAGCAGAGTACACAGCGGCTAGAGCGAAGCCTACCACAGTCCCACTGACCAGCGCCACAAACGTGGCCACAATCGCCATGACTAATGGTATGAGCAGGACTAGCCACAGTGCTGGCCGCTTCCGCCGCGCCAGTCCGCTCGCTTTCCCAACTTTGCGTGATCGAGATAAGAGAAGACTCCAGACTGCTAATGCTGCACATGCTTCGAATGTCCCTCCGACGAGGATGATCGTCCAGTAGAATGTGTATCGCCAGATTGCTGCGGTCAGCGAAGGACCAACCAACACATATCGTCCGCCAGTACAGCCGACGAGTACGCTACATGCGACGGTATTTTGTCGTCGCTAGGTGTGTATCACAATCGAGCAACAAGTACACCCCGTCGCGCAACAATTCATACCAACAGTCGCGCAACGAGCTCCCCACCGACGCTCACTCACCCTCCGCATCGTGCAGGAAGTACCCCCTCTGCTGCCTTGTTGACACGATAGTCGGGTTATACAATGACGGGAACGGAGGCACCGTATACCCCGCAGGCGCGTTCGACTGTCATCAGCTCACACCCCTCCTGACCTCTGCTCACATCTGCCCTGCCGTCCGGGTCGAAGGCTGAGCTGACCTGCCCCATCGTGGGCGGTGTTGACGACGGTCAGATGGCCTCTCCCACTACTGCCGATGAACAGACGCGCGATGATGATATGGGTGGCGGCGGGACCAAATTGTCCGTTGGAATTTCAGACGCCTGGCCTCTAGTGTCGAGTGACATCTAGCTAGGTATACAATATACAAACTGTGACATCTTGTTGCTCTTCTGCTTGTCTGCTTGCGAAGCTCTTCAACATGGTGCCGTGGACTACAAGCGCCACAGCGATTGTGAAGAACATCTTCAAGTCGCAACGGTACCTCAAGATGCAGGACATCTGGCGCATAGGGACTGCAGGCGAGCGCCCACAGCTGCAGGAGCAAATAGCCATCGACCAACAAGGACGGATCAGGATGAAGAGGGTGTCGAACATACGGGAGGGGAGGAGGCCGTGGGTCCCACCGCCGAAGGCGTCGTTGCCGAACCACCCGTTCCAAAGTAAACGGTGGGCGTGGACTTGAGCTTAAGTGCTGACATCAGGTTCTTGAAAGACAATATTCTCGCCTCGCTCGCGTCCCAAGGTCTTATCCATGTAGCCAGGATAGAAGTCCCCATCACCACGAAGGAGGGCCTATTGGCAGCTGAGAAGATTGCAGCACGTATGTTCAGGCGCGCGATCCACCTCGCAAAGAAGAACAGGACAGAGCCACCGACCATGCCACCACCGCCGCCGACGACGGAGAGGGAATTCTACTGGACATTGGGAGCACCGCCCGAGGATCCTGAGGAGAAGCCGGCGCCCCTCGACGCACCGTTAACAGAGGAGGAGATTGCACAGAAGATGGACGACGAGAAGTGGGCAGAAGCGGAGGAGCTCGAGAACGCGTTCCACGCAGCGAGGGAGATGGAGCTCGAGCTCATTGCAGAACGCAAGGAGGTGCGGAAAGCAAGATACAAAGCACAACGGGAGGCAATGAAGCAGCAGAGGGAAGAGGACAAGGCTATGGGCCGGTCTGGGATCATCGCACAAGAAAGGCGGCGGGCTATCGCCATCGAGAGCATCGAGCAGTACGCGAAGCAGACGGGCGAGGACGTGTCCGCGTGGTATGAGGAGATCAACAGCATGCCGCTGCCCAACGCCTTGCCTGGGAGGATTCCGTCCTTCCTCCCTAGCGATGCTTCGAAGGTCGACGGGCGGGTGCGTCTGACGCCGGTGCCGCCACGCAAGAGAGTTACGAGGAAGCCATGATAGACTGAGGTGATGATCATATGTAGCTTGTTGTCACATTACAATGCATACTACTCATTATTGTGCTGATGCTCCTGCCCCCTTCTGCGCCTTTTTCGCCTCTCTGCGTTTCTTGAGTGCCTCCATACGCGCCTTCAGGGCGTCCACTCGTGCGTCTGCGTCCTCCCTTGTGTTGTCAGCCAGTGTCATGGCATCTCACTCACTGAGCCCTTTGCTCCTCCTCCAACCTCTGCAGAATCTCCTCCTTCTCCTCCCGTGCCAACCGCGCTCTTCGCTCCGCCGGTGTCTCCTCTGGCTCGGGCTCCTCCTCGGCCTCCGCCTCCGCCTCAGCATCACCATTCACCAGCACCGGTGCAGCAGAATACGACGCAACGCCCTCAGGCAGCTCCTTGTATGTCGAGCGCTTCTTCTTTGGCGGTGCGGAGGTCGTGGCTGCAGTTGCAGCCGAGGCTTGCGTCGCAGCAGTGGGTGTTGGCCTGTCATCAGGCTCAGCCAGGGATGACAGGAATGCGTCGAGATCCTCATCGACTCCTTGTTCTCCATCCTCCCGGACTCCGGACGCCTGCTGCTGCTGCTCTACTCGTTCATCCAGCTTCTCCTCCTCCCCATCCTCCTCGATGGACGGTCCACCAGCAGAGAAGAAACCGGCCGGGAGATTCGATGGTGTCGAGGACGAGCTCTCCTCCTCTTCTGCAACCTTGGCGCGCTTCCTTTGCCCTTCATCAGACGCAGCTGCTCGTTCCCGCTTCCGTGCCTCCTTCTCCTCCTCCTTCTTAACTCTTGCGACCGACTGCCTATGTTGTTTGGTGAGGAGGTGTGCGTCCCATTTGTTGACTGATGTCAGTCGATACTGAGCAAAGACTCACCCGGCACAGCGCAGATGATGCACTTGAGTGCGCCGGACGTGTAGCTCGCGTATGGGTGGTCTACACGCTCGGCCTTCCTAGCTCGCAGGAGCGCTTTGGCGTCCATTGTAGTAGTGTAGGTCGATGGTTGCTTAATGAATCGGGTTCCAGAAAGTTGTCTGGTGTCGAGTTCGGGATATATGAAAGTGGAGGGCGATCGCGATTGTTGACACCACTTGATCACCGTGCTGTCACCGTTGCCTGTGCAGCAGATCGCAACACCTTGCTCTTACACTTAACACTTTGGCACACTCTCCTAACTTTCACGCTCATACCAAGCATAGCACACGAGCTTTTGGTTGACTGAAGGTGAGCAACGTGCATCAGCCGAAGCTCGTCAGCACCCGCGTCCTTTTCGAGACGCCCGGCGAGTAACTGAAGGTTATTGACAACGCTCAGTCATGCTCTGACTACTATCACAGGACCGAGTGCATGCGTACACCCCCTTCTCATGACTTATGAAGCTCGTTTACCAAGGTCACGGTGTTTGTCACCTCGAGGACAAGATGGAAAGTGTAGTTCCATACCGACGCCCCGCCTCTCCCCTTAGTGGAGACAATAAACACTAATGCCACTACAGCTGCCAACCAGGGGAGACCATCGCACTGACTAGTACGAGGAGCGAGCCTCAATTCAAGATCTGCAACGTTTTCATCCTTTGGTGCTTCATATACTCCTACGACCGCGAACTACTCCTACAAACATGAATGGAACTCCTCTTACTTCTGATGCGCAAACGCCTGGAGGTAGGCCTTTTGTTATGTCGGCCTATGCGATGGGACCTGCAAACACACGCAGCCGTGCACGCGCCTAGTCATCGTGCATGCCCTCAGCCATGGTCTTCGCAAGATCCGGGTGCCTAGGCGTGAACTGGACGCTGTACGGCAGCGGGTGCACGTTCGAGGTGTTGGTGAACGCGAGTGTGTCAATGTCGATCTCGCGGCCATTCTTGTCGCGCTTCTTGGAGATGTCAAATGACCACAGTATAAGCGCAGTGTTGATAAGGACCGAGTTGTTCGCGACGTGCTGACCTGGGCATACACGACGACCGAAACCGAACTGGACGTGCCTCATCTTGTCGTTGTACTTGCCGTCCTTGATCCAGCGCTGAGGGTCAAACTCCTCGACGTGGTCGCCATAGTACTGCGAGTCGCGCGAGATGCCCCAGTGGTTGCCGACGATCGTGGTGCCAGCAGGGACGACATAGCCCTGGTACGCGAGATCCTTGGTGGTCATGTGCGAGAAGCCACCGGCACTGACAGGGCGCCAGCGGTACATCTCGGAAATGAAGGCACGGAGCTGAGGGAAGGAAGCGACATCCTCAAGCGCGTCAAAGGTGGGGGGTGCTTCGCCAAAGACAGCGTCAAGCTCGGCCTGCACGCGCTTCTGCGCCTCGGGGTGGCAAGCTGCAGCCATGGGAACAACACTGATTGCCGACGCAGAGGTCTCCATACCGGCGCCGAAGATGGATCCACAGAGGTCGGCAATGAGGTCGTCGGTCAGGTTGAGGTTCTTCTTGTTCTCGAGAAGGTAGGTGGCGAAGCACGATGCCTGGTTTCCCTCACGCTGGCGCTGCTTGACAGCCTCGAGGGGTGGGCGGAAGAGAGCGGTCTCCTCCGCACGCCAGCGTTTGAGCGTCCTCATGCCAGAGTAGAAGGGAATGTATCGGAGGATGGGGTACGACTCCATGAGGAACGAGCCAGGACGCGTGAAGATACCAATGTGCGTCATGACCTCCATGGCCGCGACGATGTCTGGGTCGGCATAGTTGGCCTTGTCGGTACGTCCGTATGCCATGTTGACAACGAGCGAAGCGGCATAAGACCTAATGTGCTCCATGAAGGCGTCGGGCTCCCTCAGAATGTCGATGATAACGTCGCGAGCATTCTTCTCCTGAAGGAAGCGAAGGTTGCGTGCGACGGCAGGCTGAAGGGCAGCGTGCAGCGCCTTCCGGTAGTTGCGCCATCGCTCGCCGTGGGTCAAGAAAAGGGTGCGCTGGTTGGCACCGTACAGTTGCATGTAATGCGGGCGGTCGGCTGTGTCACGCCCATTCTTCTCGAGGAAGAAGTCCATCGATGCGATGTCGTTGCACATCACCTTGGGCTTGGACGCCTCCCAGATGGTGATGACCGGGCCATACTGCTTGGACAGCTTGTAGAAATGCCGCCATGGGAACGGTGGGATGGCCGTACGCTTCAGTGACGTCGGGCCTGGCGGCAGGTTCGCATACTTCTGCTTGTGGTGGATGATGGACAGAACATATGCCAGAAGCCCAACGACCACCACGCCGAGGGCGAACTGCTGAGTCGACAGGTTGCCCTTGTCGATCAGCGGGAAGTTACCAACGAGTGTTGTCTTCGACATTGGTCGGTTGTGTCAGTGAGTAACTGTTGGAGCAGTGCTGGGAAGCAACCGGTACGCGACGTGCTCATTTACATCATATATACCAACCCGCTTCATCGGTACGCTCGCATTCTGGATCGCCTCTGGCTCACACTTACCGATGCGGCCGCGGGTGAAGCGTGGAAGCCCCATACGTGGAGACATGGTACCTGCACTGTAGTCCAGGTTTGACTGTAGGAGGAGCCCCCCTCCCCCACGACCCCTAGCAGCACGAGGCATCTACGCAACCAAGAGATATCAGAGCATCAGCCTCCTGGTGAGTCCCGCTTGTTAGCTTGTTACAGTGCCTCTCACATGCCTCCTTGCCTTGGTTTAGCCAGCAGTGACTAGCCCTTTGCCGTCTCTAACCTTGCAGGCCTGATCGCCTCCTCCTACTCAACCCTACTGCTAGGCGAATAGCAGCCGGGTCAATTGTATACGCGGGTCGTACACTCCCTTTCAGTTACTGGCACTGCGGTAAGGTATTCAGTTCGACCATGCCCCGTGGGGGCAAGGCTGGGGCATAGGGGTCAGTACCTGCGCACGACCCAGGGGTCCCCATCCCGCGGGGGGCTCAAGAGGCCAGTCGAGATCGCATGCATAGGCGTCGCAGCCAATGCCATTGCAAGCGATAGGATCATGGATTATCCACCACCCCAACACCGAGCCCCGATGCTGTGGGATGATGTCGATCCAACATTCCGAAACGGAGGTCAGTTGACTTTGGGACTAACACCCAGGCGATTTTATTTACGTCAGATAACACTTTTAACCGCGGCCGCGGTCTCGTCCGCCAATTATCAGTAGTATCGGTCAATGAATCCATATCACGGTTGATGTTGGCCTTCACTACTAGCTCCACTTCACCGAACACACGATACGACCACGATGAGGCTGGCGTCTAGGCTGGCGGCGCAGCTGCCACTCGTCTGCCTGGTGCTCTGCGCTGGCGCAGTGTACGCCGATACTGAGATCCGCAACTTCCGTGTACCAGATCGAGATCATGCTGCTCCAGCATACGCGTTGGGCGATGCAATTGTGCACGTGGACCCCCGTGCGAGAAGAACACTACAGCTCAATGCTTCACATCCGGGCATGTGGGTCTACGTACCGCTAGACGATGGAGCGTACACAGCGAGGATATCTTGGCCTGCGTCGATGCCTACAAGGTTTGGCTTGGACGTATATACCTCAGCGAAAGCGGCAAGTTCGATAGATGTAGCTTCGAAGGGTGCGCTGCTGCACGTCACGGCACAGGCGCTTTCCCCACGGATAAGGCATCGACTCCTGCATGACAACGGATGGATCACGAAGCCAGCGACAGAGGTGCTTTCGGACGACGACTTTGACACCACTTTTCATCTACTAGTGGAACCGTTATATTTGGGCGTCCTGCCTGCTACAGCGGTGAGCGCGATCTCCGCCATCTTGGTCATGGCTTTGATCGCAGTGGTGTCTGCACCATTTCTATGGCGTCAAGTCGTAGCTGAGAGTCAAGAGTCTGATAGGGGCGAGAAGAGCAAGTAGAGCATATAGACATTCTGCACTGTACAGTAGTGAACATCCATGTGGTGTGATTGAGTCCTCTTTATAACACAACTGCCTCCTCCACACCTTCCAAGTCCAGAACTTCTTCGGAGGACATGGGGGTGGTGCTAGCTGACATCTCACGTCTCTCCACGGCGTCGCGAGTCTCGGTACCATGATGCGGCCAAGTGTCCTTGTGTGTCAGCTGTCATCAGCAGCTGTCAACGACAACCATGGTCAGAACTCACACCATCGGTGCCATCTATAATGGGGACAGCGGGATCTTTCACCAATGCACTACCATCCTTAGCTGTTCTAGACGAGTTTCTCCTTCTCGAAGGCCTCTCATCTTGGCCATTACTGGACCGAACATCGACTGGTTTGCGAACTGCCTGCGATCGAGCTGGCTTTACAAGGCATGGTGTTGAAGATGTTGAGGACAGGATGTATCGAGGCTTGGAGTTGGGAGACCCCGATGCTGGAGATAACTTCAGCGTCAGCCTCGGGGTTGGTGCCGGTGCCGGTGCCAACGAGCGAGTGCGGGAAGACACTTGATCATCTGTTGACTGAACTTTACGCTTCGGTTGAGGCTCTTCTGCAGGCGGAGGAGTCAAGTCACTAAGGCTGCTATCGTCATCTGAGTCGATCACAATTCTGGGCTTGTCCGTTCCCGCGCGTGGACGTTTGGATGAGGACGTCGGAGCTCCACGATGTCGAAGGCGCAACGTTCGTCCCTGTCCACTGGGCCCAGCTGCGGATGCGGCTGCAGGTGCAGGCCTCGGAAGTGATGGAGGCGGCGACATGGAGCTGGTCACCGAGGGTGAGGACAAAGCCCCGTCTGCTCTCCTTCTTGTCAGCATAAGCAGCGCATCAAAATCCTCGCACCTCTTATCGCTAGCTGGTAGGAGCTGGTCATACCGGCTCAAGACATCCTTGCCCTCTCTGATCAAGCGGCGACGCAGCCAGTCGACACCTTCTACAGCTAGTTTCTCCCTGCCCCGTTTCCATTGTCCAGAGTCTGAGCGTGCCAGGATTGCGTTCACCACTGTCGCCCACTGAGATGTAGGAAGGTTGCGCAGCAGCTCCACGCGAGAACGCATTTTGTATCGCTCGAAGACCAGCTTTTCTTTCTCACGGATCCGCTGGCGTCGCTCGAAGACCTCGTACTTGCGGTGCTGGGCAAGGTAGTAGGCGTCGGATGTGTCCTCCAGCTTCTGTCAATATGAATAGTATGCACATGGCTCACCTCGTCTCCTACCACGCCGCGCCGCAATCGCTTGCTAGGGGACATGAGGCGCGCTGCCATCTCCTCGCGTGCTTCCGCCGCGTCGTCTTCGCCCGGCTGGACCAGCACCCAGGAAGGGGTCTCGATGCGCGCTTGCCGACTGGGACCGGGTTCAGGCTCCACTCTCACTTCATCTTCCGGAGCTTCGACCACGAATGTCGACAGCATAGAAGAAGGCAGCGAATGAATGACAAT
This sequence comes from Cutaneotrichosporon cyanovorans, assembly GCA_002335625.1. Lineage (NCBI taxonomy): Eukaryota > Fungi > Basidiomycota > Tremellomycetes > Trichosporonales > Trichosporonaceae > Cutaneotrichosporon > Cutaneotrichosporon cyanovorans. Next base: position 267,935 of record BEDZ01000014.1, on the reverse strand, counting down.
CTGAAGAGTGTCTGGCGGAGTGGTGGAGGTGTCACCTGCTGTCAATGCGAGGGCTAAGCAGAACACTTACCATAGCGCTCAAGCCAGTCCACCACCATCTCCTCCAGATCCCGTATGCCCTCTGCCCCACCACCAGCTGATCGCCTCAGTCGTGCTGGGAGGACCCGTCTAGACGGCTCAGCTTTGCCCTTGCCTTTGTTGTTGAACGCGGATGGTACCGAAGCTGCATGAGCTTGTGTGGGCAATTGAGTCGCAGAAGCTGCAGCTGCCGCAGGCAACGCCGACATGGAGAGATGGGACTCCTTGTCGTGATCTGTGCTTGAGTGTGGCCGCGCGGCGTCGCCAGACTGGCCGTTTGAGCGGACGCCGCGAGGCATATCGAGTGAGAAACTAGATAAACAACGCAAGCAAGATTCGCGATGTTATTGCCCGATATCCGGCATCTGAGCTCAGCCTGCTAGATAATATATCCACAACTGTGCAGCGCTCAAATCATGCATATGATACTGCAGAGCTCTCCTTTGCTACGTAGGAGCTATCGGAAAGGTACAACATGCAACAACACTTCGCAATTGGCATGGACTGCTGGCTGAGTACTGATACTCGACCAAGCGGGCCTCGTAACGCGCGGGCAAGGTAAAGTGCGGTACTCCCCCCCCCCCACTTTCAGCGCAGGTTATCTGCGGATCAGAATGAGCTGTCGAAACGTCCTCACCTTCATCTTCTATAATCCGAGTCATAGCTGAGGGAGCTCCTTGGCCATCCCACCCAGAACGCTCGTGGCGGGAAGCACCCTGCCACCTCGGCGGCACATTCGCGTCGTGTGATGGCCGAGCTAGAGTGAAGGAAGGTCTCGAGGGCGATTGACGAGGTGTGCTCGATGGAGCGACAGCGTCGTCTCTGAACCTATATTGACTATTCGTCAGAGTCGTGCAGCAGACGAACTCACTCCAAGTTTGTCCGCAGTGCGACTGGGGAGCTGATGCCCGGAGCACTTTGGGTAACTCTCATAGGCATATTGCCACGGCTAGGAGTCTCTCCCATCGGCGTAGCAGTACTTGGACGGGCAGGGTAGAGCGGCTTGTGCAGTTGTCCAGAAGCTGAGGTGTCATATCTCGCTGTCAGTGTTTTCTCGCAAACACTCACTTGTACCCAAGCTCATCCTCTCGTGGCGTACTCAGTCGCGGGCCTCTATCAATCGCGACGTGGGGTTCATGATTGACGGCTGACGTCGGCCGTCCTGACGGTCTCGCTGTCGACTTGTCATATGGCCTAACACTCTGACGCGATGCCGTACGGGTAGGGTGCCCACTGTACCCGGGAGGCGGCATTTGCACCTGGCGCGAGGTCCTCAGCGGAGTCGAGGGGATACTCAGCCTTCTCTCCAGATCGGCATATCGTTGCTGTAGCTCGCTGCGCTGAGATTGTTCTTCTTTCAGGCGACCAGACGTGTCCTTCAGTTGTCTGTCTGTGAGCTGCCTTCCTGAGTAATACAGTACTCTTTGAGATCGATGTTTTCCTGTTGCATTGCTTTGAGGGACGATGTGAGCTCGCCGATCAGTGCCTCGAAGTCAGCCATCTTCCTCTCGACATCCACTAATACTCACATCCAATTCGGCAATCTTCTTTCGTTGCGCCCGGTTCACACGCACAAGCTGCTGCTGCTGGAACTGGCATTAGGTGACGATCCGTGCTGTTGCTCACGTTCAGTGCACTGACAGCACTGTTGATAGTGGATAGCAGCGATCGCGGTGACTGGAAGTACGCCTGGATTTGAGCCGGAAGGCCTTCCTCCAAGCGATGGATCGACGCCTTGCCTCTGCATGCTGTGCATGTGCCTTCCCTGTCTGTGTGTCAGGAGAGTCGCGACAGTCAGCTACGCCGATGGCCCTCTTCGCCGCAGAAGATGTGACCGCAAGAGGTGATGTAAAAGTCTCGTTGAGCGCCCTGGAAGGGGGCATTGCTGTCGTGAGCCCACCTTCCCTGGGCTTGCTTCACTCACCATATCTGACAGGATACAAACTCCAAGAAGGCCAGACTCGACTCCCGCGGCGCCAGCAAGCCCTGTCGGTGTTCTGTTACTTTGCGTGGTGGTAAGCGGTATTGCTCGGCCATGGTGAACGCGGAGAGTGAGAAATCAGGCGGACATCAGAAACGAGGAAGGTGGAGGATATCCCCGTTTACCATGGTCCATGGGCCTCAAAGTCTCACACAAGCCCGCCATTATCCTGCCTCTGACCTCGTTTATCATGGTCTCTCATGAACTGTATGGACCCCACTGTCAGCATGGGGAGTGACGGTCAGAACACTGAGACTGATCAGGAGCAGCACATCGGAGGACACGGTCAGCTCAGAAAGACTTCTGCACGCCAGCCTGATGCCTGTGCTATCGTCGCGCCTTCCTCGCAGCCCAAGAGTGTGCCCCAATGCTGTATGGTACATCTAATACGCGTCGCCCTCTACCCTATCGGCCACGAAGCCCAGTGATGACATGACCCTGTCCCGCACGGCGTTATCCCGTTCTCTGAGTTTCTGCCCGTCAGCTGATGCGTTCGGCAGACATGTCCAGCATAGGATACGGTTCAAGACAGCGACAGTCTGACGGTACCCACCTCCTCTTCTGCGATCTTCCCCTTGATCTCATCCAACGACACCTCACGCAACGGAACCTCGTCCTCGGCAATCAGATCCTGGAGTCAGCTGATGTCGTGAACATCGCGTACAATCTCTCCCAAAGCCACCACGTTTTCTCCACGGATCAACAGAACACCGATGTCGATATCGCTGTACTCGAACTTGTAGTGCAGTCGCTCGACCGTCGACTCGAGCAGGAAGTTGGCTGTGGAGAGTAGTTGTGGCGTGGCAGGTGATGGAATTCGAGAGCGGATAGAAGTAGATCGTCAAACAGTACACAAGACGGTCGATGATCCAGTGAAAAGTCACTCGTCAGCTTTTCGTTTTCCCAGAAGTAGCAACAGCACCTACCGAACTGATCATAACTCCTCAACACGCCGATCAGCTTACGACCATCTCGGAGTATCGCGAGAACCTTTTCTGCACCAGTCAGCATAGCATTAGATAGCCTCACTGTCTACCAGGTCGACTAGCGAGCCTGATGTTGTAAATTGGATGAGCGCGTCCATGGCGCAGCTCAACGTTCCGCGTATGTGACAATGTTGATGCAGCTCACACTCGACATCTGGCAATGATCGGCAACGGCAACTTCAGGTGAGGAGCTTATTCAGTCCTCCCCGCAATCTCGCCCCCGCGACTCTCTTCCTCAATGCAATCAATGCATAGTGCAGGCAAGTACGTGCATCGATATGATATGCATGAGATACAGAAGCGATTAGAGAAATGCAAACATCACTGAGTGTGATTATGAGTCGTCGGCATCGCTTACCTCAGACTGCGAGTCATCCTGTAGTGTCAGTCCTGAACGGCGTTTTGTGAAGTTCCACTTACATGGCCAAAGAAAGCAAATGCTTTCGCCTTGAGACCAACATGAGGCGAATTCGATCTCGATCCTACACGAGCAGCCGAGCGGCTTCTCGAGCGGCCTTGCCGTGGTGTACGGCCCCCGAAGCGGTCATCCGAATCGCGTCTTGATGGCCTCGCGGAGTCGGGTGCAAGGGTAGCTTCGCTTTCCGTACGAGGCATCCTAGTCTCTGCCGGGAGCGGCGGCACCTCATCCCCCTCCTCTTCGTGAGCTGCGTTGGCTGCTTGCTTCTCCGCAAGATCCACTCGCTTGAGCTCCTTCTCGACGTTCGTGAGGGCATCGAGCAGATGACGCTGCGAGATAGGCGGGGGTGCATGGTAGTTCGACGCGAAGCGATCTGGACTCTGCACGCCGGAGCGGTAATCCTCCACAAGATGACGCAGCTTGCGTGCAGAGATGACGGGCGGCGAAGGCGCACTGTGGGCATCGTACACGTTGTGCTCCGCCACAGCTTCGCCCTTGCTTGCATCCATAGGAGGCGTGGTCTCGCCGGTTGACCTGTCATCGATGTCGAACTCATCGTCTGAGTCGCAACTGTCGTAGTCTGACTCGTCTCCCCCATCTTCGCATCGGAAGTCTGGGTAGTCTTCCTCGACGACAACGAATGACTTCTGACGCTCCCGTTCGTTCCACTTGAGAGTGCGCTGGATAGAGTTGAACCAGTCGGTCGACTGCTTGTCCGCACACACAGTAGGGAAGGGGTACTTCGACGCTGTGATCTTGATGTGATCGCCCTGCTTCAACTCCACACGCCCGCGTCCATCGAAGGACGCCCATGCAGTACTGCGCGAGTTATAAGGCACGCACACGCGAAGCTCGATGCCATCAGGCAGCAGCATTGGACGGAAGGAGAGTGTGTGTGGGCAGATAGGCGTCATGAGCATCGCGGGGATACCAGGGTGAACCAAAGAGCCACCTGCAGAGAGGGAGTAGGCGGTTGATCCTGTAGGAGTCGAGACGGTCAGGCCATCAGCCTGGACCGTTGTCAAGTGGTGATCGTCTCCAAAGACCTCGAGGAAGGACACGAATGGGCTGGGTCCACGATCAACGACCAGATCATTCAGCACCTCAAACTGCTCGACCGGCCGGGTGGAGAAGCAGAGTATCTCTTTCTCTGAACCTTTGAGGTTGTTAGCATCCCCACAGACGCCAATTGGCGAGCCGCCCTCGAGAGCTTCCCACCCGTCCTGGTCCACGGCATTGACAAGGATCTCTCCCCCTGGCCGCCTGATCGCCTTTCGCTTGCCGTGCTTGCCAACCTTGACAGAGGCATCAGGAGCAATTGCTCGGTACACCGTACACGTAAACCGCATGCGGAGGTTGACGCGTATGCCCTCGTCGATCGCTTTGTCGATAGTCTTCCTGTAGTTGGCGAAGTCAAAGTTCGTCAGGAATCCGAGAGACCCCAGTGCGAACGGAAGGACAGGAGGCACTATACGTTGGCTGAGGTCAGCTGTGTCCTGCCTTTCATTTACTCACAAGAGCCAGGATGTGAAGAGCACTGTGCCATCACCGCCGAGCGTCACGACAAAGTCGAACAGCTGCGGCGACTCGGAGCACATGTCCGCAGTCCAGTAGCGCAGTTGCCCTTCCTCCTTCCGGCCGTTGCCATTTCCCCCAGCTGATGACCACGAAGACGACATCGAAACAGCATTCGAGGAGGACGAGCTCATAGACCTCCGCCGGTTGAATGGTTCGAACAGATGTGGGTACTCTTCCTGCAGACCCTTCGCGTCGAAGCGCTTCGAATGACGCAGTTGAGCATCGACATACACGATCATGCCTCGCTCATTCGAGGATCGAGCTGCTGCTCGCACGTCCGTCGTACTCGACGCAGCCGACGAGGGTATCGCAGGCTTACGCAACATGAGGTGCATCGCGAGCTCCCGAGTCAGGGCGATGAGACGATTGTCGCGAGCCTTGGTCACGATCAACACACTCTGTATGCGCGAGTGGACTCGTGTTCGTCCCAGCTGCTTGTTGACTTCACGCACGCCCTGCGCCGTCTCGGCCAATTGGCGCGAAAGGGCGTGGTGTCCGTCGTCCTCATCATCGTCGTCATCGTCCTCATACAGTCCGTCGAAAGACTCCACATCGTCGATGGCACTTCCATCAAATCGGGATATCAAGCTCCGTGTCTCCTGGTCAGAGCCCGGGGACGTGGGTTTGACCAGTTCCGGATGAGCCGGAGTGAGGGGTTTGGGTGCTCCTAGCCGTCGCTTCACCTGAGCTTGTGGATGAGGAACAGCTATGGGTTCTCGACCCTTGTCTCGCGGTTTCTCGACCTTGCTTCTCACACGTTCTTGCAAAGCACCGTGCTTGTCAAGACCAGAGTGGATGTAATATGGCGTGTCTGCATGGTCGTCCACGACCAGGTGCACCTTCTTGGTGGAGGCAGGAGGATGTAGCTCGCCCGGCGGGTGCAGCTCTCGCGGCGGGTGCACCTCGATATGTGTACCGGGAGCTGCAGCCGTTTGAGATAACGGCGAGGGTCTGCGCAATGCACTGGGTTTGGACATTGGAGATGAGGTCGAGGGGACGGACGGAGGGTAGGTGTTGGAGCTGGAGCCCGAGTTGCCAGCGTCACCTGGATTAGCTGGATTGGTGTCGGTCATCGTGGTCTGGAGCTGAGTACGTGGAACCAGTGCTGGGCTCGTCATGTCTTCACAACGCTCGACGCTGTAAATTCTCGTGCGTTCGGCAGAGCGAGTTGGCCAAGCGGATCACCAGTACGCCTTGACATGCAACTGCTTGCGGTCAGAGACAGTTTGTATGCCCGTCCAGAGCAGGATGCGACAAAGTTGTGGACGCTGCGCACAAACCCACACGCACCCAGCGAGTTCGTGATAAGCCTCCTTGACAGCTGAAAGACACGAGCGGTTCCCGCTTGCTAGCAGAGCGTTGAGATGTGGAAACAAGAATGTGTAGAAGTCAACAGCACTCAGCCCCACCTGTTGTATAGATGACCACCTCCTAGACAGGGAAAACGACTTGAACGGCATCAATCAGTCCACCTGATCGGTAATAGTTCGGCATCTTCCAGCTGTTGCCACTGGCCAAGCATGACATGTGCTTGTGGTCCGACGGCTTGGGTGCATTGGGCGGTGAAGCATAGTGGCCATCCATGACGTTTACGTGCAATGCATACAGGCTGCGGAAACCCCATCTGTCGCTCTCTCCGTCTCTCATCTCTCGTCTCTCATCTCTATCACACAGGAATATCATCTACTGACCCATGCCGTCGGGCTTCAGCCTGTGCACTGTCAGCAGGGATTCTACACTCGGTTTGGCAATCTTGCACTCACGATGACCGGCCAGCACGAAGGATCTCGTCAGTGCCAAGAAGGTTCACGGCAATGACAGAGCAAGAATGCAACATCTGCCTCTTGACGCGGTAGTTGTCCCAAACGCCCTCAGTGACGGGGTTCATGGGTTGTCCGGACTTGAGGTCCAGGCCGACTGGGTCGTCAGTCTCCTCTGCCTCCTGCTGCAGCTCGACAATGGCGTCCTGGACGTCGAAACCGCCGTTCGCTGCGAGGGTCTTGGGAATGATCAACAACGCGTCGGCGAATGCCTGTACACCGAGCTTTGCGCGGCCCTTCGCTTTGCTCTTGACCGTCGACTGAATGTAGTTTGAGCAAGCGATCTCGAAAGCGCCGGCTCCGGGAATGAGGCACTTGTCCTCGATCGCGTTCTTCACTGCGCGGAATCCATCACGCAGGGCGTCTTGGATCTGAATCATCGTGTGGGCGTTAGGACCTGCACCGTCAGCACCTGTCACCAGCAGTCGCACCTACCCTTGATGAGCATGGTGACACTCTTGGGGTCCTTGACATCCTCGACGAACGTGTACTTCTCCTCGCCCAGAGTGTGCTCATACACCAATCCAGCCCAGCCGAGAACATCGGGAGTCAGGTCGTCGACCGAGTTTTGCGCGACACCACCACAAGCCAGCTGCAGACGCTCCATGTTTCTCCTCTTCACGCGACGCAGAGCAAGGATGCCGTTCTTGGCCAGAACGTCCAAGCTCATAGGGTCGATACCCTTTTGGTTGAGAATGACGAAGCCCTTGGGCTTGTCATCCGTGTCCATTGCCCTGTCGCAGACCTCGTTCTTCAGCGCAACGATCTTCTTCAACCTCTCGTCGAGGAAGCGACGTTCGGACTCGACCAGCTTCTCACGCTGCTCAGCGGACGAGTAGAAGAAGCCAGAGTTGACCTCACTACATTGTCAGTTGACTGGTTTTCGCGTCGCAACTCACGTCTTCTCGTACTCAAGTGACACGTTGAGTGTCAAGATGTAGGCATTCTCCACACGCTTGGGCATATCGGGGTGACGAGCTCCGTGGTCCATGACAATACCGCGAACGAGCTGTGTGTCGGTGTCGGTCTTGTGCTGCATCTTCATGATCTCGATCATGTGCAGGTCGATGGGGTCACGGTGTGCAGCGGAGCCGGTGGCACCAGGTGCCGGCGGGGGTGGCTGGATGGCCAGAACAGCATCTGTGGCGTCGGCAGCAAGCTTCTGCGCAAGCTTGGCATGCAGCTTGGTAGCAAGAGAGGTGTATGCGACCTGGATGAGATTGGCGCGGTCGAGCGCCGGTGTCACCTTGTAACCGTCCAAGAACGACAGCGCCTCCTTCTTCGCGATGTCGAAACCCTCCCCGATAACGCGGGGATGCACGCCCTCGTCGATGTAGCGCCCGGCCTGCTTGAGGAGCTCACCGACAAGGAGAACCACAGATGTGGTGCCGTCGCCGACCTGCTCGTCCTGAGCAACTGCCGTACGCGCAATCATCGCTGCTGTGGGATTTTGGATCTGCATCTCAGACAGGAGAACCTTGCCGTCCTGTATGTCAGTAAACATAGTCTTGCAGCACATACCTTGGTCATCTTGATCTGCCCAGACCCATCCACCAGCATCTTGATAGTTCCGCGCGGTCCTTCACGATCAGCACAGTCCGCCGGGCGTCTGAGCTCCGAGCCAACTCACCAAGATTGCTCTTGACGACATTCGCCAGACCAACGGCACCAGCCTAAACGTCAGCAAGCAGACTTGAGTGCTCAACCCACAGTGTTGACCTGCAAGGCCTGTGTCCGCCTCACGCTCTCGGCGCGAGGGTTGATGAGTTCAAGGCTGGACATTTTGTCACGATAGAGGCAGTCTTAGCTCCTCTTTTTCGGTACCAAAGCTTCTCTCGCAATCAAGTCCAATTCCGCTTCGTTGCAACAGACGCGTCGAGAAAAGAGTCGCCGTCGAAGAGGTGTCGAGCAGCAAAGGAATGTTTTGGAAAGGCTATCTGATCGTGGAATCATCTTGAATCTTGACAGTAGGACTTGGGCGAACGCGTCCTCGTGTTGCACGTGGCATTTTGTTTCCCGTCATTTATCCCCGGCTTCGACATGAGCTAGGTGGCAACAGAAGCAGCGGCAGTCGACCATCGGCGATCGATGATTCTGATCAGCACTGCTGCAGCGCTTCTGCATTATTCAATGTGCTTATGTCGCTCAACACGGTGGTGAACAAGCTCGTCCGAGCAGCCGCCTCCGTACCTGCAGACATCTCGGACAAGGATCTCGACGCGCATGTGGCCAAACTCCTAGCTGAGGAGGCTAGGGCCAATGAGTCTGCCTGGTCCGAGCTTGGCCTAGGCGCTTTTGTCGGCTCAGGTAGTTCGTCAGGCCGAGCAACGTGAGTATTCATCTGATAAATCGGGCTGACTCTCTCAGTCCTGACCCGTCGCTCCCGAAGCCCAACAAGCGCTTTCTGAGCAGCGTCATTCGTGCAGTCGACGGTCACAACTCGGCACTGCTGCGTCAACAGGCCGAGTCCGCACGCTCCGCAAGAGACAGCAAACTCAGATCCGACCCGCGTAAAGACGATGGTAGGAGGGGTGCCAACAGGCTGTTTGGCAGCGCCTTGGGAAGCGTTGGGCGGGATTCGAGGCGAGAGATTGCGAGCAAGAGGGATCGACGGGTAGACCATGATGCTCGGAAAAGCGACGACTCGCGTCACGAATCAGATCGAAGATTGTGCAGGAGGGAGGAAGACAGTGAACGACATCGATTTCGGGATGAGCGTCGAGATAAATGGGAAAAGCGCGAGTCGAGGAGTGAGCACCGTGACAGCAGGAGACGCGACAACTCGCGTGATCGGCGTAGGCGAGGCGAAGACGAACGTAGCCATCGTCGGCGACGAGATTGTTCACAATCAGATGACGAGAGACGTCACAGACACGGCAAAGAGCGGCATCGTGGGCGACGGGCTACATCTGATCCAAGGTCACGATCACGATCGCGATCACGGTCACATTCCAGAGATCGCGCGGAAAAGAACAGGCGCAGCCGTCGGAGGAGTTCCAGGTCCCCGCGCAGATCTGGGGGTCCGATAGCGTCCTTCAATGGCTCCGAGGAGACATCGGGTGTCCAACCGCGACCTCCATCCAAGTCTCCTCCTCCTGCACCTCCATCGCCGGGACGCGAACCTTTGTCGCGCATGGACAGGTACTTCAAGGAAGACTATGATCCACGTCTGGACTTCAATGGTGTCGAGGTGCCCAGTCAAGGGCCAGTCACTGACTTCGGTTGGGATAGCATGTTGTCTGTGCTAAAAGAGCGAGGGAAGAAAGTACGTGACACGTGTCAGGCAAGCTGACAGAAAGCGTCGTAGGAACTCCCCAGGTCTCTCGCCGTCACCTGAGCCAGTGCGAAGGTCAAAGCCTGAGAGCAAGCCGTTGTCGCGGGTCTCAATCACTTCGACTGTGCACGAGCCAGAGAGGAGTCTCATGGATATGGAATACACAAAGAGGGGAGAGGTGCGAGCATGGGACGTGGGCAAGGAGTAGAATCGAATCATGTTGTAGCATAGTTGTCATAGCCATTGCATACCAACCTCAAGCTGCTATCCTGTGCATACTACTGTCATCATCACTCCCAAACGGCTTGAGTAACTGCTGCTCATCGACTTGATCTCGCTCAGGATGAGCGCACTTGATGGTAGTGAGTCCTCCCTTACGTAAACATATGATCGACCTTATCCACTCCCCCCATCACGCCATGCCACGCAGATCCTTCCTTGTCACATTTGGCCACCCATCTTGATTCCCATCCATCTCTCATCGAGTTCTCGTTCAGAGCAAGATGACGATGGTCAGTTACCCGGCCGCGATTCCGATCGCATCCGCACATGCTGCGCCATCGCCGTCCTCGCTCACATCAAAAGCCGCGTCAGGTGTGGTCGCGGCGTCTCGGGAAGCCGTGGTGGCGACTCGGGACGAGCAGTCTGTTCCTCCGGCACTCGACCCGGCCCTGCTCACTGCGCCGTCCACGACGATTAACCATCTGTGCAGCGCGCGGCTGCGCTTGATGACCTCGCTCCCTTCAGTGGGCATTGCGTGGTCTCTGTGGTGTGGTCAGTGTGGTGCGCTTCGCGATGGTCTGAGCGGGGTCGCCGCTTCTCCTGGCTCCAAAAAGCGGTCGGCCGACGTTCTCACAGAGGATGATGGGAACTGTTAGTTAACTTGGCTTGCCTTGTTCAACTTGCATGCTTACCAGCAGCGTATGATGACGTCCACGACGAGTTGGAGCGTGAGCTGGAGAAGACACTGGCGGCGGTGTTGCCCAGCGCGGGAGAGGAGGACGAGCCCGAGGTCAAGGAGGCCCACACGCCACCCGCTCGGAAACCGCAACGGCGTAGGAAGAGTCCGACGTGCATGAACTGTGGTGCCAAGTTCCGTCGACCTATCCCGCGTCCGCCGCCGTGTCCCTCTGCTCGGAGTGTTGCGCGTACTCGACGCGCGTCATCTTTGGCCAACTCGATCAAGCCCGAGCCGGAGCCCGAGCGTCAACTGTCGCCTGCGGGCACAGTGGACGTAGCTGAGATGTTCAGGGAGGACACCAGTGCATCGGCTGCTACTTCGGTAGGGAGCGAAAAGGCGAGTGGAGTGTCGTCTGCTCTTCCTGCCCCTCTGTCACGTACGCCTTCGTTGGCGCACATTGGGTCGTCTGACTCTTCGACCCCGACGTACCCCAAGCCATCCAACGCTCCTCCTCCCCAGTCGGGTGGTGCGAATGTGCCCGTCAAACTGCCAACCTCACCTCCGCCTGCGAAGAAGCGCAAGATCAAGAAGAGTGGTTTGGCAAAGCTTCTGGCACAGAATGCCCAGCGCGAGAAGGAGAAGTCTGACTCGGGCAGTTGGGGTCTGGAATGAGACTGAACTCGGTTGGCATAGTATCGCATCGTTGACATCTTTGTACTGTAGCATTGTAATTGTATACCTGGCAACAGCCTCAACTGGATGTGAAGACTGTTGTTTTACCGCAAGGTTGCGGATGGATTGTTGTGGAGTAACCGTCAGCGGCGCGTATGTGCCTCGGAACCAAACCGCGATCTGGACGCGCAATGACATGACATCCATCGATATCGTTTTGTGGTTTGCATCACTTTATCAACCGTCATGTCCAACCTTTCAGATGACACATTGCGCAAGGTAAGGAAGTCATGGTACACAGCTTACATGCAGATTCTGCAGCAGATCCAGGCTCAGGCCATCGGATCTCAGCGCCAGTTGAGCATCGTTCGCGCACAGATTGGCAGCAAGGAGAAGGAGCGCAAGATTCTCGACCTGACCACACGAGAGCTGGAGAACGTGCCAGAAGACGATGGGAGGATGTTTCGAGGCGTTGGGAAGATGTGAGTGAGCTTGGGAAGAGGCCTTGCGAGTCTGCATGATACTATACTATCGGCTGCGTTGTCCAACGGCAATACCTCGTCTACTTAGTAGGGCGTTGAGCGCCGAGGCGCTTCGTGATCTTACGCGTTCAGCAAAAGATCGTACAGCGATATACAGAGCTGGGCAGAATGGCTGCGCGTGATCAACTTTGATGATGGCTTGCGCCAAAGATACCTGCTTTCTCGAACCGCATCGCCGACTCATGTACTAACGACAGGTTCATCGAGCAACCGCGCTCAGAGATTAAGACGACTCATGATGTACAGAGGAAAAGTCTCACGGAAGACATCGACAGCCTCCAGAAGAAGGCCAAGTACCTCGAGAAGCAGCTGAACGAGGCGAATGGGCAGTTGAGGGATATCGTGAGTTACACATCATGGGCTGAGCTAACATTTAGTTCCACAGCCAACAACGGGAAGCTGCGCGTCAAGCTGCATGAGTTGTACTTGAGCTGCGTTCACTCTGTACACTTCATCGCTGCAAGGCACTGTCACGCAGGCGCCGCACATCATCTCCGTCTCGCATTCTCTCATCCTTCTGGGGGCTTCATCCTGCACACCCCCGATGTAGCTACCTCTCACGCTGATGCATGGGACCCATGTAATACTACTATCCCACCACCTGTACATGCCCTACATGCCCTACTTTTAGGCGCCAATGCGCATGACTGGGGTCAGCGGAAAATCCATGGCATCAAAGTGGCTCTCGTCTACTCACTTGCGTTGATGAGGTCACCCTTCTCGGCCTCGAGAGCCTCGCGGGCAGCCTCCTCGGTGCAGCCGGTCTGAGCAACAACAAGCTTGACGTCCTCGTCCTCAACCTTGCCGGATCCGCCGGTGCCAGTGGCCTTCTTCTCGCCCTCCTCCGCTGCGGGGGCCCTGTAGCGCGAATACAAGTCCAACGGAAGGCGGTTGACACAGTGCGATGGCGTTTAGAAGCAACGATGCGATGAACATACGGCCACGTTATCGAGTACAGTGTACACAGCCGGAGTATGTGCAATGCCACAGCCCATGTCACCGGTGACGGGATAGACGAAGATTACATGAATGAAGTTGCGAAAGTATACGAGTTGTTGATAATATCGCGTCAGCATTCGCCCATGCATCACCGCCCACCCCACTCACTCGTCGTCACCACCCATAAGCTCCTCAAGAGACTTGGGGACACCGTCCTTGAACCCGCCGGCAGCGTGGGCAGCCTGCGCGGCCTGAGTCGAAGCCTGGAGCTGCTGCTGGGCAGCAATCTGGGCAGCCGACGAAGGGTCCTCGAGCTTGGCCTCGCCGAAAACAATGTAGCAGTCCGATCCGGGCGACTTCCAGACCTCGGGCTGGGCGACGACAAGCAGAACGTTCTTGGGGCGACGGAGGGTCACGCGCTGGATGCCGTTGACACGCTTGAGGCCGAGTCCCTCGAGAGCCTTGCGCGCCTTGCGCTCCGGGCGGGAGTGGATCTCGACGGTGACGCCAGAGTTGCCGCCCTCCTCAAGAGAGAGGTTCTCGAGCTTTTCGGTCTGGTTCTCGACGGACATGGTGTGGGGGTGGATGGAGCGGAGGGGGAGGGGGAGGGGATGTCGAGCTCGGCGTGAAAGGCGGCCTGCTCGTACGGGTGCCGCTTGCGATTGTCAGTGAGCGCAGGGCAAAGCGGACGCGAGTGTGGCAGTTTAGGGGTGGAGAGGGGGGAATGACACGTCAGGTGGCGGGGGTAGTCTTATCAAAAGGGAGATCCAGATATCCAGATATGTTTTTTTACATAAGCCATACAAAATTGATTTAGAGTATTCTGATGATACATATTTTAGAATATTCAGATATTACATAATACATAAGTCACTTCTGTTGATTCCCGATGCTGTGCTCGCATGGTGACCGGAACCGAGGTCGGTGTCTAAGCAAACTCTGTTCTGCGCCGTAAAGCTGTGAAGATCTGGACCGCGAGAGCGCCAGAGATAGCCCCAAGGACTCATTCGCCCCGCGGCTCGGTGAGCTGGTGAGCAGAGCAGGATTGGTCTGCAACGGAATGCAGTGAAGAGTTTCTCGCTGTAAAGATGGGCCGACTTCGGAGCCGCTAGACGTGAGGTCGGGAAGTCCGGGCACAGCCTGGTAGATAGATGTTCACACTGGTCGACATGAGACGATATGTGCCCAAATTCTTGAAGCCGAGTTGATCTGCTATCTGACCATCCGTTGTCTACTGCGTCTCTTATCTCCTGCAGGATGGGCTCCAGCGCGTCGCGACCGTGCACATCGTCACGCCAGTTGAACAAGTTCGAGGACGACGGACCGGCTCGGCCAGTGGATGAGAAATCCGGCGCGGTTCCGGCTGCTCTTCAGCTAGGGAGGACTGGCAATGCACCACCGCCTTATGGTCTCACAGGAGATTCTGGAAGTGCAGCGACTTCAAGAGCAGACATTGCTGTGCCCTGCTCGACATCTCCGTCCTCAGCCTCCTCTTCGGATGATGAGGAGCTAGGGCCAGGAAGGGTGGAGGTCCCAGTTGCTGCTGTAGGTCCCGCCCATCGATAAGTGCTGAGAACTCAGACTGCTACGGAAGCAGCAGACAAGGCCTCCAAGGAGGCTGAGAAAGCTGCGCGGCATGCAGAGAAGATGAAGCAAAAGGCTGAGAAGCGTGCGAGCAAAGCACTGCGAAAGGCGTCGAAAGCTCAGGCGAAGGCTATCACAACAAGCACCAAGAGCGCTCAACAGGCTGAGCGTCGAGCTAAAAAGGCAAAAGCAAAGGCCGAAGCAGCTGAGCAGCGCGCTAAGGAGTCAGCGATCATTGCTGCTCGATTCGCAACATCACCAGCACCAGAGTCTCTGCCCGACGTCCCGGCTCGCCAACTCGCCATTCACAAGGCAGTCTCTTACACCTCTCTCAGGCGGGATGGCGACGATGTGGGGCACAGGTCCTCTTCAAGCCCACTCTCGCGCCAGGACGGTCCTCTTGTACCCGATAAGCCTGAGCAGCAGAGCTCCACGAGGGCTAGAGCTCTGTCGTCTCCTGCGGGTCGGCCACAAGCTGGCAAGTTGCCGCCATTACCACGACCCCGAGCAGTGCCCCCGCCGCTTCCTACTCCCTCTCCACCTCCGTTGCCTCCTCGCACGAACTCAGCAACATCCGGGTCGTGTGATGCCGTGTCGTCTCGAGGTGCAGGAGGCTCATCTCGCGAGAAGTCTGCGCTAGAGGAGGAGTACGCTCGAGGAGCATACTCCACTCGCGAGCGCGAGAAGTCCGCACTGGAAGAGGAGTATGCACGAGGGGCATATACCTCGTCTCAGGCATCTGAGCAGAAGTCGAGCAGATCACGAAGTCAAAGTCGTCCACTTCCGACTCCGCCTATGCCATCGCCAAAGTCTCAGTTGGAGCTGGAGTATGAGGCCCTTGTGCTACGCCTGGGGGAGCGGAGAAACGACGATCACGTCGCATGATGTGTACAGAGTTTATCTTACAACCGACCCATCGGGATTCGTCTAGAGGCACAGGAACGCTGCCGCTGCCCCTGCAATCGCCAAACCGATCACGGGTGTCAAAGAAGTCCCACCACTTCCAGGAGCACTAGGAGCCGACGCCCCGGACGTCGTGGCAGCCGACCCGTTCTTCATTGACGCCGATGCACTCGCCACGCCGCTACCAATTGGCGAGCCTGTCGCAGATGGACTCTCGGTTCCCGACGCGCTTGCACTCGCTGTCCCTCCATTCGAGGACGCCGCGGTAGGTCCCTCGCCACCCTGACTAGACTCGTTATGAGAACTGGACGTCGGACGTGCTGATAGAGACTCCGTAGCACCACCTGCCGTAGGCCGCGATGAATCACTGCTTGTGACGTTGTAGGGACTTGTGTCGTCTGTGGGCGTTCCACTCCCTATCGGTTGGATGCTGAACGACTGAGCGTCCGATGAGGGATGAGCCGATGCTCCCTTGGTAGACACCCATATTGGCCCACCGATGGACAGCGACTCCTGGGTCTGCGCTTGGGTGGCAACAGCGACTGATGTCAGTGTAGTCCAGGATGTTCTTTCAATCTCGCTAGAAAAACTCACTTAGGGCTATACTGATCACAGTGATAAGACGCATGGTGGTGATGGAGGGATCAGGGCTTCCTGTCCATGCGAATGAGGAAGAGAGTGAAGACAACAAGGGTGTTTAGATGATCGTCACTGTTGTTGCTGCGGCTGATCGGCAACTTACTGTAGAAGATGGTCGTGCCTGATACAGAGCCAGTCCTGTTTTTTGGCTATCTTTATAGCTCTCAGTGTTCAGATACGCATCGAGCTCTCCCCATCATGAGCTGTAAAGATCTGTAAAGATGAAGACACATTCGAGGGGGACGATATACCTTTGTGCTCTGAACGGCAGCTCGCAAACAGTTATGATATGCCACATAGAGAGTCACAATATGCCACTAAGTGCATCCTATTACAAGCGCATCGAGCCTGAATTATGCCTATGAGGCTGCTTTGAGCAATGATTGTGTTAGCTAGCGCTAAGCACAATGTCTCGGCAGTCGTCTCATATACTATACATACAGTACATGCATACACTGCTATCGCAACCTCATCCCCCCACCCCACTTCTCCCCGATCTCCGCGATCTTGACGACCACGCCAGCGGACGCCGCCCTTATCCTACCCTCGCGCGCGCCTCCGCTCCCAGCCAAACGCACACCCTTTCCTCCCTCCGCCTCGAACACGGCACTAGCCCATTCTCCCGTGGCGAGCACGAGCTCCGGCGAGTCGCGAGCCAGTGTTCGCCCAGCGTCCGTGTCCACAGCACCATCAAGCACTGCCAGCGTCAACTCTAGAGCCGCACCCACGACCTGTGCTTCCCCCGTCCCCTCGCCCTCCGCATTATCACCCTCAAAGTCCTGCGGTTTGGCCGGGTGCCGTGCGCCGACTGTCACGCCGAGCTCTAGCACAGCAGGACAGAGCACAGCGAGGAACGTTGGCGCAAACCTTGCTGCGTTGATCAGCAGCGCAAGTGTGAGGAGAAACTTCTCCAGCGCCATGGGGGACAGTACCATGCCTGTCCCTGCTCCCCTGTACCGGCCTCCAGATGCCACCGCTCGAGACTCGCGCACACTCGCGTCAGAGAAGTAGTCCCAGAACCGGTTGACGAGCGGCAGGATGAAGAACTCGCCTGCGACAGCCGAGAAGGGGACAACTGGCTCGAGCTTGGTGGAGTCTGGATGTTGGCCACCTGCCTCGCCGCGCCGCACACCAGCCACAGACCCCGTTTGCGTCTTGGGCCGCTTCGCGCCGACCTTGAGCTGCTTCTCCCTCGCTAGCTCGGGAACCTCTTCGCCCTTGGCTGCTCCCTTCGACAGAAGCAGGTTGCGCATCCCGCTCACGGCGTCCTCGAGTTGTCCTGCAGTAGAGTCCGCCTCTGTCAGATACCTGGCGTGCAGGGCTGGTGGGAGGGTTTTCGATGGGAAGTCGATCTTGCGGTTCACCCGCGCCTCGGGGACGGGGAGGCCGGCCAGCTCTCTTGCACCCATCGCAATGGCTGTGAGCATGACGCTCTTCTGCAGAAGCGAGTACGAGGTGGAGAAGTACTGCTCTGCCAAATATGGAGGTACCACCCTCGGTGCACATGCGACCAGAGCTGTCACCAAGCCTTGTCGGCGCGAGTCGAAGTCGTCCAGGTTGAAGGGGTTGGAGAGAGCAATAGCTGCCGCCGCAACGGCCACCGCATTATCTGACACCTCAGTGCCGAAGTTGCGCTTCGCACGGACGAGACCCTCGCCCCACTGCAGAGCCATTTCGATACTCTCTGGCTTGTCCTTGTCGCGGAGGAGCTCAGCCAGCTGGCGAACGTAGACCGGGCGGCGGATCTTGCGCTTCTTCGTTGCATCGAGTGCGAGTGTGGGATCTGCGGCGACTTCCTCCAGGAATGAAGGGGTAGGGGATGGAGAGCGCGACGAGCTCGGAGAAGTGGCATAGCCCGACAGGGGGTCAGCCGTCTGCTCCTCGTCGAGCATGACGATTTTCGGCTTCTTCGCCTCGGCCTTGGGTTTGCGACCACGCTCATGCGAAATCTTGGGCGGCGGCTTGGGTGTTGCCTCAGGCGCAGCTTGCTGTTCTGGCTCCACATCCCAGCCCAGCATCCACCCCTGCGGATCGTCGGGAATGACAGCGTCGTTGTCGCGCACACCAACGCATCGTCGCAGGTATCGAGCCTCCTCCCTGCCATCCCCGTCGCCCTCCCACACATTCGAGAACCGAAGGCGAGTCAGACCGGGTGGAGGTTTCGGGTTTGCTCTCTGGCCCGGTTCGACCTCCTCGTCCGCGAGTTCCGCTTGCAGCTGTGCCAGCGTCTCCTTCTCGCTCGGTCGTGGTGGACCGTCTGTCGACTCCTCGATCGTCCGCTCGCTAACTACCTCTGCAACAAGCATGCCCAGGCGGCGGATCTTGCCATCAGGGTGGGAGAGGTAGGATTGAATAGCGAGGATGAAGGCGCTTCGGCGAGACAGTGCGACGAGGTGAGGGTCGAACGGCGGCAAGAGGGATATCGCTAGTAACAGAGCCTGAGTCCAGCCTGCTGTCAGTGCATGTCGCACCTTGTGACGTACTATATTGGTCCCAGTATGCACTGAACCTAATCCACTTCGGATCAGACCACGCTGCGAGGATGTGGTCGAGCAATGCCCTTGCGGCTGCCGTCAGCTCATCCTTGCTACCGCACTCACCCTTGTCTCCACTCTGTCCGACCCAGGCAATGACAGTCCTGCTGCGTGCTTCCCGTACCGTATCATCTCCTGAGCTCCTCAATCGACCTGCCAGCAATGCCAATGTTACCGCATTCCAGGCATCGTTCTTGACGACAGCAGGTCCGACCAGTTGCTTCAGCACCACTGCCGCGCGCTTGACCCTCTGATCTGGAATACCGGGCTCGAGCGGTTTCGATATCCGATACGGCAGGTATGCCAGTAAGGCATCTGCCAGAGCGGACAGCGCAGCGTTGGGCAGTTGCAGAAAGAGATCGGGGAAGAAACTGTCCGGGTATGCTGGGAGATTGAGAGGCGGGTGCAGGTGCTCCAAAGCCGGGGGTAGAAACGAGGGCATAAGAGCTGGTTGCCGATCATCGCTTGGTGGTGGTACGAGTAGTCCGATAGAGGATAGCTTGGTCAACAAGAAGCGTAGGCGGGAACCGTCGCGTTTGCTGACTGCCAGTTCGTATGCCAGACCCTCCAGCCTGCGTGACAGAGACGCAAAGTACGGCCTCGGCACCAGAGCTGGCGGAACATCCCCCTGCCATCCTGCCTCCTTCCATCGTCCTACGGCGCTGGCGACCTTCGCGGGTAATGAAGCCACAGCCTTGACCACGTCTTCCCACATGAGCTCGCCGTCCGCAGCCCAGTACAGCTTGTCGATGCCATATGCTTGGCTGGTACTCGCGAGTGTCTCGAGAACAAACTCCCTAGCTTCGGCTGGCAGGTTTGCAGCCTGAGCCAGCAGGCCCGTCAGAGTGAGATAAGTCACCATGGCTACGACCCGGCCTAGCTCTGGAGGTGTTGTCTGTGGTGGAACGAAGAACGCGCCCAGTGTTGTGCGGCCACGAGAGTCCAGGGCTGGAAGGAAGGTCGGGAGCACCGAAATGATAGCCTGTTGGACACCTGGTAGGTGACGCCGGAGCGCCTTGTCCGTACCCGGCGGAGGGTCGCTCACGACCGTCGACGACAGGCCGAGTGCGGACAGGGCAGACGATAGAGCAAAGACAAAGTCGTCAGCTGAGGGTATGTCTGCCCGAAGCGCATCTCTGAGAGAGCGCAGGGCGTCTGCTGCCTCGTCGTCTGGCATCGCGGCCGATAGGAAGAGTGGTCGAAAGATGGAAAGTGAGCGAAGATGAATGACGAGCAGCGGACGTCGGAAGTGGAGGTACACCAGGTGGACGGCAAAAAGATTGACCTGGCTCGGGTTCGAATTACAGGCAGCGGCCATCACCTCGGTGAGAGCTTGTCATGGCTGACTAGCATCGTCTGATAGCATGCAAAGATGCAACCCAGCAAGCAGCAGATTGGACCCATGCAGCTCAGATTGATCTATGTACATAATGTGGGTCTATGGAATGGTGTTCGAAGCTATGTGATGATACTATGGAAAGTGGGAGACGGGGTGGTCGTGTACAGGGGGGCAGTGCCATTCCGGCATGCACTGAAATGCAAGGGTTCTCAGGGTGATGATGCAGTCTATATATTGAGGTTTGGGCTTAACGGGTGGTGCGCGTGTGTTGATGATGTGGCGTGCAGCTAGGCTGCGACGGCGATGGCGGCTGTAGGGGTGGGGACCTGGAGCTTGCTGCTTTCGTGTACCTTCTCGTCGTATTCCGATGTCTGGACGTCGACTTTGGAGGCGCTGTCGACAGGGGCGGATGGATCCTCGGCTGCGTTGGCCTTGTCGGCCGCGCTGGCCTCTTTGTCGCTGGCCTGTCCCGTATCGGCGCTGGCCTCGTCAACGACATCGGTAAGACCAGTCAGGTCGGCGGGTTCCAGAGGGCCGGGCTTGTAGCACGCAGTGCGCATGACATCAAGCTGCGTGCGCTCCAACCACAGCTGTTGTTGCAAAGGAGTCGATAGCATGTTCCGAGCAAGTTGATATTGACGGAGAAGTAGGAGAAAGGGGAGCTAGTGAGCGAAGATAGGCACTCGCGAGCAGATCGGCGCATACATGTGTAGTGGAGTAGTATTTCCAGTCGCTCCAGGGGAAGACCCATCCTGCGAGTCCGGAGAGTGAAAGCGTAGACGGGTCGGCGACAGCCTGCAGCGTTAGATCTGGCAAGCGCCACCTCGGAACTCACCTCTGCCCGCAGCTTTACAAACTCTGCCACCTTGTCGGTAAGGACGGCATGCACTCCCCAGGACATGGCAGTCTTCATTTCGCTGGGGTCATTGACAGTCCAGACACACACCTCCTTGCCCGCCTCGCGGCAGTCGCGGATGAACTTTTGCCCCTCCTGGCCGATGAGCATCGCAAAGCGCATCGAGAAGCCCTCGCAGGCGTCCCAGAAGTACTCGCGAGCCAGCCTCGTGGAGATGCCAATGTGATAGCGGCGGAGACGGGGGAGGTATTTGAGTGCTGGTCGAATGAACACTGGGTGCCAGAGCCCGAGGATCAAGCGAGGCGCAAGCACAGTCTCCCAGTCCTCATATGATGAGATGATACGGGCCATCTCCGGCTGTGAAGATAAGCATAGACATCCCCGCGACTACATGTACTCACAAACATGGCCTCGGGATCGTTCTGCATCTTGCAGTCAATGTCGAGTGTCACATGCCTGTTCTCAGGCTCCATGATGAGGGCGATAAGCTCTTCGAACAGAGGGATCGGCTGCACTGGCTCCTTGGTGGTGCGCACATGCCTGTCTGTAAGCTGGCACTGGAATGCCACCACTCACTCGATGCCATCCTTCCAAGCCTGCGTTCGGATAGTACCCTTTCCATTTGTCGTCCGGTTGAGAGTGGGGTCATGGAACATCAGGACGACACCATCGCTCGAGACGTGGACATCTGATCATCCGTTAGCGCACGTGCCTCTGCCTCGCGCCAAAAGAGCGGTCATAGTTGAAGACGCGCTCCTTGCCACCGCAGCAAGAACCACAACTCACCACTCTCGATGCCGTCGGCACCCTCCTTGATGGCTGCGCGGAAGCTTGCCAGTCTGCAGTGTCAGAGGCGCGAGACTCGATGTCATGCGCGCCGCTGCTCGGGGTCGTCTTACGTGTTCTCGGGGAGGTATGCTGACGCGCCACGGTGGCCCCAGCACTGGATGTCCTTTGGCGCATAGTGGGGAGTGGGTTTGGTCATGTCGACTGCCGGCCTGCGGTGTCGAGGGAAGAGGTGGAGAGGATGACAAGCGATGCCTTGTGGGTGGTGGCAAGACAGCAAGCCGTCGATGGTGAAAAGGCAAAGAGTCGAGGTGGACTGAAATATCCGTGGCGGTGACTGCTGACATTCTGACACGATGGCGGAGTAGGCCGAGCGAGATCCGAGCACTAACTACTACGTAAGTCGGGCACCCCGTTTTGGCTGCGAACCTGAGAGCAAAGTTGTCTATGACTTCGTCACTGCGCACCTGCACACCGCACACCTCATGTGCATTCGGCCACGTACGTCCGGCCTTGCAAGATCATGCAAGGGATCTCAAGTCAGTCTTGCATGTCATCCGGGGAGTTATGGCTGTGCCGCCGACGTAACAAAAGCCCATGGGATATGGCAAGTGTGACCTCGCCAGGCAGCGTTGCGTGGTGCTCCGATGGGGCACAGAGAGGTCGCTTCTCTCTTGCGTCGAGCTTCTCGGCTCATGGGAACCGTTGAGTGTCCAGCTGTACATGGGGGTTGTGAGTGCGATCCGTACATGGCACCATGGGCACATGGAGGGTGTTCAGACGAGGAATGAGCAGTTTCATGGCACATCCGACCTCAGACCGATATCGGAGCACTCAAACGGGTTTCTCACTGAACAGCTATGTTGATATGTCTCTCACTCATGGTGCTTTCAGTCACTAGTGCCAAGTCGGACAAACGCAAGGAGCACAACAGAAGTTTTAGCAGCAACACATTGGCGAAAGAATGACAAGTAGCTAGCTACCAAGGAGCAGAGATCCGCGGGCATAGCCTCCTCCACTGTCGCAATGTCACGCCACGGCTCTCCACAGTGAGCCCATCTGCTTCGCTGTACGGTCTTCCTGCAACTGCAATCTTGTCGACGTCTTTGCATTTTGCACGCTCTACCTTGAACAAACAGTGCGAAACACCGATGGATGATATCCATCCAGCTCTCATCGCTGCTCAACGATCGGCAACATAACACCACGGCTGCCGCTCCTTATCTCTCTCCGCCAATATCCGTCTTCCGGCAACTACCGCTAATCATCGCTGTTTCGCCGATTTGAAACTCAACTACTCCATCACTTCAACTTTCGACTCTTGAACGTAGACCGTCGCTGCCTTCCGACAATGACTGTATGCCCAGCTATCCCACTGCCCCCGTTGAGGCGCGTTGCGGTGGTAGGCGCTGGTGGCCCCAGTGGGCTCGTGGCCGTCAAGCAGCTCCTAGAGGCTGGTGTTTCGGCGTCCAACATACTTGCGTTTGAGTCGCGGCGACAGGCGGGTGGTGTGTGGAACTACCAGTCTGACCCGGGACCGATGCACATTACATGGAGGAAGAACGGCCCTCCGTTGGTGCAAGCGGACAACGAAGTAGCTGCTCCTGGCGCGAATGGGCCATCAGGTGGGAAGCTGACCCTTCTACAAACAACTGACATGCAGCGATGTATGACAACCTGCGCACCAATCTGCCCAAAGAAGTGTAGGCTTTCAAACCGTTCAGGCTGACCCGTAAGCATGATGTACCGGTATGAACCATTTCCAAAGGACGTCCCCATCTTTCCTACACATAGGCAAGTGCTCGACTATCTGCAAACCTACGCGGACAAGGAGGGGTGAGTATAAGGCTGTGTGGACTCTCGCTGAGACAGACTCACGCCGATTATCAAGTGGGGTACCCGAGTCACTGATGTCTATCACACAGGCGAGGCTGGCGAGGGCTGGACAGTTGAGACGGAGTCAGATGCTGGCCACGAAACGTACCACGTCTCACATGTTGTCATCGCCAATGGCCACTACAATGAGCCGTACCTGCCTCCCATCCCTGGTCTGAAGGACTTTCCAGGCAAGGTCATCCACTCCAGATGGTGGAGGAACCCGCGATCCTTCCGCGGCGAGGACGTCGTCGTTGTGGGCTCACGAGCGTCTGGCTCTGACATCGCTCGCGAGCTGGCGCAGGACGACGACGGAGCGGGCTGTAAGCGGCAGAATCAGTGCCGGCGGACCATCTACCAGAGTATCCGAAACCTATCGCCTGACGATAGGCCGTGGGACGATGAGTTCCCGTGGGCGCGGCGCATCCATGTCATTCCCGAGATTGAGCGTATCGAGGGCGGCACTCTGCATTTGGTCGATGGTCAAAGCATCCACGCCGACGCGATCATCTTCGCTACTGGATATCTCTTCTCATACCCATTCCTCAACCGCGCCCCATTCGACAAGTACCCATTGACAACAAGCATAGCACCAGCAGAAGGTGACATCCCAGCAGCAGGAGGACGCGACATCACCAACCTTAACGCGAGCGACACGTTCTACGAGCCAGATCCAACACTCGCGATCATCGGTCTACGTGAGTACTTACCATGTCACTCAACTGACCTCAGACTATCAAGTGAACCCCTTGCCTCTTGGCGAAGCATCAGCACGCCTTATCGCGCGGTCATTCGCCAATGGCGAGATTCCTCCCCTGCCACCACTGCTGCGTGCCAGTGACGACCCTCACGACATCAAGGTCGGCTTCCCGCAAGAGTTCGACAACCAGGACGCGTGGCTGGCAGCGATTGGCGAGGGA
The DNA here is from genome assembly GCA_002335625.1 of Cutaneotrichosporon cyanovorans. NCBI lineage: Eukaryota > Fungi > Basidiomycota > Tremellomycetes > Trichosporonales > Trichosporonaceae > Cutaneotrichosporon > Cutaneotrichosporon cyanovorans. The sequence continues at coordinate 243,310 of BEDZ01000014.1, read as the reverse complement.
GGAGAAGACGGAGGAAGAGAAGGAGGCTGGCCGAAAACATCAGAGGAGGTTAGAGAGGCGCGCGCCAACGCCCTCAACACTAGAAAGAAGGTACTGGGTTACTAGAGTATGCTCGTCATGTATATCATCATGTCTAGGAAGGAACAGCAGGGAATTGGTCTATCACATTCCTCCCTTACTCGGCCTTGCCGTCCTTGAGCGCCGGCTCCTCTTGCAACTCGTCCTCGCGCACAGCCCACTGCTCGTCTGACCCTGCTGAACCGAGCTGCGCTCCACGCCCACGGAGGAACGCGACTACCTCACGAGCACCACGTACGCCGCGCGGCCACTCGCTCTCGTATGGAGCTAGACCAGGTGCGCTCGGGTCGGGCTTCAGCACATCGCCCCCGTACCTGTCTGCAAGCCAGAAGGACGATTTCAGACGGGCGTCCTCATTCTCCAGTGAGAGCAGAACCGAAGCTAGCTCTCGAGACGCAATCACGCGTTGCCTCAGCACTTGGCGGACGAGGACGCGAGAAGGCAGGTGCTCTGGTCGCACGTACTTCTGCCGTGTTTGTCCAGGTGGCAGTCCGGCGACTGCTGGCGGGTTGGGAGCATACCTCTCGATGCCGTCGAGGAACTTGTTCATCGACATCTCGGCTTTTGGTCCAACCCAGACGCCAACCAACACGCGCCAGGCAGCGGTGAGCTTCTTGAAGCTGCAGATTAGCAATGTCGTGCGAAGTGACTCTCACCCAGTGTAGTTGCGGTCGATGAGAGCAGAGTGGTACTTGCTCAACAGCCAGACAGAGCCAACCGCGAGCGCGGCTCCTAGGGGCACAGCGCGGAAGATCCAGAGGAAGACCAGGAAGATGATGGGCCAGAGCACGGCGCTCAGGAATAGACCGAGGAACACCTTCGCTTGAGCCTGAGACTCTAGCTCGTGCTCTGCCATGCCAGCTCCCAGGATACCGATAATGTATAATGGGATATGGACGATGAACGGAATGAAGAAGAGGGGGAACTGGATGAGGGAGATGATGGTGTCCTTGATCAAAAGGGCCAAGGTCCGCAACCGACCGGGCAGTGGGACCTTCTTGGAAGGGTCAAGCGCCTTTGGTAGTGGAATGTCTGTCAGTCCCTCGTTGGTAAGGCGGGAGCTGAAGAGGAGACCACGATATGCCACCAAGGTCTGCTTTAGCCTGTCGATTCGAGGATCTGAGGTAGCGAACAGATCACTCAGGGTTTGTGCCACATCCACATAGTCGGACAGTGCCAGGTCGTCCTCCTTCAGCCAGAGCAGTTGACGCGCCATCTCAGCAGCGAACGACGTGTCCCAGTCGGGGGCGTTGACAGTCGACTTGAACATCTCAAGAAGTATGGCTTTGCTGAGCTGCTTCACTGCCAACTTCTTGGACTCCTCGCCCGGTGCGAAGAACTTGGCTGCAAAGTCCATCGCAGGAATGGCAGGTCCGTAGGTGACCGCAACGCGGGATCGGTACTTGCTCTTGTCGCAGTAGGCGATGCCAACTGGAATAACGACGACTGGCTTTCCCTCCTTCTGTCCACCATTCTCCTCCGTCCCCCGCAGGTACGCAAGGTACTCCATAGCGGCCCAAGAAACACCATCCTTGAGCGGGATAAGGTGCGGCTCTGTGTGTGACGTCCCTTCTGGGAAGACTCCTAGGCACTCGTTATCTGCCAATGCTGCTGTCAGCCTGGTGGCGCCACACTCAGCAACTCACCCTCGAAAGTGCCACGGAACAGGTGCTGGTTGTTCTTCGTTTTGCGGTCCACAGCTGCCAGTCAACTCTGAGCGCACTCGCGCACACGTACGAATGTTCCCAGCATTGGTCAACATGAGGTTCATGAACTTGTTCTTGAAGAGCGTGTCCTTGACCTGGGAGTCAGATCGCAGTCAGCGCGTCATAGCGCACCCAGTAATGCAGCAGGTGATGGTGAGGCACAGTGTTGGACAGTATTGCCGGCTATCGTCAGTGACATTGCAGGGCGCGCGTTCTCACGTCGATGGCCATGTTCGTGTGTGTGCAGGCGCTGTCGTCAGTCTCTTGCCTCTGGGCGCTGCAACATACAAGATGATAGGGCCTTCCGCGGGTACATTCTCGGAACCATACACCTCGATCTTCCGGAAGAACGATGTGATGGCGCTGCCTGCGAGCGCTACGAGTGGCTCATGCGATGCTCCGAAAGGCATGTCGTCTACCTGGGAGTGTCTGTTTCTGTTGGGCGATGAGGAGGGTGTCAAGGTTGTCGCAGAGTATCAGACGAGCTCTTATTGCCTGCCTGTGCGGCACATCCAGGAAGCTCGATGCTCAATGTCCGCTTGTGATCAGCTTCCGACCCAAGAACCCCAGCGATGAGACAAGCATGGCGTGTAACCGCGGACCGGTGTCGCGATCTCCGCGTCTGGCTATCGCCGTTGGGTGGTCACGTGCAGGTCTGATATTTGATAGTGGGAGGAATTGCCGGTAATGACGGGTAGATAATTTTCATCAGATCAATGACGGGCCTCGGTCTCCACCTCCACCCGTCTGTCTCTCCTCACTGGAAATTTGTCTGCAAATCACCCACACGACCGTAAACAACCCTCAAGCAGTCATGGCAGCTGAGGACAAGAAGGGTGAGTTCAGGCAGGTGACAGACGCTGACTGCAAGCTCTTGACGCTGCTGTTCTAGCATACCTGGCCTCGCGTGGCTTCACGCGCGCCACGAAAGCTCTTGAGAAGGAGGCTGCTGTTGCGGCTGGTGCTGCAGATGCCCTTGAGGCTGCATGGGCTGCTGCTCAGAAGGACGTGAAGGATGGAGGCGACGACTCGGACTCTGACAGTGGAAGCGAGAGTGACTCAGAGTCGTCAGACTCGGATTCGGACTCCGACTCTGACTCCGACTCGGACTCTGAGTCTGAGAGCGATGGGAAGAACAAGTCTGAGGATGACGTTGAGATCACCGTCACCGTGCAGGAGACCGACCCACTGAAGATCCCTCTTCCTGAATCGGAGTCAGACTCGAGCTCGAGCTCCAGCTCCAGCTCATCAGACTCGGACTCTGACTCCTCCAACTCTAGCTCCTCAAGCTCCAGCGACTCAGACAGCGAGGACGAGAAGAAGCCTGCATCCGACGACAAGGCATCTACCAAGGCTAGCAGTGGCAGCAGCACACTGGCAGCTGAGGAGGACAGCGGGGATGAGAGTGACTCGTCGACTTCCAGCTCCAGCTCTTCTAGCTCATCCTCGAGCTCCTCAAGCTCGTCGTCCTCGTCCTCGTCATCCAGCTCGTCTTCCTCCTCCTCGTCTTCCTCCTCCTCCTCATCCTCCTCTTCGTCGTCCTCGTCGTCCTCCGACTCCGAGTCTGAAGCTGAGGCGCTCCCAGTGATCGGCTCCAAGCGCCGGCGCTCATCGTCGTCGTCCTCGTCCTCGTCCTCGTCCTCTTCGTCTGATGAGGAGCCAGCAAAGAAGCGCAAGGTCGAGTCAATCACCACGACAACCACAAGCACTACTGTGACGACAGTTAGCGAGGCCGGCTCATCTACACCAGCTCCATTCTCCCCTGCTGGCTCCTCAACTCCCAACGGCCCTGCAGGAAAGAAGGAGAAGGGTCGTCCTGCCAACAACGTGCGGTTCGAGCGCATTAAGAAGGAGAACATCAGCTTCCACGACCAACGTCTCATGGACAACTCATTCGACGCTCACATCCGCAACGGCGCCAACCCCAATGACTTTGGAGCTCGTGCCTCGCGCGACCTCATTGTCACACGAGGTGCTGGCTTCCGCAAGGAGAAGAACAAGAAGAAGCGTGGCAGTTACGCCGGTGGTGAGATCACCTTGGCGACCCACTCCATCAAGTTTGATGATTAGATTCGGGGTGTTATATGTCTTAGTGTTTGTATATGCATAGGGTCTGGTGCTGCAAGTCGCAGTGGAGCTCAGTAGACTCGCGAGACCGCCTTAGTCGAGGATGCTGCCACCTAAATAGCATTGCTGTTCATCCGTGTATTCGAAGCATTGAGCCCGAGTCCCACAGGCCATGCACAGCATGAGGCAACTGTCAGTACCATCTATTTCGACGACGATGCTCCTAACGCGACAAAGGGGCAAAAATGAAAAAGATAAGCCCGCGACAGGAGTCGAACCTGCGACCCTCAGCGGACGGCAGTTTATAGCACCGAAAACTGACATTCTAACCACTAAACTACACGGGCTTATATTTTCGAGCCTCGTTCGGGCCAATATATTGCACTCCCCAGCATCGAGGGCGCGGCAACCGGATCGATCTCCGTCGTGTTATATGACTTTACCGGAAAGTCGCGATTAATGTCGACTGTCCACCACCTTTCTCTCATGAGGCAGCTCAGAGCTGTGCAGCGAGCTTTGCCTCTGGCAGGCAAGCGAGGCTTGTCGATCTCAGCAGCCACAGCATCTCGTCCGTGGGTCGGTACATCGGCGCGGGCCTTCACAAGGTCTCGAGATGTCACCTCAACTGAAATCCTACATGCCCGGCGACATCTCCACTCTTCCGCTGTCAGTCGCGCAGCCGAAGCTCCAGCGACCAAGAGCAAGATTGACATGAGCAGGTTCCCTCCGGAACGGATACGGTGAGCTGGCTCTATATCACGCTGACCACAGAAACCTGTCCATCATAGCGCATATCGACCACGGCAAGTCGACATTAGCGGACCGGCTGCTTCAGGTGCGTACTGTGTTGACGCTGTTGACCCGATGTAGATGACCAACACGGTACCTGCAGAAGCCTCTCCTCAGTTTTTGGACAAGCTGAAGGTCGAGCGAGAGCGTGGCATCACAGTCAAAGCCCAAACAGTGTCTATCATACACAAGCACTCGGACGGCAACGAGTATCTCATAAACCTTATCGACACTCCCGGCCATGTCGACTTTAGCTATGAGGTCTCACGAAGTCTGGGAGCTTGTGAGGGCGGTTTGCTTTTGGTGGACTGCACACGTTCGTCCTCGAGTTGAAGTCGTGCTGACGTTAAGAGGGAATTCAAGCTCAAACCCTGTCGGTCTTTCACCACGCTTTGGAAGCCGACCTCAAACTTCTGCCGGTGATCAACAAGGTCGACTTGCCTCATGCAGAACCCGAAGAGACGTCAGAACAGATTGCATCCTCTCTCGGCCTTCCCATTGAGGACCACATGCCGATAAGCGCGAAGAGTGGGCTTGGTGTTGATGAAGTTTTGAAGCAGATCGTCGAGGGCCTCCCTTCACCGCAATGGTCAGGGGACAACAAACTTCGGGCGCTCGTGTTCGACACATAGTGAGTGCTTGAAGAGACAAGATTAATGCTCAGCTTCGACCGCTTCCGAGGAGTAGTATCTCTAGTTCGCATTAAGTCTGGGACGCTGAAGAAGGGCGACAGGATCAAGTTTCTTCAGGCTGGCAAGAAATACGAGGTGCTGGACATAGGCATTAACAATCCTGAGGAAGTCCAGGTTGACGCATTGCGAGAGGGTCAAGTCGGGTATGTGGTCTGCAACATGAAGAACTCGGATGATGCTTTCATCGGCGACACCATCTGTCTGGTATCTGAACCAGTAGAGCCGTTGCCAGGTTTCCAGCCGACTAAGGCCATGGTCTATGCTGGTGTCTTTCCCATAGACAGCTCAGAGTTTACTCAACTGGAGGAGTCGATCGGACGGGTAAGGGACGAAGCGAAAGCAGCTGACATGTACAGTTGACTCTAACCGACCGAAGCGTCTCTGTTGAGCGTGAATCGTCTGCAGCGCTGGGACAAGGTTTCCGATTGGGGTTCTTGGGCACACTCCACATGGATGTGTTTCGCCAGCGCTTGGAGGACGAGTACGCGTCGAATGTGATCATCACCGCGCCCACCGTACCCTACAAGGTCGTATACCATAAGGGCAAAGAAGCATACATCTCCAACCCGGCAGAATTCCCGGAAGTCTCGGACACGAAGGCACGGGTTGCTCATGTGGAGGAACCTATGGGTATGGAGAGAGTCGTTAGCACTGCGCTGACTTCAGTTAATGCCACAATCTTCGTCCCGACCGAATATATCGGAGCAATGATGGAGCTCTGCTCCAAGTATCGTGGAGAACAGCAAGAATATCGTCATTTGGACAACACCGACCGCGCTATCCTCAAGTACAAGCTGCCACTATCGGAGATCGTGACCGATTTCTTCTCCGAGTTGAAGAGCAGCAGTTCTGGTTTTGCGTCCTTTGACTACGAGGAGGCCGGCTATGAGCAGTCTGATCTCGTGAAGCTCAACATACTGCTGAACGGCAAGCCTGTTGATGCTCTCGCTTTGGTGGTACACCGCAACTTCGCTCAGTCCGTCGGCCGTGCCTGGGTGAAGAAGTTGAAGGATGTTGTGCCTCGACAGCTTTTCGAACTTTCGATCCAAGCCGCCATCGGCTCGCGAGTGGTGGCCCGCGAAAGCCTATCCGCCATGCGTAAAGATGTCACGGCTGGGCTGTATGGTGGCCATTACGAGCGCAAAATGAAGCACCTCAACAAGCAAAAGGAGGGCAAGAAACGACTAAAGTCCTTGGCAGGCAACATCCAGGTCCCACAGACGGCTTTCTACGAGGTGTTGTCAACGCGACCTCGCTCATACTCTACCCAGGTCTGTCGTGCCGATATCGGGGACCACCTGCCTCCTCTCCCGCCCCCTGAACTGGCTCTGCCGCCACTTCCAGATCCTCAGCCGTTTCCGAAGCATATCATGTCCCCACAGCAACGCTCCGACTTGCTTTCGTCGATACATGCTCAGCTGGCAAGAGCGCGGTCGTCTATGACATCTGAAAAGCTTTTTGCTCACTTTACGAAACTTTACCTTGCTGCGCCTCCCATGACTTTTGCTCCAGTGGAGCTGTACGCCATTGCGCAGGCAACGCATGCTATCGACCGCCGAAATCGACTTCAGATGCAACAAGCCCGAGATCGGTTCGATACAGTGATCAACGCATTCCGCGACACCGTTGGACACGATGATCGAAAGAGCATTGGTGGCCTCGAGTTGGCGATACTAGTGACGAACGCAAGGGTCACTCGTCACGTAACACAAGCACAACTTCGTGCCGCTGAGAGGCTATTCAGGCGATTGTACCCCAGGGTGCCGACCGATCGGCGAGAGGAGTATCGGATGGCCCTCAACCACATGCTGTATCTCAGCGCTCTGGCAGAGACGCCTAACCAGCTGAACGCGTGGTGGGGCAAGATGATCAACGAGGGCATTGAGCCTGACAGTTACTCGTTCCTGACGCGCATCCTAGTGCAGGGGAGCCAACAAAACTCCTCCGGAGCAGTAGTGGAACTCGAGCGTGCCCTTGCCAAGATCGAGGCGGAGGAGCACAAGATGGTGCTCGTCAATTCCACGATATGGTTAGCTGCTCGCGCAGGCGATTGGAGCGTCGTCTCGGCCTTGTACAACGCGCTCCGTCGCGGCGATCAGACAGCGGAGGAGCTCAAAGCCGCTGGCGTCAGTGCAAATCTCACTCTCAGACTTGCTCGTCTGGGGCCCGACCGCATAACCTACGCGCTGCTGATCAACACCTACGCTTTCAGCGGCCATCTGGTACTTGCTCTTAACGTCATGCGTGCGATGTACGCTGCCCACCATATTCCCGGGGTTGAGGACTATTCTGCACTGTTCCGAGGCTTCAGCCGCTTTGGAGTCATCCCGTCCGGTCCGGCTGGCTCTGCAGCCTCGGCTTTCCCCCTCTGGCTCGATGCGAAGTCGCTCCGTCAGGGAGCTGGTCTGAACAACCCATGGGGAGACGAAGTAGAGATCGATGGCGACTTTACTTCCAACTACCCGCCGTCAGGTCTCGACCTATGGACGCAGGCGGCGCTAGAGGATCTGTTCTCGTCCTTCCTAGCGCTACACCCTCCAAAGGAAACCGGAACACGTTGGGCGCCGACGCCGAAGTCCGTGTACCACACTCTGATGGCATTTGCCCGAGTATCCAACGGCGATGTTGGCGTGGTCCGAGGAGCGTTCGACGCTATAACGCACAAGTTTGGCCCTGGCAACCAGGAAGGCTGGATGGGGTGGCATGAGGACAGGCGGCTACAGAGACTGCGTAACGCCCTAACTGCCTCAGAGGCTAAACATCAGACGCACGAATCATTAGCATAGATTATCATACATCAACATAGAGATATCCTGCATAGCATCATCACCCATGATAACACTACACCCAGATCTCGTGGTCATCATCATATGCCTCCTTGATGATGCGGTAGATGTATGACGGAGGGTGGTCACCACTGTTGTCAGCGAGAACAAAACATGCACCCACTCGTTAGTGACATAGAGGTTTATGAGCTCGGGTCGGATGTAGTCGTAGTGAGGATCGACAACCTCCACGCCCTCGAAACCTCCTCCGCCTCCTGTGTGGTCATATCCAATGACTGGTCCCGGCCCTTGGAAGTCCAATGCGTCAAACTCGTGGTACAAGTTCCATGATGGTGCAAACTTGAACTGTCCTGTCGTGACAACGACCGGCTTGGCATGAGTCCTGGCCGCAAGGGTGCAGGCCAAAGAGCCTGCAAGCGCGAACAAGCCGCCGTTGGCTGAGACAGAGTGAGCGCCGAGGATGACCTTGGTGACTCGAGGCATGACGGCATGCAGGGATGAGTCGGGGACAAGGAGAGTAGGGATATTATGTGCTGCCAATGCTGCGGCCATAGCCTGACCGCGGAAGTTCGGTGCACTCTCCAGGACGATAACAGTGAACTTGCGATCACGGAATGCGGCCTTGATGAACGCCTCAACAGTGCGCGAGTGGCCAAGTGTCAAGATGACCTCTGCAGAGTGGATATGCTCCTTTGCTCCCCGCGCCACCTCCTCATGCGTTGACTCGAGCTCGCCGATGATCTCGTCGATAGCCTGAATCAGCACAGGCTTCAGCTTCATAGCCTGCCGCGCAAAGTCCTCGTGTACGTCGTCAGAGGCCGGTGACATGTTTCCTTCCCGTGAGAGCGCACGAGGAGGCGTGGCGAACAGACTTGTGGTGCTGGCGCTGAGGTCGAGAACGCTGCCTGACCGTTCGAGCTGGACACGAGAATGACGCATAGCCACAAAGTTCGAGAGCGACGCCTGCCTCTGCATCATCGGCGTGTGAGGCGCACTGGACCCCGCATTGCTGAAGTAGTTTGGCGGTGTGGCAAAACCTGGTGTGGGCGGAGCTGGTGTCCCTGGGATACTGGAAGGCTGTGATTGTGCTTGAGCTGCACGGTACTCCTCCTTCAGGAGGCGGATGATCCTGCGCACGATGTTGCCAGCAGCAAGCTCTGCATGTCAGCGTCGATCTCATTTACTGACTCACCTTTGGTGTTCGCTTCAACCAATCGCCGTCCAATCTCATGCAGTGTTGCTACCAGCTCGTCAAACGAGCTGAACTTCAGCGAGCGGACAACATTTTGGACCAAAGTCGCAGTTGCGAGCGCAACGTTGCGAGAGCCGGTGATCTGCCGTCTTCGGAGACGGATAACCAGCGCGTCGACAAGCCTGGCGAGAGGGTCTGGTCTTTGCTGCTGTTAGCTGTTGAGACTGTTCATTGCGCACCTCGATCGTCATCTTGCTTTTGTAGGTGATTTGGACGAAGAATTCGCGCTTCTGCTCGCGACTGCGATAACTCTTACTTCAACAGCATCTGCTTTGGTTCCGCTATATTGAGTCGAGGATGATTACTATGCACTTGCTTTCCGCGATTAGTACTTAGCGTTATTATGGTAACCTCCACACGCAGGCGTTGATTGCCGGTCTGATCTCTGCGTCATTGCGCGCTCACGACCCATATCACACTCTTCACCACCTGCTGAATTATGGCAGCGCCCACTCAGATAGGTGCGCAGCGCGATGAACAGGCTGACATCAGGGCCTATCCCACAGCAGTATGCTGCAGCCGCGACAGTGCCGTTGATCAAGTCGCCGAGCTTATGGCTGCCACCGCCGGTACGACTCACGCGATGGAGACAGCTGACATCAGGTGCAAATGCCAAACGACATACATCCGCTCCCAGAGGACATCTCGGCTTATGTGAGACCTGACGCTTTAGCCCACGTCTGATGCCAGTTCGTTTACCCATTCACATTAGAGGAACATGTCATCTCTCTCCACCCTACCCCACATCAAGCCATCGCAGAGCGGATAGCGAGGTTAGCGGCGATCTTGCTCGCTCGAGAAGAGGAAGAGGAAAAGCGGGAGCGCGCAGAACTGCATCGTTTAGCACCAGGTTACAATCCTAACTCGGTGCTGGCCCCAACGCATGGACATGACGATGTCAAAGTCACGGAGGGTGTCAATGCGCAACCTTCTCAGCCGGAGCAGGCGGAGGCAGACTCTATGGATGCGCTGGTCGCTCAGCTAGAGAAGATGGAGAACAAGGAGTAGCTCCAAAGGCACTACAAACGCAACAAGCACTATGGTATATGTACATTATTGACGACATGCAACACATTACGACATGAGGTCAATGAGACCAAGCTCCCTGTTTTGGTGAGTATTTGCAGGCTCAGGCAGACTCACTGCTTGACCTGATCGCCGACAAGCATCTCTCCGTAATCCTTCTGTGGTCCGAATTGCTCGACGGCCTGCTTTCGAAGAGCGGGGATAGGGGCGAGGTGGAAGTCAGGAGTGAGGTGCCAGAACTGAAGTCAGAGATGTCTTAGGTAGGACCATACGAAAGTAGATGAGATCCGTATCCGCGGCCGATCGGGATGCTCTGCTTTGCGACGCTCGAGGGCCTGTCATGAGCACGGAAGAGAGCACTGCGCTTACTTTCAGTGTGGCTTCGTTGCAGACGACTTCGTGGTAACCCGCCTTGATCAAACCGCCAGTGAGCCACTCCAGTTGCTTCCCTGCCTGCACAAGTAGACATCCTTCAGGTACCTTGGCCGCGATCCGCTTGCCAGAATTTCTAGCCCAGATGTTTACTAGTGTCAGCAAGAGCACCGCATCGGCCACATACGTCCAGGATACCGCGATTTGCCATGTATAGTGAGGAAGTTGAGGTCAGTGTGAAAGCCGGCGAAGATCCTGTAATTAGCTAGATGATCTAGATGTTCGACGTACGTGTTTAGCTTTCCGTATTTGTCAAGATCGGTAGCTGTTGGAGCCAAGAGGTGGGCCCTGCTGTCAGACTGTTCGCATTTTATTCCCCTACCCATGTCGTCCAGCATCAAGGAACGTCTTCTCGTCCAGACCCAGACCAGCCGCTACCATGCGAGCCACACCCTCCACACTGCTATTAGTCGTCTGCACCACCTCACACGCACGCGTCCTTCAGATGTCCACCCCACTCCTTGAGACTGTCCTCCCATTTGTCTTCGAAAGCCGTGGGGACGACGTTCGGTGCAGTGGAATATGGAAACGCTGACTCGTATGGCGGCTTCTCGGCCATGCGATGGAAGAAGCTCGATGTCAGTGAGGCTCTAGGCAGTACCTACCGGCACTTGGGATCAGCAGGATGGCCGCTGACATCCAGTGGACGCTCTTTGGGGTCAAGACCGGCGATGACATTGAGACACTCGTCGTCACGGCTGCATTTTGGCTTCTCGGTGTTCTCCAGCGTCACACCCTAACCATCAGCTTCGTATGAGACCAATACCCACAACCTGGTAGCCTAGCTCTGGGCGCTCGTCTACTCGCAAAGCGGCCTCATCCTGGGCGAAGTAATCCTCGAACAGGTCCAGGAAGCGGTCGTTGGCTGCTTTGGTAGCGCGAGAGTCGCGGACAATGAGTGCGCCAGTGTGGATGAGCGACTGGGCGGCCTTGTAAGCCTCCTGTGCCGCATCAAGGGAGTCCGGATCAGCGCGGTAGATGTCTAGATCAACAATGAGGGGGTCGATGTCCATGATAGTAGCTACTGTCGAGTAAAGGTGAGATGAAGTCGACTGAACTGCTGCTGAATGAGAGAACGGCCCACCACCCGAACATCAGAAGCCCATCCTTTCAAAGGTCAACCTCCACCGCGCGTGTAAGGGCGCGTACATCCGGATATCAAGCCATCAGGCATTTGACCACTAGACTGCACAGTAGCACGTTGAGATATATGCATAGATTCTACCTCTTTTCAATTGCCTACTTCTTCGAGTAGTCGTAGAAGCCCTTGCCGCTCTTGCGGCCGAGGCTGCCCTCGTTGACGAGCTTGACAATGTTGGGGACAGGAGCAACAAGCTCCTCGCTGATGAGGCCCTCCTTGGCCTTCTCGACCCATCCCTCAGCGATGTAGTGGGTGGTGTCGAGACCAACGAAGTCGAGCAGCTCGAAGGGCTGATGTCAGCAGAGCAAGTGTTGAAGACATGGTGAGACTCACGCCCATGGGGTATCCAGCACCGAGCTTCATGGCGGTGTCGATGTCCTCGGGAGTGGCGTCGCCACGCTCGACCATACGAGCGGCCTCGACTGCGAGTGAGCTACAGCCTGTAGCTGAGTCGGTTCCAATACTTACGCATATAGGGGACAAGAAGGCGGTTGACAATGAACCTATGGTCAGACAGTATATACGTGGACACTCACCCAGGGGTGTCCTTGCATGCAACGGGGACCTTGCCCATACGCTTGGTGACGTCGAAGAGAGCGTCGTATGTAGCGTCGGAGGTCTGCTGGGTGCGAATGACCTCAACAAGCTTCATGGCAGGGACAGCTGGGTTTCAGCACGAGTCACTCAGCATACTAACGGTTGAAGAAGTGAAGACCGCCGAACCTGATATCAGTGGAGACAGATGTTGCAGACGTACTTGGCCTTGCGCGCGTCTGAGCAGCCCTCAGCAATCTCAGTGATGGGCAGGGACGAGGTGTTGGACGCAAAGATGGCAGAGGGGCTAGGATTAGCTCAGTATGAGGTCAAGGTCTCACGAGGCCTTCTGGTCCAGGAAGGTGAAGAGGTCGCGCTTGATCTTGATGTTCTCAATGATCGCCTCGACGACGAGGTCAGAGCCCTGAACAGCCTTCTCGCTTCCCGTCAGCACTGCTACGCATATCAACCCACGCATCAGTGGTCACGGTAATGTTGTCGAGGACCTTCTTGGAGAACCCCTCGATGTCATCTGGCTGCTGCTTCTTGGCCACGCGAGCAAGCGACTTGGAGATGATAGCACGGCCGTTGCTAGATAGTCAGAGATAAGCGATGCATCAGACCCACTCGAGAGCCTTGTCAGTCACATCGGACATGACAACACGGAACCCAGCCTGCGCAGCAACCTGGGCAATGCCAGCTCCCATGAGCCCAGCTCCAAAGACGGTGATGCTGTTGATGCCCGACGACGAGGACGACGAGGACGAGCTGTGGCGCACAGCAGTCGCGACCGCGGGCAGGCGGCGCGCCGACGAGGCGAGGGGACGCGAGAGAGCGGGCAGCATGGTGTCAGTCGAGAGTGAGAGGGGCGTGTAGAACGTCGAAATCGACAGAAACACGAGACACGGTAGTCAGTCAATGTCGGCCTGATTCGCTGATCGCCGGCTAGATCGCCAGCCAAGGTCCGACCTCCGACCTGTAGCCGGGCGCAGCGCGGAGATAGTCCAATAAGTGCTGGCTCACGCTCCCTCTTACTATCCTCTAACAACTGAAACTCAGGCATGCATGTGGGGTCTCAGTCTGATGCGAGGGTCAGATAGCATGTAGATAGCTATGTTCGAGAATGCATAGATGCATAGGATTCCCCAAGTTGCTCAACCTTTGCTGTCTGGTTATCAGCAAGCATCGGCAAACTAGCATCGGAGCTTACTGGTGGCTGCTGGCTTTAGGCGACCTCTTATGAATCTCTGGTGGGCTACTGCTGCTGAGATGGGTATGTATGGGCGGCGCATGATGGCTACTGAGGAGTGGGTCAGAGCTCTTGCATCTCAACAGGTTCCGTTCCAGAGGTCAAGACAGTCAAGAATGAGCAAACCTCATCGGTATGGCCTCTTGGTATCACAGCGATCCTCGGCAAACTAAAGCAGACATCTGAAACACCACGATATCCAGCCTGGTCCGTTCTCGCCAACTGCTGTCAGTCATCAACAACGATATGTTGACGGATACTGCTAGGCTTGACGTCTCTGCAACTACTACTGCTTGGGGGTATGCGCGTGACTCTCCGGCTCCACCTAGCTGTGAGTGAGATCCTTCAGCCGTCTGCACAGTGAGCGGTAGCCACGAAACGGCCTTGTTGCAGTGCTGCCGGATATGAGCTTCGTCTCTGATCTCTGAACTGACATCTCTCGAATGTAACACTAACGAAACGCACTCACTCCGAGGCCACCAATATCTGCAGCTCGACAGTCAGCATCTCGTGCACATCTGCTCCTCGTTCTGCTCTGCAGCAACAAGCGAACGATGAAGACTCGCCGATCAAGCAATACGAATTCCAGATCACGGACTAACCACCACCATAACCTACATTACGATCCCGCCTATCTGGTTCCTTATTCCTTAGCATCACGTCAACTGAAACGAGCACGCCATGGTCAGTCGCCTGCCATAAATTCCGAAAGTTGGGCCGAGTGGTCGACTGGTCGCCGGATGGTCATCGCGTGCACCACATTACGCTATGCATTGCATTCTCTTCACTATCACTGATTCAGCATGGCCAGCGTCCTCAGGAGTGCACTCCGCGTCCCCTCGCTCGCTCGCCGCGGCTTTGCGACAGCCGCTGCGTCGCGCGTCGTCGATGGCTTTGTCGGTGCGGTCGGTAACACCCCTCTGGTGAGTAACGAAACCATAGTCGATTCACGACTTTTCGCTGGCCCTCGTAAGAACCACGGACAGTACTGACTCACCTAGATCCGCCTCAAGGGAGTGTCAGATGAGGTCGGCGCCAACATCCTGGCCAAGGGCGAGTTCATGAGCCCCGGCGGCAGCATCAAGGACCGCGCGGCGCTCTACCTCGTCAAGGACGCCGAGGAGCGTGGCCAGCTGCGCCCGGGCGGCACAGTCGTCGAGGGCACTGCAGGCAACACTGGTATCGGCCTCGCGCACGTCTGCAGGGCACGGGGCTACAAGTGTGTGATCTACATGCCCGACACGCAGAGCCAGGAGAAGATCGACCTGCTCCGTATGCTCGGTGCCGACGTGCGCCCCGTGCCAGCTGTCGCCTTCGACAACGAGATGAACTACAACCACCAGGCGCGCCGGTACGCCGAGTCCCTCGACAATGCGGTGTGGACCAACCAGTTCGACAACATTGCCAACCGTAACGCGCACATCGTCACCACTGGGCCTGAGATCTGGGAGCAGACGGGAGGCAACCTTGACGCGTTCATCTGCGCGACTGGAACAGGCGGCACCCTGGCCGGCACGGCCCGCTACCTGACCGAGAAGAGCAACGGCAAGGTCGAGTGCTACCTCGCTGACCCGCCTGGATCGGTGCTCTACAACCTCGTCGAGAACGGCAAGCTCGCCCGCGAGGGCAACGGCTCCATCACCGAGGGTATCGGACAGGGCCGTGTGACCGAGAACCTCAAGCCCGACCTCGAGCTGCTGTCGGGTGCTGTCCACGTCCCCGACGCAGAGAGCATCAAGATGATCTACCGCCTGCTCGACGAGGAGGGTCTGTATGTTGGTGCCTCGTCGGCGCTCAACGTCTGGGCGGCGCAGCAGATTGCCAAGAAGAAGGGCCCAGGATCGACCGTTGTCACCGTCATCGCTGACGGCGCGTACCGGTACCAGCAGCGTTTGTTCTCGCGTGTCTGGCTCGAGTCCAAGAACCTTGCCCAGCACATCCCCGAGCACCTCCAGCACTACATCGTGCTTCCGTAAAACACGGGCAAGACTGCTCAGTTTTCCGGCCGAGCATTCATGTCCTCTAGGTTATCAGGCATCAGAAATATCAGCTCTGGCCTCAGTATATACCAGCCTCCCTTTTGGTCCGCCTTTGGTCAGCCAATGGAACGTATCAACATGCATTATGACATAAACATTGCGTGTGCGCCGCGTGCAGCCTAGTCCTTGCTCCCCCAGCGCATCTTGAACAGCTTGCGCTTCTCCTTCTCCCCGTCCTTGTCCTTCTTGCTCGACTTTGAAGCAGCCGTAGACGACAGCGACATGTCCGAGAACGAGTTGCTCAGACTGCCCTGCTTCTTCTTGTCCTTCGCGTGGTGTTGCGGTTGAGTAGTCTGTGCCGCTACTGGCAATGGTGGCGGACCGACCGGCCGCTCCCAACAGCGCATATCGAGGACACTGAGGGGTCAGCCTCACATATGTACCTTCACTCACTCCTGGTATGGCATTGCCTGTCCTGGGTCACGGTGATTTGGCCGGCCCGGTGATCCTGCCGGGATAGGCAGACCCATAGGCGGGTTACCACCAATGCCTCCTCGTGCCAACGACTTCAGGTCCTTCATGAAGGACTGGGGTGTGATGATGTGGGTGGAGCCTGAGGAGATCAGCATAATCCCGTCATAGGCATTTCTTACCGATGTAGATCTCCTTGTTCAATTTCTTGCTCAGCACGTATGCCTGCCTGATCTCAGAGTACGTCACGCCTCCCGCGACGAAGATGATGTATCTTTGCCGCCCCTCGTCGTTCTCTCGCGCTGACGATGCCTTGTGCCACGTCGGTCGTGCACTGCGGAGCGACTGGCCGTGTGTAGCACTCGGTGGTGGTGGGCCGTTACGCAACGACGCCGTCATTTCTGGTGGGATGTCACGGACGAAAGGGAACTGGTTCTGGTCCAGCTTGAGCGCACTGTGATCCTCCACCATCATCGCCACCACTGGCTTGTACCGTGACGAGTCGTACGTGTCCTCCTGGTACACATACTTCTGCTTGATGCGCGACCCTCGGAAGCGATCCTTCTCCTTCTCCTTGACGACCCTGACGCCTAGGTGGACAAGGTTGTTGATCATGTCCTGCTCCGTGATGCCTAGCCTCGCGTGCTGATACAGCCTCCGCCTGTCCTCGTCCGCCACACCATCACGGAACAAGATGTACAAGGCGATGATGCGCACCTTGTCCATGCTGTTGAAGTTCGGGTTGTCGAGCAATGGGACCATCTGTTCCACGATCGTCTTGGGAGACTTCCCTTCCGCAGTATACCCCGTTGCACAACACTGCCAGTCAGTACATGTGCTTCCGCTGCCCTACTCACTTGCTCAACATCCGACGCGGCCATCAGATTGTTCTTCTGGACAATGTTCATGCACTCCTGCGCCATGTCGAGGTGTAATGCGAACTGATCACGCTGCGTCTGGAACTGAGGCAGCGACGCCATCATGTCCTTGAGATCGTTCATCTGCACGTTGTTGACGTTCCCTCTGAACCCTGCGTGCTCCTGTGCGAACTTGGCAAAGTCCGTCATGAGTGTGTCGATCGCGTCCTTCATGTGCAGATTCCTAACTGACATCCACACCTCGTCCTTCTCATCCAGGACAGCCACCCTCGTCTCCTTGACACCCGCATTGCTCTCATACTTGTACTTGTAGCGCTTGCCATCTTCAATTGGGAGCAGGTCGTTCACCATTGCCTGGTACCAGAACTCGTGCAGGAACGGCGCTACCGGGTCCATAGTGCGGTCGACGATGAAGAGCACGCCCCGTGGCCGTTCGGACGCTGTCGGAAAGTCGGGGTTGTTGACCATGTACTCGTCGAGGTAGTTCTGCACCCGTACAGCAAGCTTCTTGCTCAGGTAGTCACCGACCGGCTCGCTCGGGGCTCTTGATCCGCCGCCCATCGCTGAGCGCCATCGCAGGCTGTTTGCGCTCTTCTGCGGCTCGAGCGGTTGTGGCGGCGGGATACGTGTCGACTGCGCGCCACTAGGCGACAGGGGTCCGAGGGGAGGATGGTGCGAGGGCTGGTAGTAGCGAATGTATGGGTTCTCGTTGATCGTCGCCAGGACGTTGAGGATCTGGTTGTCAGCGTGCTGCCCTCCCCTACATGGCTTCTACGCACCTGTCGACCAGCGACAGCCAAGTCATCGTGGAACGCCTCGAGTGCAAAGTCGGCAGAGGCCATGCCACCCAGCGCACCGTACATGCTGTAGAAGGCCTGCGGTGTTTGCATGCTGAAGACCTGCTCCTCGATACCTGTCGTCAGCAGCCACGTCGCTCAAGCTCCTCTCACAGTCGAAGTTACAGTACAGCTCCACAAACGCCTGCAACACCCCAAGCGGCTGCAGCGCATCTGTCAGTCGCTGTGCTAACCTATCATCGATGCCTGCCGTCAGCGCCAAGCGATGGCAAGCCACTCCTCACCGTCTGTGAAGTACACATGAGCGGATTTGTACGTCTGCCGTCCGTCTGCGAAGTCTGCAATCAAGCGCTCGACATTCTGCGAGGTCGGCGTGAGTAGGTAGATGGCATCGAGTCGTTCTGGCTGCCTTGGAGAGTGGAGCTTCGTTCCAACAGCTGGACGTCAGCCACAATAACATCGCTGCGATCCATCCCATCCGACCACTCACCCGTCACGTTCATGCGTAGCACCTCATCCTCCGTGAGCACAGAGTACAGCAGCTTGGCCGAGTAGCTGTCTGTCACGAGCACCTTCCACGTCCCAGGTGGGATCGACTGGATCGCGCTCTCGAGGCCTGCGCGTCAGCGGTCGGTCGGACGACACGACGTCGCGAGCCTCCGTCAGCGCCTGCAGTGACCACTCACGCGCTCTGAGCAACTTCTTGAATGGCATGGCGGCGGGCTGTGAGTGCGCCTTGCCCCGTGTAGTAGGTACGTGAAGCCCAAGTCGACTGAGGTAGAAGAAGATGCTATGCACTCGAAGTTGTGATCGTGAGTTGTCGACGTCGAGGAGGTGTGGTGGAGGGATAATACCAGCCCGAGAGGTGAGGCTGAGGCTGTGACGTGTGATGGCGGGCCGCGGTAAGGGACGGATGGAGGCCCCGGGTTTCCTCTTCGAGCCATCCGTTTCGTTTCATCAACAGGCCCGTGATGATCGGTGAGGGTGTGCAAGCTGGGGTTTGTGCTCGAGTACAAAGAGACTATGCATGCATGCATGATTATAGACACAGGCTACCGAGGGTTTACAAGGTGGTTGTGCACATGCTACTGGAACTTGGCGAGTCGGGCTCGGCGGATCTCCTCTGAGACGCGTCAGCGCATAACCAGCAACAGTCAATAAGACATACCAGCTGTGGGCTCCCTGGCCGGCTCGTCGTTGTCATCGTCCTCGACCGTGGTCGCCGACTTGGCAGGTGTGGCAGGTGCAGCTGCCTCTGGCGCTTTCGGGTTCGACTCCGTCTGCGGCATCGGGGTGGGTGGGGTTTGGCGCTGCGACCGAGGTACTGGGACTGGATCCTTGGGCGGAAGTTCCGGCATCACGTAGTCAGGAGGTATGTCCTCCATGCTGGCGCGGAGTGCAGCCTGCAGTGCCTCATCCTCGTCGTCGTACGAGCGGTTGGCGTACTGGAAGTCTGTGGGCTCGTTGATCGCCGCCCGAGCAGCACGGTAGTGAGCCTCCTCTGCCTCATCGTCGAGCTCCTCGTCGTCGTCGATAACCCCACTGCGCTGGAGGTAGCTGCGCGACGGCTGTGGTGTGCGTGCGCCGCTCGCCGAGCCACTCCCAGGCAGCAGGTCCTGCTCCTCCACTTCATCGGACACCAAGTCCTCCTGCCGGCGCCGGCGGCGACCAGAGCCAGCAGCAGGCAGTGTGTCCTGGTCCGTTGGCTGGCTGCGAGATGCTTGACGTCAGTAACACCCCATCACATACATCAGCACTCACGCCCCGCCACATGTGTCGCCCTGCCTTGTGACGACGACACAGATCCGCCCCTGCGCTTCACCTCGCCCAGCTCCAGAGCCATCGCGTCAGCCTCCGACTCGGGCATGACCCCGACACCACTGTCGTGCCATCCAAGGCCCTCTCCAGTGGCTGCGACGTCCTCCTCGTCGTCTCCTGAGCCCGCGCGGCGCACAACAAACACAGAGTACCCCTCCGCCTCGGCCTGCTTGAGCACCATGTCGAGGTACGTCGGCGAGATCCACTGCGGCTCGGGCAGGAACGAGTTGAGGTTGTACCATCGTGTAGTGTAGCTGAAGCGTCTGAGGGCAAACCAATGTGAGGCGAGGTTGAGGATGAAGGCGGTTTGCTCCCTGTGTGTCAGCAGAAGCGCACGAAAGGGTCAGGACGCACTCAGGCTTGTCCTGGTATGGTCTCATCGCCTCCCCACGCCAGCGGACGAGCGTCAAGTCCCACACCTGCATTGCCTGGGGTCAGCTCGGCGTGCAAAAGAGCTAGCTACCTTCTCAAGCACCGATATGGAGAAGAATCCCGTGTCATCGTAGTTGTACGACTTGGCCTCTGGCGCAGTGTACCGCGCTGCGTTCTCCTGCTGGTCCAGCCTGCCGTCAGCAGAGCGATGTCCAGCAACACCCACTTCCTGGCAATGTCCGCGAGGTCGAACTCAGAGTACATGTGCTGCTGGAGGAGGTTGTTCAGGCAGTGCTGGGCGCCTGTCGTCAGCGTCACGATATATCGACACAGAGCTGCCGAGTACGTACACAATTGCGACCCCGGCTCCTGCTTCTCATGGAAGATGACTGCTGTCAGCGGCTTGTCCTTGTGACCCAGTGCATACTACTGCGCTGCAGCACAACTTACATGGCACGAGATCCATCCTGAGCGATGTTGAGGTTATGAGACGCGTGCAGTACGTTTAAGAGACAACACAACGTGCGTCATCGTCGCTGGTGATCGTCCTCCACCGACTGCATCCGGTTAACCAGGCTATCTGCCATTACTATTTCAATAGCATCTATATTGTAATCGACCTGTACTGCTATTTCACTGATTACTACCGTTGGCCTCCGTGTTTCGCAGGTAGAGCAGACCTGAACGAGTTTCTAGTGTTTCTTCACCCACTCCCTACATCTGATACATGCCAACACGCGTTCGACTGACTACGCTGACCGCCTACTAACACACTGACAACAGCTACAGCGCAGCATGCTCACGCCTATACCTCTCCAGAAACGCTCGGAAGTCCTCCGCCCCCATGAACTTGCGCGTGTCCTCGGGGTGAACACCATACCCCTCATCGTCGTGGAACTGCTTCAGCTCAATTCCAAGCCTTGCTCACCTTAGCCAAGTGCCGCCAGCCAGGCTCGAACCACTTCACCAACCCCGCAAGAACAGCAGGCGTCTCACTGATCGGCTCACCCATGACCTCCTGATACACCCTCTGGATCTCCTCGATCGTCCGCTCGTCCCCAGCCAGGGGCATACACTTGCCCTCCCACGTCTCCGGCTGTGCGAAGGCCAACGCACCCGCCCTCCCGACGTCCCTACCACTGATCAAGGCGAGTCGGTGCTCAGGGTGGGTGTGTAGCATCCCTCGGACCAAGATGGTGCGGTACGTCTTCGCCTCCCAGGTGTGCGAAGTCCAGATGTCCATGAGCTCAGAGGCACGCAGCATCGTCCATGTCATGTTGGTTGAGGAGATCGCGCGCTCGATCTTGCGCTTCGCGTCGAAGCCGTCGGCCTTCTCGGGGACGGTATCATCGTGTGCGGCGCTGGCGTAGACGAAGTGCTTGGTTTTCCACTTCGCTGCGGCGCGGACGACTCCGAGGCCTGGGGTCAGTGGGACGGAGCTCGCTCGGGTAGCTCGATTCAAGACCTTGACTCAAGTGCTGACTAGCCACTCACCCTCGGCGACATCTTCCCTCTCGTACATCGGCGGACTCGCAAGGAACACACCCCATACCTCCCCCGCCTCTAGCCTCGTCGCCTTCAGCGCAAACTCGGGAATCTGCATGTAGTTGTAGTGCAGGTGCACCACGCTCGCACCGGGCACATCGGCCAGGTGGCCCACATCAGCCTCCATTGACAGGACATAGATGCTGAACTGGGCGAGCGGGGTGTTGTGCTCTCCGAGCGCGCGAACGAGCGCCGAGGTGGTCTCGGGGGCATGGTCGTGGCCGAAGACGATGATGTTCTTGGACATGGCGAGTGTAGGGGAACAGAGGTTAGGTGTGTATGAAGACAAGTTGCACCCAGAGTGATGGGGGTCGTGGTTCTGCAGTGAGGGGACAGGTGAAGGGGATCGAGGATCGAGGGAAGGGCGGGATAATGGGTGGGAGCTGTGCGGTTGTGTGCGAAGCGAGGGGCGTGCTGGGGACTGCAACACATGTGGCCGCAGACAGCTGGACGGTCAAAGGAGCAGGCCTATGTCACGACTGAACGTCGCTCATGTCAACGTCCAATGCTGCGAGCAGAAGTGCTGTAATCAATGAACGAGAAGAGTCACGAAGAGCAGCTATATGTGAGGATGAAGTAATGAGCAGAGGAAAGCGCAGAGCACGCTTGACAAGATATTCAATACAAGGAGACGGAGACTCCTCACAATGACAATACTCCTGTGCCCTACCTCCAGTGTACAGTATTGTCGATGTCTAATTTCGCGACCCTCACGTCCTCACCAGTGACACACACCAGCTCTCGTCGAAGGTTCCTCGACCAAACATCCTTGATCCTCCTCTTTTGCTAATGTCTGAAATATACTACTGATCGTGATACCAAAGTCGGTCGCAAGGTGTAGTTGGTCGGCTACAGCCGCTACCAGTGAACCTTGCCCCTTCCTCTCTCCACTCATTTACTGTCACCCTTCAGTTCGCTTGACATTATCTGGGTCACTCAGACTGGGTCGCTATAAGAAGTGCTGCCAACACCATCGATGACCACGTCCTCCCAAACAGATCAGATCAGATCAAAGGACTTTCACTTTCTAGTTACTCGGTTCGTAGCCTCTGTTACCGGAGCGACCACGGATTGTCACCAGGCCACACTACTGTATTCCTATATTCTCCACGCTCGCAACCGGACAGGTCGAGCCCATTTCTGACTCTGGCCCGAGATCGAATGACAGAGAAGACATAGTTTGTCCCAACTACATAAGCGAAACCTGAATTGCGACCCATAGGATGACCCATGACCCAGAGACTTGCTTCTGGCTTGACTGACCCCCAAGACGCAAGTCGCGCGATCGTGCAAAATTCTCCACGGCGGCCGATTTCCGTCCGTCCGTATCTTATCTCGGCCTTTCATCAATGCTGCTTCGGACCCTCATCCTAGCGCCGTCAGTACTAGTCCCTGCTGCACTGCCCTAGTCCTACTACCAGTCAAGTGCCAAGTATACATGAATGACTACCATACAATGCTGCTACTGCTACTACTGTCCTGTCCTGAGTCTCGTAGAACCCAGACTCATACTCTTGTGTTTTGTTGTTGATACTCCGCGTGCTCGACGCACACGCCTTCGGCGCGCGCGTCTCGCCCTATAAGATTACACCTTGGGGCCAACGGCGACAACAGACGCATCCACATCCGACTCGTACTTTGTGAAGGCCTTGTTGAACATGCCGGCGAGCTTCTCGACCTCGACCTTGAAGGCCGACTTGTCCGCCCAAGCCTGGGCGGGGTCGAGCACCTCGGAGGGGACACCGGGGAGCGCCTTGGGGATGGAGAGGTTGAAGACGGGGAAGTTGGTGAACTCTGCCTTGGCAAGCGAGCCGTCGTGGATCGCGTCGACGATCGCACGGGTGTACTTGAGCGGGCAGCGACGGCCGGTGCCAAACTTGCCGCCGGTCCAGCCAGTGTTGATGAGCCAGCAGTCGACCTTGTTCTTCTCCATGCGCTCGGCGAGCATGGCGGCGTAGCGGCCCGGGTGGAGGACGATGAAGGGCTGGCCGTAGCAGGTGGAGAAGGTGGGCGAGGGCTCGACGATGCCGTCCTCGGTTCCGGGGGTCTTGGAGGTGTAGCCTGTGATGAAGTGGTACTGGGCCTGCTCGGGGGTGAGGCGCGAGACGGGGGGGAGGACACCGAACGCGTCGCAGGTGAGCATGATGATGTTGGAGGGCTGGCGCTCGGCAATGCAGGGGATCTTTGCGTTGGGGATAAACTCGATCGGGTAGGCGCAGCGGGTGTTCTCGGTGATGGAGACGTCGTCGTAGTCGGGCACACGGTCGGCGGGGTTGTAGACGACGTTCTCGAGGATCGAGCCGAAGCGGATGGCGTTGAAGATCTCGGGCTCCTTCTCGGCCGAGAGGTTGATGCACTTGGCGTAGCAGCCACCCTCGATGTTGAAGACACCAGTGTCGGACCAGACGTGCTCGTCGTCACCGATGAGCAGGCGGTTGGGGTCGGCGGACAGCGTGGTCTTGCCCGTACCGGAGAGACCGAAGAAGAGGGTCACGTCGCCCTCGCCCTCGCCAGACTTGGACTTGGCCTGGTTGGCCGACGAGTGGAGGGAGAGCTGCTTGAACTTGACGGGCTGGAGGTAGTGCATGACCGAGAAGATACCCTTCTTCATCTCGCCTGCGTACTCTGTGCCGAGGATGACCATCTCCATGCGGCGGAAGTTGATCTCGACCGAGGTGGTCGAGGTCATACCCGTGGTGAAGCGGTTGGCGGGGAACTGGCCGGCGTTGTAGATGATAAAGTCGGGGGTGCCAAAGTCGGCGAGCTCCTCGGGGGTGGGGCGGATCAACATGTTGTGCATGAAGAGGGCGTGGTAGGCGCGCGAGGCGATCACACGGACCTTGATGCGGTACTTGGGGTCCCAGCCGGCGAAGCCGTCAAAGACGTAGACGTTCTCGCGCGTGTTGAGGTAGTCGATGGCACGCTCGCGGTTGATCTCGAACGTGTGCTCGTCCATCTTGATGTTGACGGGGCCCCACCAGATGTCATCCTTGGACGAGTCCTCGAAGACGATGCGCTTGTCCTTGGGCGAGCGGCCGGTCTTCTTGCCCGAGAAGTTGATGAGGGCTCCGGACGAGGAGATGACGGCCCCCTCGTTGGTGATGGCGTCCTCGTAGAGGGTGGCCACGGGGGCGTTCCGCTGAGCGTTAGTAAGCTCGGGCTGGGCTGGGGTGTAGGGAGCAGGTGTGGGAGGGGTGTGGGAGGGAGTGGAGTGACCGGGGTGTGATCTGTGTGCCCTGCCCAACTGATCTGTATGTGTACGATGTGTGTGTATCACAAACGGGTCACTGTGCGGATTTCCCCAGTCTACCCCGCTACCACCTAACCCCCTCCCCACTCGCTGCTCACAATGCAGAATGCATCGAGCAATGCATTCTGCATTCGCATTGCTCGCATACTGCATTGCTCGCATACTGCATTGCTCGCATTCTGCATTGTGCTCGCATTCTGCATTGTGCTCGCATGCTCGCTGCTCGCATGCTCACTGCTCGCTTGCTGCTCGGCACTCACCTTGATGTGAATCCGGTCAAGGTCGAAACCGGCCTGGGAGAAGTACTTGAGCTCCTGACCCAGGAAGTCGTTGTTGGCGTGGGCGACCATGGTGGCTAGTTTCTATGCTGTATGGATATGCAGGGGTGAAGAGACAGGGGACAATGCTGGGGAGTTAGCAGGGATAGCCTTGGGGGGTGGTCGTGCTCTTTAAATGGAAGCGGTCATGAGAGATCCGGTGGTAGTGGGAGCCTGACACCAGAGCTTGTATGGGATCGTGGCTGGCGGATGACGGCGTGCATCCTAGGCGGGAGTGTATGCAGGAGGGGTATTCAGAATGCGGCACGTCTCGATGCGGCACTCCGCTGTAGCGCTGTAGGCCGCTAGAACAGGGCGAGGCTACCCAGCCAGTGCAGTCACAATAGGGATCTCCCATATCCCATGTCCCATGTCTGGGCAGATGACCTGTCCATCTGATCTGATCGCAGGCAGCCAGGCTGCAGCACACACGGCCAGCTGCGCTGTAATAACCGGATTGCCTCCTCCTCCTCGGTATTGCGCGAATTACCATACTCCTATTCCGCCAATAAGAAGCATGCTATATGGGGCACGCGAGCATTACACGAGCAATCAACTCGCATTATGCTCGCATTACGCTCGCATTACAACCGTATACACTCCATCACACGCCTCCACTCCCCACGTCCACTTGATTACCCCGAGCACGACCACGACCACGACCACGACCACGACCAGACTCACTATTTTGGCCTGGAAAGCGAGAGCAGGCGACAAGAGCAGGCAGTGATCAGAAGCAGTCAAAGGCAGTAGAAGAACACGATGCATGCTGTGTCCTGCTGCACTCCTTATATGTAACTGCACCTCTTCCCACTCCTCATCGCACCCTCCACCCCGGGCAATCTCGGATACCACTGCGCGGCTGCTCGCCGTGTCTGATGCTCCCAGTTCGAAATGATTGTCGCGCAGGATGTCCGGATGGATGGATATCGCACGCCGAGGGGAGCCCCGCCCCGCGAGCACAATGAGCTACGGTGGGAGACCATTGCCAATCCCAGCCGAGTACCGCCGACAGCCAGAGCAGTGAGCCAGACTCCCACTGTAGCACATCGGCTTTCGTCGGAACCTCCGTCCGTGACATTCGAAAACGGTCGAGGGAGTTGGCCCGCACTTGCCGTTCGATATAGGGGGGTTCTATTTCGAACGAAGTATGGGTTCAATAGGGTGCGGTAGGGGGTATTAGGTTCACCGGGTAAAGGAAGGCGGAAGTGAATACCATCCTGCTAGGAGTGCATTCTATTGCCATCGCTGATCTTGTATATTCTTCTTATCCAGCATACCACCCAGGCGCTTAGTGACGTTGTATTCGAGTTCTATAGTTCTATATCTGCATCGAGCTCACTCTGGTTCGAAATCATCGAAATCACTACCCCGGTCCATCCCGACCTGGTCACTCGCGCACTCGTTTCATGTCATCATTGAGACGCTCAGTGAGCATCGATACAACTTTTGGCCAGGCCATCAGGAACGGGCAGACTGTTGCACTACCCGGCGTCGGACATCAGAGTAGCGAAGTCGCGAGAAGGCGAGAAGAGGCGACGGGAGTAGGACGGAGGACGGAAGAGCGCGACATCGGGGTGTCCGGTGGTGGGTTGGACGTGGGTGATCGGGCCAGAGGTGGCACTAGTTGTTCACATGCACACATGTAGATGTAGGAGGATGCACGGACATGGCATATGGGGGGCGGATCAACAGTCATGTAGACGGATCAAGGATGACGGATAGGGCTCCTAGGGCTACCTGCCTTGTGCGATTGAGCGGTTAGGAGGCTACGCTCTGATGTACCATCACACACGCACACACACCATCAATGCATCTCACACATATGTGGATGTCGATATCCACAGGCAGGATGCTGTTGCCAGTAGTCTTGCAGTCCAGTAGTGATCATCGATCATCATGACCATATGGCCATATGACGCACAAAGTGCGCACGCGCACGGCCTATCGGCCCAGCACCGGCTAACAAGCTGATCGTGCCTACAGCCGAGACTCGACGCGTCGCGTGCCTGCCTCCATGTCCATCCGATCGATGCCACTACCCCCACTGCTTCGCTGCACATAAGGCGGCATGCGGCAGCCGCGAGCCGTGCTGTTCCCCACGGTCTCCATCTCATGCTGCAGCCAACTTGGTCTTTGCATACACCCTGTGCCCCATGCGCCGTGTATCGGTCAAGGTTGTGGATCAGGTGTGGTGTTCGTCCTACTTGCGCCGAAACTATGTAGAAGGAACGACGGCGTGCAGAAAGACTGGACAAGCATGAGGCGGTGGTTGTGACTCCTGACTCATGTACAGCTGTGTGTCTGCTGTGTGTCTGCTGTGTGTCTGCTAGGCCTTCTTTCGCACATCCGAAGGGGTGCCAGCGGAGATAAGTCTCAGAAGCAGCGTAGCAGGACAGGATTTATACCGTCCATGCCGTGGCTAAGGGTGGGCTGAAGCTTCTTCTTCGACTCTGTCACTCGGGCTGCGCTGCATGCCGACTTGCCACTATGCTCTCAGTGCTGTTGAGGATACTGCTACCAACGGTGCCACTGTTGCTTGTCTGGTGTCGGATAACACATGCTATGCATACGCTTACCCCGTTGCCGTTTTGCTGCGCGTGCAACATGCTAATGCCGACGCTTCACTGACAAATAATGCTGAGAAGCTCGTGGCTAACTGCCAGCCGTCACATCGAGCAAGCTTCAATAATACTTTTGAACTTGTATGTGCTGTTGACTTGAATGCTGTGCACCCATGCACCCACGGCCGTGCGCGCTCATGCTGATCGCTATGCGAAGATATCCTCACAGATCGCCGAGTCAGAATATCCCCTGCATTCTAGCTTCTTTTTTCTACATTTTGGCGCTCTTTTCCACTACTTCATTTCTTCATGGTGTCCTCCTACAAAAATTCAATGGCATCGCAGAGCTTGCCATGTCAGACTGCTGGCAGTTCTGTGATCAGCTTTGCTGTTGCAGACTCTGGCAAAGCCCATCAGTGGTATCACGACGCTAGGTCACTGAACGAAATCAGCAGCCACACCAATTTTCTCCTCATCGAAGCCCAACTAGCTGGCTGCTACTCGCACTCATGCAACACAGACTTGGTGACTGTAGTTGCTGTTCTCTTCTATGCTTCAAGGTCTAGCAATGATAACTAGCGGCCCGTCGCACCACAGCACTACGCTAGATGTCGATCTTCGTGCTTCATGATATCCAGGAAGTCTTCGTCGCTAGACTTCTGCTACCTGTGACGCCACTACTCGCTGCCAATCGAGCAGTCGCATTGCCATATCTCGCCTCATTCATCAATCGCTGTCAGCTGCAGCTTGCTTTTTGCTAGCATGGCCTTCGCTTCTGTTCTTGAAGCTTGCTATCGTTTCGAAAGGCAGACTCGCTTGAGGCCTAACCGCCAACGAGCACTCGAAATTGATTACACACCATCTGCTCGCGAGAGCGATCGGCTTGGTGCTCTCATGCCCTCTGACGCATACGACGCTAGTCACACGGCCATGCACTGATGCAGAAAACCAGATACATGCTACAGCTCAACAGCCCTGTTCCTCCACTACTGTCGTACACGATCCCAGGAATGTATCCTCTCTATACTGTCCTTGCTGATACCCGTCTGCCGCTCCCTGGCGCACACTCAACAGCCATGCTAGTCCCACTGCCGCCCAGACCTCCACACAACACCCTCCCTCCCTACTGCAATGACACGCCTACTGCCCCTCCTCCCCGACAGCAGCGAACATGTTCTCCACAGCCCTCCCCACGTCGTTGAGGCTGTGCGCGTGGGTGTCGTGCGGGTCTTGTGCTTGTGCTTGTGCTTCGTGACCCACAGCGTCCCCCTGTTGATGTTGCGCGTGCTGTGGTGCATGCTGAGCATCATGGAGGTGCTGCGCATGCCCCTGCTGGTGTAGAGCCTGCGACGCATCCTGATGTTGCTGCTGGAACTGCTGCTGCGACTGTGGATCTGCATGTGCCGGTGCGTGCTCCTGCTGCTCATGTGCTTGGAGGTGGTCCGCCTGGTGTGCCTGGAGATGATCTTGATGCTGCATGTTCTGCTGGTGCTGCAAGTCTTGCTGGTGCTGTAGATGCCCCTGCAGATGCTCCTGCTGCTGTTGCTGCAACTGCCCGTGCAATTGCTCCTGCTGCTGTTGTTGGTGTTGCAGCTGCTCCGCACCCAGTGCCGCACCATTCACCCCCTCGCGCCCATACTCGTGCTCGAACTTGCTGCCCTTCCTCTTCCTCCTCGCTTTCCCCTCCGAGGCTTTCCTCTTCTTGACCGTGCGTCCGTCGCCCCACAGCTCGGCGGGTCGGGGGACGCCGAACTTTGTGTAGTACAGGCCGCAAGCTGGGGTCAGCGATGCCCTCGGTCCATGGTATGATACCATCTTCAATTCCTCTCTCCGCACCCAAATGCTCTCACATTCCATCATCACAGTCCACCTTCCTCGCCCCCTCAACTTGCATGCCCCGCCCACCCCATCACTCGCCTCCCTCAACCCTGCTCCCTCTCGGCCACGCCTACGGCCACGCCTTCGGCATGACCTCGGCACAACCCCGCACTCACCATTACACACACGCAGCTCCTCGCCCTCGAACGACAGCTTGCGCCACACACTCGTCTGCGTCCGCGAGCATATATCGCAGCTCCCCGGCGGGCCCCGCTTGAACCGCGACAACACATTCGGTGTCTCACTCGCCGCCCCATTGTTCACGAGCTCATTCGACACCAGCGACCCGTCGAGACCATGCTGCGAGCCATGGGGTTGCCCCTGCCCCTGGCCAGCGCCAGGCGAGGGGGGCAGGAACGCCGCAAACGAACTACTGTCCAGCGCCATCTGGTCCCTATTCCCGTGCACAGCATCAGTGAGGTGCGAGAGGAGGTAGTCGTCATGTGCGTGTGCGTGGGCTGCCGCTGCTGTCTGGGACGTCTCGCCCTCGCCCCCGCCCTCGCCGCCAGTGGACCCCTGTGCTCCCGCCTCGATGCGGAGCTCCTGTGCGAGCCGGCTGCGGCGGTGGAGGGCACTCCCGCTCCGTGCTCGTGTTGGCCGCGCGCTGGGCGTGTCGGGTGCGGCTTCTGGGTCTGACTCGCCCGACCCCTCGCGCCCAGGCGAGGGGAGGAACGAGAGGCCGTACTTTGCCAGCATGGGGTTCTTGGGTGGTCGGCCGCGTTTCCGCCGGGCGGTGGCGGAGGAGAAGGGCAGGAAGCCGTGGTGGTCGGGGCTCTGCAAAGGTCAGCACCTGTCTAGGCCGAGGTTGGAGCAAACCCAACTGGTCGCAATGCTTCAAACAAGCTGAAGCGCACAGTAGCTCATGCACATATCGTGCCACTTTACTCACCCCCGGATGTGCGATGGCAGCACTGATATGTCCACGTAGAGCCCTCAGAATCCCAGTGATGCGTTCCCGCTCTCCCTCCCCCCCATCCATCTCGAGGGCACGCAGCTCGCCGACAACAGTGGACAGCTTGTTCGCCTCCTCGACGCGTGCGTCGCGTGTGCGCGTCAACACCACGCGCAGGACATCCGCCTCCTTATCCAGTTCTGAGATCTGCGCGGCTATCTCAGTTATCTTCGCCTTGACCTCGTCGTCGCTCGCCCTCAGTACCGAGTCGGGCAGCGTCGTCTTCAACGCATCCCCCTCAGCCACTGGCTCCCCCTGGCCCTTGTAGAACGCAATCTCCTTTTGTATCCGAGCGATGGCATCCTTCGTCTTGCTGATGTCGTCGCGGATGACCTTCTCCATCTCGTTGTTGAACGCCACAGTGCTGGCGGATGTGCGGGGTGCCACTGGTGCCGTGGGAGTCTGGAATGGTGGTGGTGGTGGCTTCCGTGCGGCTTCTGTCGCTTGCTGATGGCTCGACGCCGGTGTGCTGCTAGCCGACAGCGCATCATTCAGCACAGCAGCGTCTTGTGCGGACACTGCAAACGCTGTATTGTTGTTGCTACTGCTGGCGTTCTGGTTACTGCTGCTGTTACCCTCACCACCCTGCCCTGCTGCGATGTTGGCCAGCTCCCCTAGCCTCCCGCTCGCATCAACGCCAGGGAATAGCTCGTCCATCCCCATCATCCAGTTCTCGTTCAGCTCCCCAGCCTGGTCGAGCCACACCTCGTCCACAGGCGGTGCAGCACCAGCCGGGGCTGAGAGCAGAGCATTCAGCAGTGTCCGGGAGTGATCGTCGTCCGCTGGGGCCTCTACCAAGTCCAGGGACATCGACGTCGCACCCTCTATCGCTCCGCTCTCGAGGCGCGATATCTCCTCTCTCAGTCGCAGGTTCTCGTCGCCCAGCGCCTGTATAGCCACTTCGAGGGCCACGACCTTCTCCTGCTGCCTGCCGCGGGACCGCTCAGCTGCGAGCCGATTTGCCTCTTTCCGGCGCGAGTCTATCGGCCCTGCGGACTTGCGAGGCCGCTTGGTAGGCCGCCTCCCTGATGATGTTGGTACATCTGGCGTCGCTGGTGTTTCGGGCTGTGAGGCGGCGGCTGCCGGTTCTGGTGTCTGCTGGAGTACGGGGTCTGGCGTGAGCAAGAGGAGGAGGCTAGGACGTACCAAGGACATGCTGCAGCGTCGTGTCTACGGGCTGCTCGTCCATCGTGCTGATGCAGATGCGAGGGGGAATGCTCGAGTGTGTCCTGGACTTCTGTTCTTGGCAGTGCTCTGACATCAGCTTGTTGTTGACAGGACAGCGGTGTGGACAAGCCCACTCACAGTAGCAGGCTAATACTTCTACCTTTTCGCAATGTTGCTAGATACGAGCCCTGATCAGTACCACCGCACGCTGTTGCTCGCTGTGCCGCTGCGATGCTGCTGACTGAAATTACCGGTGGATGCTGCTCGCAGTGGATGGGCGGGCTCCTCGAGACAAACAAAGGGTGAAATGACTTGTCAATTGAGGAGACGGTGGGATGATTTGCGAGAAGGGCAGCGGAGTGCGGGCCTTTCTCCGCGCGCGCCTATAGTGATGTCTCACGCGCTTGATATGGCATGGCGCGTACATCCTGCCCCTTTATGTCACCACATCCATCTCTAGTCCATCCATCTACGTCCAACGTCTGCGCAAGAACACAACAGCAGCAACAACACTCGCTCATCTATACTGTAACACGAACAAGCAGCGACACGCGAGATGGCTGAAGCGGCTCTGTGAGTGCACCTTGCTGTAGGGGCAGTCTCGACGACCTAGCTGACATGACAGCCAAAAGCTCAAGGTCACTGAGCTCAAAGACCTCCTGTCCAAGCATGGCCTCGTCCAGTCAGGCAAGAAGGAGGACCTCGTCAAGCGACTGCTGGATGCTGGAATAACTGCGGATGCGAATGGAGCCGAGTCCGAGGCCCCGAAACCGGCAGCCGCTGCCCCGGTTGCTCCTCCACCTGCCATCGTCAGCGCTGGTGCTGCCGAAGCCGAGAAAGTGAGCACAGCTCTCAGCAACGATGGCAGATTACTCTTGCTGACATACAGGCTCCCGAACCCGAGGCGCTGGCCGTCCCTCCAGCTCAACCCATTCCCGCTGGCGAACCCGCAACGCAGGCCGCGGCGGCTGAGGCTTCTTCTGCAGTGCCCGAGCCCGCAGAAGAGGAGCTCACCGAGGAGGAGAAGAAGCAGAAGGCACGTGCCGAGCGCTTTGGCGTTCCATGGGTTAGGAAGAAGCCCGCACCGGCACCGGCACCGACGCCTGCCCCTGCACCTGCAGCTGCCCCAGCTCCGACACAGCCTCCCAAGGAGAAGAAGGAGAAGCCGGGCGCGATCGATAAGAGCGCAGCACTAGGCATCTCTGAGGAGGTCCTGGCACGACGTGCGGCACGCTTTGGACCAGTAGAGAAGAAGGCGCCTGTGACTGCTGCGCCGGCTGAGGAGAAGAAGGAAGCGGAAAAGAAGGAGGAGCTGTCACCGTGCGTTGATGGTGCTGTACTTTGCTGACGAACAGTGAGGCTGCTGCTAAGCTCGCAGAAGAGGAGGAGAGGAAGAGGAAACGTGCCGAGAAGTTTGGAACCATCAAGCCTGCAGAGGGAAGTGACGCTGCTCCGGTATGTGCTCGACTAGATCGGGAGAATCGTGCTGACGCTGCTCAGGATGCAAAGAAAGTAAAAGTATAGGTGAGTCTGTGTGTCATCTGATGCGGACATTGTATATGTACAATCTGAAGAGTGCTTGCATGTTGCTATGCATTCTTCTTTGCTCCTCGCTGTGTCTCTAGCTTGATGCAGCTTAGACTCGACACCCCTCAGACACCCCTCAAGCATCGGTATGCTCGATCTCCCACGGTAGCTCGATCGCGACCACGACGGGATGCCTCGTCTTAGCACTCGGGAGCATATGTGCCTGTCCATCGGCAGTCGCTTGTGTTGACAGCCAAGTACTGAGCAAGCATCGCGAACATCTGCAGTAGTCCATCGGGAAGCGCTGACTGAGGAATCACTCCATCGTCCTCTTCGACTACCGCCTTGACCTCGAAGACTGAGATAGACGCTCCAAGACGTGGCTCAGACACCACTGCCATCACCTGATACACAACCCCACAGTCGAACACCGCTCCCCCACCTCCACCTCACACCGTGTAGTCAGTCCGCAGCGCCATAGCCATCCGCCCATACGTTTGCGGCACTACACACTTCTCAGCGTCTGACTCTGCTGTTACTCTTCGACTCCCATCATGTCCAAACCGGTCACCGTTCCCTGCCAGGTGAGTTGTGCGCTGCGGCTGCACTCCGGGAGAGATGCCCCCGGAGGCTTGGCGCTGCGCTGCAGCGATGCTGACGTTATAGTACAAGACTGGCAGGACATTGGGAAGGTGCGTTGCTGCTGTGCGTGGGATGTGCTGACATATACAGTGGTACTTAGTATGTATTGCACGTTACGGAACTGTGTGCAGAGGACGAGGCATATTGACATTGCAGTGCGGTCGTCAAGGAGTGCGTGCACATCAAGGTATGTACTGTAGCAGCTCTTGGTCTGCACTCGAGTCTGGAAGCAGCGGACTAACGCCAGACTGGAAAGTACTACGCGTGCAAGGTGTTGAACAAGAAATTCTTGACTGTATGTCTGCTAGGTCGACGCAGTGCTGACTCCTTCCCCAGGGCCGCGAACATATGGTAGTCTAGTTGATATTGAACCTTCTGACACGCAGGTCCGCAATGAGATCGCTGTCCTCAAGAAGGTGTCTGAGGGTCACCCCAACATTGTGCAGCTGCACGACTTCTTCGAGACCACTCACAACCTCTACGTTAGTCGTAGTTTCTGTCCTTCGTACTAACGTCAGCTCGTGTTCGACCTGTGTACTGGTGGAGAGCTGTTCGACCGCATCTGTGCGCGTGGAAGCTACTATGAGAAGGACGCGGCGAACATTGTGCGCACTATAACGTCGGCAGTCAAGTATCTGCACGACCAGGGCATCGTGCATCGCGGTAAGAGGCGCTACAACGGGCCCGTGCTCATGTGCAGATCTGAAGCCCGAGAATATCCTCTTCAAGTCTAAGGCTGAGGACGCAGACCTCATGCTTGCAGACTTTGGCGTGAGTGACCTCTGTATCGACGTTTGTGCTCCCATGCTGACCTGTAGCTGTCCAAGGTTCTTGACGAGGAGAACTTCTCGATCCTCACCACGACCTGTGGAGTGAGTTCTCAACATTTCCAGCTGACGTCCCAGACTCCCGGCTACATGGCCCCAGAGATCTTCAAGAAGGCCGGCCACGGCAAACCAGTCGACATCTGGGCCATCGGCGTCATCACGTAGGTCGTGCTCGCTGTACCCGCTGACCCCAGCTACTTCCTCCTCTGCGGCTACACACCGTTCGACCGCCAGTCGCAGTTCGAGGAGATGCAGGCTATCTGCAACGGCGACTACAAGTTCGCACCCGCTGAGTACTGGGAGGGCGTGTCCGACACGGCTCGCAACTTTGTCATGGCATGCCTCACTGTCGACCCCACCAACCGGCCCACAGCGGCTGACCTGCTGAACCACCCCTGGCTCCGTGTCGAGGCTGCGGAAGCACAGAACGTCGTCCCTACTGCTGCTGCCACATCAGTCAACCTTCTGCCGAGCGTCAAGGCTGGCTTCGATGCCAAGAAGACCTGTAAGGAGTCTATACTGCCTGATGAGCTGACTCCAGTCCGCCGCGCAGTCATGGGCATGATGGCCGTCAAGCGGTTGCAGGACTCTTCGGCGGCGCACGCGGGGATGGGCCAGACGCCCGAGGAGAGGGAGCAGCTGCGCCGCGAGGTCGCAGCGCGGAAGAAGGAGGCCGAGCAGGTGAGTGGAGTGGCGGTGAAACGATGCTGTGGAATGTGTATATGTGTATGCTGACGTATCAGGAGGAGGTTGCCGATGTGCTCGCCGAGGGCGATGCTGCGCCGCCCCCTGTGCCCGTCGCTGCTGCCTCGTAGGTTTGTGTAGGTGCGACTGGGTGGGTGCAGAGCGTAGCACTAGACTACTGTCTTCTAAGAGAGAGCTAAGTAGTGTCCTATATGATTTTTGTGCAACATATGGTGAACAAGACGGCATACGAATTGTACAGATGCTGCTTGTCGCATTCTTCTGTTGGGTATCAAAGGCGGCGTAGACGTGCGATGTTGTTGGCCACGAGTGTGTGGACTCTTGTTGTGCAGTCAAACTGAGGTAGGCAATTCTACAGGATACCTGAGGCAGTCGACTGCGAGGCATTCATCGCACAGGATGTAGATTTCAGCAGGTGATCAATAGTCGACAGCACAACAGTGGAACAGCAGTTATCACTCGCTTCGCGCTGGAAGCAAAGGTTGATGCTCCAGCTGACTGTTCACCCGCTCTCTGCCCTAGTTAATACAAAGATTCATGAACAGTCAGGTCAGTGATCTAAAGTTGTGGTTGTAGACTACTGTATCAGTCGATGATATGGCACAACTAAGCACCCTACTGCGTCTCTCATGAAAGGTGCTGCGTCCCTCTATGGCATAGTGTGACAGCTGCAACCCGAGACCTTCCATCTCACTGACCACACCGGGAGGACACCATGGCGTACGACCATCACAGCGAGAGGTCCCGGCGACAGCAACTAAGAACCGACATCCCTGTATCAGTTCCAGTACTTTAGACGCGGGCGCCGCCTCAGGGATACACAACGACCAGGACGATGCATTTACGTGATGCACACCAAGATTCGGCTAACCAGTGCCTTCGGAGCAAGTCCGAAGTTGGTTTTGCATATCTCATCATGGATGGAGGTGTAGGAGT
Source organism: Cutaneotrichosporon cyanovorans (assembly GCA_002335625.1). Taxonomy (NCBI): domain Eukaryota; kingdom Fungi; phylum Basidiomycota; class Tremellomycetes; order Trichosporonales; family Trichosporonaceae; genus Cutaneotrichosporon; species Cutaneotrichosporon cyanovorans. The sequence goes on along the minus strand of BEDZ01000014.1, from coordinate 206,933 downwards.
GGTCGTCTCGCCTCCAGATAAGTCAGGTATGTCAGGAGCACTGCTGATGACTTCTCGTTAGCAAGTCCTTGATTGTTATTCAACTGTTGATATTACGTTCTCCAGGACATGATCACAGGAGTCGTGTGAGATCTCTCGTCAGGATGTAGACAGCTGCGCAGACCCGCATGGCAGGCCACATGCTGCCAAGGGATACGGCTACCGAACTCGCTGGAGTAGTGACTTGTGTCCCATGTGGTGACTTAGCTAACCTAACACGGTTGTCTCTTGCTGCTAACAAACAACCGGCTCTTGCGATAGCAGGCAGTGATAGCCGTGTAGTGCGATCTTGCTGTGAGTGGGATCTCATATGTTTCAAGTGAGACTCCGTCATGGAGATGGACTGGGAGATGGGAGAGTGCACTGTGCGAATGGCATTCATGCCCAACATCGTGGATTCTGTTGATTTACGCAATCCTGCTGTTGATCAACTGCGGATACGGCTCAGAGGATATATCGCTCTCGCCCCCCCGCCCCCCCCCAGGGCTGAACACTCTCGGCATAGATGCTTGATGTCCTTGGAATCCACATGACAGCATCGCCAAACGAGCTCAATCTGCTACGTACATCCCTGCGTCCTGAGCGACGATGCAAGAGAGCTCGAGTGCAGGCATGAGGAGTACTGTGACATCTCCGACATCGGCTCTGCACTGATTGGACATGCTTCGTTCTCGCATGCATCAGCGTTATGCGGGGTACGGAACTCTGCTGATCCCAGCGACGATCAGTCGTAATTCAATTAATACGGTGCCTGTGCCAGGTCGTACCTGTCATGCTCTGCTAGGGAAATCGTAAATCGTAAACCATATCGTAACTTTAATGGTCCTTTGGCGATGACTGCCTCGACGCTTACGTGTATGAGCTAGAGCTGGGTTGCGTGGATGGCGAGGGTGGCAAATGGGCCTCTCTTGTGACGCTGCCACGTCGAAAGATGGATAGTGTCGAGCAGCGAGAAGGAGAAGTTGGTGAAGGAGTGTTCTGTTCCGAGAGCGAGCCGGCATCAGCTCTCCGAATCGGAACACCACCACCACTGTTTGTGGAGCGCTTGTGTGTCGTTGGCAGACTGAAGGCAAAGATGTTCTGCAATGTCCTGCCTGAGCTCTGTCTTCTGCATGAGATGCAGCTCTTGTAAAATCTTCACTGTCGTCTGCAGGTCAGGGATGTACACCGACGGCATCAGTCATGCTCAGCAACACTGTCAGTGTGCGTCAGTGTTGCCTAGGAGCTGAGCGAGAGGTGACAGAAACCCAAGGCGAGGCTTGCAGACGCTTCTAGAGGAGTGAACAACCCTCATGTTTTTGTAGAATTTGAGATCTGAGATCTGTCGTGAACGGTCGATTATGAATGAAAATGAAGGGAACGCGCTTCACCGCTCAAGGCAACGAGGGAGATGGAATAGGACCCAGCTGTGCTGTCTGTCTCGAGCTGAGTGGCGTTGTCCCATGTGTGGCGACCTCCCCCAGCATTGAAGGTCATGGGCAGAAGTGAAGCTGAATGGTAGTGAATATATCACCAGAAACCGTATGGTCGTGGATATATCCCACGCTGCCGCTTACTCATCTGTCGGACTCGCCGCTCGTAATGTTCACTACACGCTGCACGAACTGCATTGGATGGGCAGTAAGGTGGGTGACATCGAGTCAGCGACGTCAATACTTCGCTTTCCGCATTCTGTTGTAGCGTCACGTTGTAGCGTCACGTAGGAACCCAACGTGCGTCACTGGTGTCAGCGCTTGCAGAGCCGCGATGGGATGTTAGGACTCGTGTGCCCTAGAGTGCATTGGCTGACCAGAGATTCGAGTGATGATCATTGTAGAGAGGCTGAAAAACAGACTGTTTTTGAGGGAACGAACGAACGCGCCGTAAGAATGTCGAAGGACGAACAATTGAAAACGGAGGACAGTACTTTCCAGACTTGCGTGCTTTACTCTTTGGTGTTCAGTCACGTATCAGGTTTGCTGCGCGATCTTGTTGATTGGTTCGAGAGCTCGATGAACTTGCGCAAGCAAGAGTAAGGCGCAGGTTCGTGTCGTGCAGAAGACACCGTCATCCGTGCTGAGCGAAGGAATGAGTCGAAAGTGCGATGGACGCCAGGCGACCCTCAAGTTCGCTGAAGACTGCAGAGGTTGGGCGATTTCGAAATCCGCGAGACCTGCAGAGCTTGCGCAAGTCTGCTAGGCGCTCTCTCTTTTCAACGACTGCACCTCTTGCTGGTATAGAGTGAGGAGCTCTCACTTCGTAGCTTCTGTTGCTGCATTATGATAGGTCTTGTCGGCCTGGGCACTGCTTTCCTTACGGGCTCATCGGGCGCACACCTTTCCCTCGACTCGGATACCGAAGAATTTGGAGGGCCGAGCCTTCAATCCTAGCAACTGCCTGTGATTCCACTCGCGACCCTGCAATGTCAGTGCATAACATAGAAGTCGTCCGTGCAATCCGTCGCGAGGACTGATCCGTCAACATTTCAGAAGTGAGAGAAATGGATGAGTGGCAAGTCCAGCGAAAAGTGTTATTCCAGTAGGACGAAATTCGCAAGCCTCCCGTCAGCCTGCAGGGACGCGGTTCATCAATTACCTTCTGAGACAACAGCCTCACGCTGTGCAATTCATGCAATGATCGGTGCCGATCGCTGCCTCAAGTGTCTGCCAGCTCTCCTTGTTGCAGAAGTTGGATGCGCGCGTATCGCTTCAGGGAGAGGAGTCTGCCAGCCATGGGAACGGATGGCTGCGGCGCATCGGTGTTAGCGAGACTTCTGCGATATCCTGCCGCTATCTGGCGTGCCAGTTCGCTGCGCATGTGGATGTACCACCAAACTCGCTTGCGCGAATCGCTCAGCATCTGATAAGTAGACTGTGAGTAGAACTGCGAGCCGGCTGTGGGTAGGACCGTCTAGTGCCCTTTCAACAGCCCGAGTCAGATGTACCCCCTTACTGCCACACCATGGCCACAGGTCCTGATAATGGCCGTGTTCGCGGCACACGGCCGACGTGGCTGACACAAACATCAAACCGAGTTTCATGCCAACGCCTTTCGATTGCCTCCTGTAAAGGCCGAAAAGCGCCGCAAGGCGTCATCGCGGAGAGTGTCACAGTGTCATTCATGTGCCCCACAAAACAACTATTGCAACATGCAACAGACTATTCTGCAGACAAGTACGGAGGATCGCACGGCCGTAGATGTGGCCCGGCATATACACCTAATGGAGTCGTGTCCCGCTTAAACTAACTTTAGGCGGGAGGATAAGGAGAGAGTGTGCGAGTCGGCAATGGTCGCTGAGATAGACCCGGTTGTGCACTATGTTTGTGTCAGATCGTTTCGGGCTCAGTCTTGAGCTACATGTGTTGTTGGTATAAACACAGCTGGGAATGTTTGCAACTTCATGCCTTCGCATAGCCGAGGCAGCGCAAGGTATATCTTGACAGGTCTGTTTCAGTCGCCATCACCTGCCATCCGACACGCTGAGTCCGTGAAGCTGTCCGACCCGTTATTCACCGACAGTCGGAAGGAACGTTCTCTCTTTCACGCTAGAGGAGGCTAGGGGTATGGCGTGCGACAATGAAGGTGCAGTCGCCGGCACACGAAGGGGCCAAACACATGCCCACTTTCTGATCACTGCCATGCCAAGAAGATGCATCTAGGTAACTGTTGTCAATGACTGATGGTCGTGTCGTAACTACCATGCTACTAAAATATTGCTGACGTGAAACTCGCTGCACGGCCTGCGTGCGCATGCCCTTGAAGCGTTTTAGATTACGGAGAGCGGCCTCTGAGCCACTATATTGTTAACGATAGCGGTATTCGCTAGAGGGGTGTGACTCTGCTGGAGGAGGGCGGCGCCACTCGTCATGGTGTTCGCGCCCGTATCCATGCGATCCTGGTGGAGGGTAGTAACCTTGAGAAGGAGGAGGGTATGAGGAAGTGGTGGAGGGCTGAGCAGGGCGTTGCGCATATGAAGAATGACCTGGTGGAGAAGGCGTGCGCCTTTGTGTGGCATAGTTGGCACTAGGCGGTCGCCCGTAGTATCCTTGTTGTTGTTGCTGAGGGTATTGATGATGTTGTTGCGACTGCTGGGGCGGTTGCTGAGACTGTGACTGGGGCGGAGCAGTAGGAGTTGCTCCAGAGCGAGCATACGGGTATGCAGCTGATGGAGATGCTTGGGTCTGCGTCTGTGGCTCGGGTCGATCGGCAGCTGCTGCTATCGACGAGAACGATGGCAAAGCGGGCGGAGGTGCGCCGGCCGGAGCGGCTGCAGGGGGCCGCCTGGCACTCACTTCTGGCGGGACGTCGCGATCCGAGATAAGCAGGCACGAGACGACGAGGTATATCTTGCCCAATGTCTCGGGCTGCCAGAGACTGCCATTGAGGCCGCCTCCCAGGTGCAGCCGGACGTTGAAGAGAGAGAAACCGTTATCTGATCGCAGTATGCGCACGTTTTGGTTCGGATACGGTTCACGCATGCCAACAGCAGGTGACAACAGCTCTCGTTCTGTCGCTGCCATGACAGCCGCGTGTGTTTCTCTGTTGGACTGGAGCACACCTTGCAAGTAGGGGACAGCCACGAGTCGATTGCGCTCGATCTCGATGAGATGGCGGTCTGCGGGGTGCAGCCAGTCAAGCAGATTGAGGTTTGCAAACTCGTGCGGGTGGTAGCCTATCAGGTTGTGACACGAAGAGGTGACTCGAAGGATCTTGAGCTCAGTGGAGCAGAAGAGAACGAACGGCTCTGATGTCGTCTGCGGTGGAGGGTGCCCAAGAGCCCCGCTTGCTGCACTCGTTGGGGGAGCCGATGAGGCTCCGTAGGGAGCTCCTGCTGGAGGCTGCGAATCGTACGCACTTCCTCCGAGAGGTGGGGGTCCTAGTCCGCTTCGAGGTGGTGAAGGTATCCTCGCAACCATACCACCACCGCTCATCGGCACTGGAGGAGGGCTTGTCGTACTGGCCGCTACTGCATACGGTGAGTCGTACATTGCTGGTCCTTTCCACTTGCTGTCCTCGTGGTATGCAGGAGGCGCAGGTCTTGGTCGTTGCGGGTATGGTTCGGTCGAGGGCGTTTTGTTGACCCTTGGTCTTCCTCGTTTCTTGTGCTAAAATCGGTTAGAAGATCTGCTTCGGGGAGTAGGACCGAAAAAGGGAAGGGAGTCACTTACAGGGACATCTTCACACTGATCCTCCTTGCCCATGTTTACACATCGCTTGCACGGACGTGCAACGTCACAGGCAAGGTGCGCTCGCTTGCATGGACCACATGCACTTGAAACATTGGCCTTACCACCGACACGCTTGATGACTGGTGTTGATCCTGCGGACGATGGTGGGGGTATGCCCCCCGGAGAATCGGTGGGTAGGGCAGACATGGTTGATGTGTGAGGTTGTTGCAAGTGGTGATAGTGAGATGGTAGTGGTGGAGGATGATGGGTATGATTTGGAGAGTGTGCCGGATCGTAGTGATTGCTGTTACCGTTCTGAGGTCGTGATGAACCGCCTTGCATGCTACGTTTGTGTCGTCGTGTCGTTGAGTCCGGACAAGCGCAACAGGTTTCTCTAAGTGTTGTTGAGTCACAGCCCTAGGAGAGACATGTGCATGCGATGAAGGATGGTCGCAACCACTTCGGGGCAGATGGTCTTTGAGCGTACCACGCTAACGCTAACGGCCCTTGAGCTCCCGTATGGATGGCGAAAGAGGTTTGTCTGCTACTACCAGAGATGGCGGAGCGGAAGTTGTAGGTTCCAGTCGTAAAGTGAGAGATTGAGAGGAGTGCTGTCGAATTTGACTTGCTTCGAGACCGATCTTCCTGTTGCCGCTTGGTGTTGGGATGGACGGGGTGCCAGATGAGTGGACAGCTCTCAACAACCCCGTCTTTTGCGAGTTCGTGAGTCCAGAGCCGAAGTGATGTGTCGTATTCGCCTTGCTATGCAAAGACCGCAAGTCGTTATTGATGAATGTTCAGAATCAAAGTAGATGCAACGGTGCAGTCGAGGCCAGGATGAAGGGGGAGAGTGCCGTGCAAGGCGAGGCAGAGGCAAGGAACGACAAGTGGAGGGCGGATGTTTATATGACGAGCCAGGCAGACAAGCAGAGTAGGTGCGAGTTGCTGATCGCTCGCTGTCGTACCCAACTCCGATGTGGATTTTTGTGGATCTGATGCACTGCTGCGCTCAGAAAATCTGATCTTGAGCGCCAGTGGGCAGTAACCCAATTTACGTGTTTGACGTGAAAGATGCAGATGCTTTGTAGCAAGTGATGGACAGCGAGCTGAATTTGCCGTGGTGGGCGTGTGGTCAGGTCTGGTCGTGCACTGTCGATGTATAGAGAGGGGGGGTGGTATGTCCGAATGCACAAGCGTAAGGTGTGATCGATGGACCCGACGAAAGCGCAGAGGAACAGGAGAAGACTTACTTACCTTTGAACACGCTTACAGGGCGAGTTCAAGATGCCAGGGTTCAGCGGGGAAAGGTAGAGGATAGTCAACAAACGGACAGGGAGTGCTAAGAAGGGCCGCCGAGAATCTAAGGGTAGCTAGTTCTACCTCTACGCTCTGCCACAAGATCACAATGTCCGTAGCAGCAGAGATGGCCCAGGGAGGTTAGTAGGTACGTGGGTACGGTACGGTACAAGGGGGGGATTTAGACTCGAGCAACAAGCACTGGAAAGGCACAGTATGGCATAACATCAGCATCTACCCACAGGTCCCGCCTTTCAAAGAGGTACACGGCCAAGGTCATGGTGACCGTTGTGGAGCTGCTTACTACTGCTACTGCGTTCTATCATGCTCCAAATGCCCGAATTCTTCTGCGAGAAACCCGGAGGACGTGGCTACGGAGGGGAGGAGTATGTGGCAAGGCAGCCGCTGAGGTGTCGAGGTCTGGTCTGGCTGGACGGGGTTGCATATGGATTGGGCTGGTCGGGCTTACAATCCCACGTTAAGCGAGATGACGACTACCGCGATTGCGGCCCCTTGCTGTTGACCACCCCATCTCCGTACGACCTCGACCCTCATGGCCTCATGCCTTGATGCCCCTCCCTCAATGCAACCGGCGAGTTGAACTCGAACTTCCCTTGGCCACCTTGGACACGACGGCGAGTTGCTGACATGCGTACGGTATACGGTACAATACTGACTGCATACGCGCGCCGCGGCTCGGCGTTGACAACCCGCTGGCCGCCTTTCTTTTTTTCACTCGAAGCGAAGCAGCTCGCGAGACAAGAGAGCAGGAAGAACTGGAGAACGCATCGCTGCTTGAGCCCTCGACCCCACGTAAGTTTGCGTGTGGCGGATGGCCATGCTCCGAACAGCGCACAGGACAACAACCCACTGCGCGTTATCATGTACCAATCAGAATATGCGTCTACCAAACCCCTTTATTGAGAAGTTCGTAGCGCGGTCCCAAGAATGTGGGCCAGGACAATGATGCGTAGATCCGGCAATCGAGGCCTTCTCAGGACAGTGAGACAGTTAACCACCCGACAGCATCCCCATCTCTCCAACCATATGTGCGAGAGGTCAGATAGCCACGATGCGATGACAGCAAAGCAGGAAAAATGTCCATACGGGTGATTGATAGCATGTGTCACCTCTCTCAGGTTCTGTGTTGGCTTGATGCTTCCTGCAAATCTGCCTGCCGCATGGACGGTGCATGAAGAGATGTGGATGTGCCTCGCTAGGGGTTCATTTCTCCGGCCGGATACGAGTTACACACCTTCAATCTTTCCTTCGCCGTGCACAACGGAAAGCCTATGATAGCCGTAGATCTCTCCTCATCTGCATCATCTGACTACAAACACGCAGGTTGGTAATATCCCTAGGCAGCACCCGACCTTTATCCGTACGTTCCAGATTCCAGGGCTCGACACCACTGTATAGCGGCTATAGCCGAGTGATGAGTCTTCCTGGATGTACAAGCAACAAGCAACAAACCTCTCCCTCTCCACGGAAGGTTGATAGGCAGGTAATTATCAGCAGCATCCCCAGAAGAAGCTATCTGGTCACGCCTTCGATGGCCCTGCTTCCGAGACATTGCTAGAAATCGGCATTCATCCACAGAGCTCCAGGCCAAGCAGCAGCCACCAGTGTAACGTAACGGACATTCACAACACACTGAATGCTTAAGCCCCGCCTTGTCACAAGCCGCACGGGAAGCAGGAAGACCGGTGGATAGTACTCGGCCATAGGATGGCGTAGACAAATGCCAGCCAGATGGTCAGCTTGGGAGGTGAACTCGGCAGCGATGATGACATGTTTTCCTCTGCAGGCAGAAATGTGGCGGCGGCACTGGCTCACCCTCAATGCACATGTGGAATGATGGAGATACGCAAGCATGCCAGCTAAGCTCGTGCGTCACGTCGATTGATCCTGCGTCGCGTAGAAGGGCAAGGCCAAAAATGTGGACGTTGCTGCGGATACTTTGTGAAGCATAAGATACTGAGGAAAGTAGCCGGAGACATGTAGGTATGTTCGATGCCAGGATCGTCAGTAACGCTCATGGGAGCATGTGTGCCGGACACAGCAACCGAACAAGAGCGTGAGGTAGGAGATATTCCAACGGCGAGCAGACACTCGCCAGTCCCCAAGGACTGGTCAATTTGATTAATCGTCGAATTGGACTTGCATCCCTGGCTGTACTCCATTTCTCCGGAGCCGCAAGCTCGACAGTTGGTCCCAGTGTTGCTTCAGCCTGGACTCATCGTCAAAACACGTCGCAGCGTTTGGAGTATGAAGTAATTGAAGTGATGAAAGAAGTTGCTGGATGCTGGCATCAATTGACAAGTAGCTTCTTGATGCTTGTGAAGTTTGATTGTCCTCACGCGCATCATTGATGTTCACCAGCTCTAAAACGCACAACAGCCACATCAGGAACGATGTTCCTGATTGTGTAAATCCAGCATGCGTCCTTTAGGCTCTGACTGCGAGAATCGCCCCCACTATTGACGCTCATCTGCTGCGACGAAAATGCCGGTCGCACTAACATCGTTAGTAGTAGATTGCAAGTCGACCCGGAGGCCATTCTCCTACCACTGCCGACACCCGATACAATGGTAGCTTTCGACCATCCTGAGCTACGACGTCGGACCCTGTCGGAGTGCAGCTGTCCAGTCACATTCAGCCTGTCGGTGCTGTCGGCGCCGCGTGAAAGTACGCTATTGACGCTGTGGGAGGAGTAGCAAACAGCACACTGAACGCATAAGGAGCGGTTGCGCAGCTTCTTCCCTCCATGACATGGAGACCTCCGTTGCGACTAGCACGGGCCAGTGAACCTGAACAGCAGCTGTGGCGCAGAACCAGCATGCCCCGAATTACGTGAAAGCCAACAGCCCGTACACAGCCTCGACTTTTGTTCATGGACGGCGTTGCCCGCCGCTCGCTGGCAAAACTCAGGTAGACATACATATGACGAGCTGCATACTACCCGGGCTGCAGCTCACTCAGGCCCAACAGGTGTAACATACCCAGCTATTTCAAGCAGAAGCGCTCGCCGAAGTTGGCAGAGTTGGCGGGACGAAAGAGGCGCGAGGCGCCGCCTCCAGCCACATGCCCAGCGTCACTGCGGGAATGGACAGGTTGTTCCAGAATCGATGCCGAGAGCGAAATCGCCATCGGTAGAACCGCAGACTGTGTCGGGACATGTGAACACACACACGTCGCCCGACAAGGGGGTCGCGGTCGCGAGCTATCGACGGCACTGACCGTTTTTAGTTCTCGCGTTCGTTTCTCGGTGTGAAGCCAAAAGCTAGGAAGCTAGGAAGGCGACGGCAGCACATGCCCGGACCGCGTCCCTCTTTTGAAAGTTCCGAGCGGCTGTGTCAAGTACGCGCTGCTCTGCGCCACACTTAGCGATGCGGAGGGTTTGTTGAAGGTAATAAGCGACCGAGATCCAGAGATCTGTTGCTGCGAGAACTAAGTTCAAAAGGATGTAGCGATTGCCGAGGTTATCAAAAGTCTCCGCGCATCTGGACATGGTGGAGATGGAGATGCCGGACATGTTCGCCAGTTACCCGCATGCTCACTTGTACAGCAGCATGTATAGTCGTTCAACTGCAGACCAGCAGATCAGCGTTGCGAAGAAAGGTCCATTATATGTGAAGGAGACGAGATGCTGCCACAGATAGGCAGCAGTATTTATATTGAAACGGAGATATCTACATCTCCGTAAATGTCCTTACGACTTGTCCACCTCGCATGTAAACAACACAGAAACCTCACCTCCACCTCCACCGTACTTCACTACCTCTCACTTTTGCGCTGCTCAACCACTCCGCACACATGCAAGCGGACCTCCTGCCTCGTGTGACTGTAGAGCGCGAGGCCTCATGGCTCCGTGTACAGGCGAATGCGGACGCAGCTCTGACGCAGTCGCTCGAGGCGCGACTGTCCGCTCTCCCTGGCGGCAGCTCTGGCAAGACAGCTGCGCGAGTTCGCCCAGCGCTCGAGGCACAGCTTGAAGCAGTTCGCCAGCGCATGTGGGAGATGAGCAAGGAGAACTTGCGCGTCAATGGGTTCAACTATGAGGATTATGTCGAGAGTGTGTATCCAAGAAGCGAGGTTTCATGACGAGAGCTGATGACAGCAACGGAGCCGTTTGACGAGACACTGGATCGAAGTCTGTGGGCGCTCAATGCTGAGCGAGTGCACTGGGAAACAAAGGTCGTGGACAAGCGACGAGTAAAGGCGAGCGAGGTGGCGAACCTTCTTGACGACCTCGAGATGAGGAGAGACGCAGCGACTTGGCGGCCAGGCGAAGCTGATGAAAAAGAGGCCGCAGAAGCATGTGCGTGAGAGTGATGGATTCCAGCTGATGGCAGCCGCGCGGAAGGTTGAGCCGGAGGACGTACCCCCTCCCCCGAGGCATCAGGAGGTCGTCGACACGTTCGAAAAGACAGTAGAGAACCTGAAGGAGCTGGTCGAGGTAGGTCTGCGGGACGGGAAGCGGCTGACAGCAGTCTGCTCCAGTACAGCTGGAACGTGCAGAAAGGGTGAAGGTCGTGCAGGAGGAGGTTGCACGGTTACCAAGATAGGCATGGTGCTGATCCGGAGCGTAAAGGGACGTGTTGTATCACTAGCAGGATGTATGCGGCAGCAGCTGTGGTTGTATGCTTACGAATATGCTTCGAGCTCTTATGCTAGCTAGTGGCAATTCAACTCTGGACCGCATTCTGAAGTAAACACTCTGTGCTTGTATTTCACGCAGGGGCTAACGAAGGCGAGAACTTGTGTGCGTACCTCTGAATTGAGTGAAGTCGTCTATCGCAGAAAGCAAAAAGTCAAGTGAAACGTTTGCACCACTTTCTGACACGCGTCGAATACCAGCAGTGAGAGACAGGTAGACCTCTCCCGGATATTAGCAGCAGTAGTATCATCAGCTGGAACGTCCTCATCAGGCTGTTATCGTGTGTGTAGAGTGAAGCTCATTCCCTCGAACCTCGCTATTCTGGCCTCAAAGTTTGCCAGCGTCGAGTCCTCCATTCGAGTTAGAGGCGATATCAGAACACCTTTTCAGTTGATAAATTCGACTGTCTGTGCCCGCAAAAGTTGGCTGTCAACAACAGTCAGGAACGGAACAGATTGTTGTTAGGAGGAGATCGGAAGGCAATGGAACGAGAGCCGATGAATTGAGGGTGTGCGGAGCTTGCCATACTACAGTCGGGCAAGCATTCGACCTTCCGCTGCATCGTGGAGACGAAGCTTGGCAGCCAGAGACGTCTGTCTAAGCTATTCACGCTCAGAAGCAAGACCAATGTGCTCATATCGTGCATATCGTGTATCTTGAACATCAGCAAGATGCATGAAGCTGTATCCAGGGCACCTACTTAGGACGCTGCTTCCATGTCGATTCTCTACCAGTTTTGCTACACCTCCACAACCGCACAGCCCATCAGTCCCTTCCCTACCACCTAGAACTCATCCCGCTTGGCCCTCTGCTTTGCAGGAAGAGGCTCAGCGCCGTTCACCCCCTCCGCAGCCTTCACACCGGCCACCAGCGAGTCCTTGTTAGCCGCCCAGTCTCGTGAGTCGGGTGCCAGCGCGCCGTCCTTGCTCTCAACCTCGAAGATGTGTTCACCCTGCAGCTCGCCCACGGGTCCGCGGTACTGCAGCCTCAGCGGTTCCGGAAGTGTCTGCTTGTTGATCGACGCGGCGAGAGCTTGCGGGTCGAGACTGGACGAAATAGAGATGTAGGTGCGATCAGGGTCGAGCTTCGTCGGGGTGTTTGATGCCATTGCGACAGCAAGACAGAGATGCGGCAGGAGTCGTATTGTGAAGGAGTTGGTGATATCGACGCAGCGAGTGTCAGAGGTGCAAGATGATGAAGTGCTGTCGAAAGTCGATGGCTGGCACGGGTGGTCATGGACGTCATGATCTGAGGCACGGAAGTGGAGGTGATAACAAGTCACGTGAAGAATTTCAGATTTGGTGTTGATAGCAGCGTCCAGGACTTACATCAAGTGTTACGAGGGGTCAAAGCTACACAAACTGCGAGCAGACATGAGCAAGCCAAGCAAGAAGGCGCTGGGAAAACGCAAGGTTCAGCCAGGAGGCGGGAACGTGAGCCGTGGAGTTGCGACAGGTGTGCTGATGGCAGGCTGCGAAGAAGGCCAAGGTCGACGAGCCGAAGGTCGGACCGACTGGCAAGCCGCTGCGGCGGCCTGACCAGCCTAAGAAGGTCAAGCTTCGAGACCAGAAGGTCCTGCCTGTTCCGGAGACACAATGGGCTGGTGATAGTGATGTGAGCGATCTGGGTGAGGACGAGGAGATCGACATCGAGGCTGCTGGGTCGTTCTTGGCTGGAATGGACGCGAAGGCGTTGTCACGGTGAGTGCGGGTTGCTGAGACTGAAGCTGATGGCCAGGACAGCAAAGGAGTCGAAGCGGATACACGAGATGGAAAAGGCACGGGACGTCATGCCTACGAAGCCGCGGAAGGAGCCGAGTCCAGAGCTGTCGGACATCTCAGACTACGACTTCGACTCTGAGATCGGGTTGTCGGACGAGAGTGGGGACGAGGGCGAGGGAGGCAGCGGGAAGGTGGACGGGGACGAGGATGAGGACGACTCGGGATCCGACTTCTCTGATCAGGACGAGTTCAACGCTGCATATGAGGACATGAGCGACGAGGACGAGGAGGACGAGGACGAGGAGGACGCAGAGGCAGCCCGGATACTTGCTGAGCGGAAGCGGAGGAAGAAGGAGGAGGCAGGAGAAGCAGAGTACGAGAAGGCTGGGCGTGCACGGTGGGCCGTACAAGAAGAGGAGGACAAGGACTCTGTCGAAGTGGGTCGTCTGCCGATCAAGCTGCCGACTGGCGAGGTGAAGCTCGTGGAGGGTTCAACGCGCGTAGCATTGCCGGAGAGCAAGAAGCGGAAACCCGAACCTGAGAGCGAGAGCGAGGAGAGCGAGGAGGAGGAAGAAGTCGACGCAGGCGTGCAGGCCCAGCAGATGGCCTCCAAGCCTGGACGGTTCGGACGTATGGGTATCGCGGAGATTGTCTCCAATCCCGGGATGAAGAAGGCGCAGCGTCTCGACGCGGCAAAGGAGCAACTTGCTGCTATCGGTGCTGAGATTCTTGCTGGCGGAGAGCTCATCGACATTGGACCAGTGCTCACTCGCATGTCCACGTTCGCGCTGCCGACAGTCCCGGCGCCTTCCGACGGCCAGGCCGTCACTGTACCCTACTCTATCCGTGGTCTGGCGCTGCTGTCCCAGCTAGCTGTGTACAAGGACATCACACCAGGCTACCGCATTCGCCAGCTTACAGCGTTGGAGGAGGCGGAGAAGGTGCGCGACGAGGTCAGGCGGTTGCGTGAGGGAGAGAAGATGCTCGTGCGCAACTACAAGGCATACCTCAAGAGCCTGGAGGCCGAGATCAAGAAGAAGACGCCCTTGCAGTCGGTCGCACTGCGGTGTATGTGCGAGCTGCTGTCATCGATCCCGCACTTCAACTTCTCCGAGAACATCATGGGTGTGGTCGTCGGTCGCATCGGACGGCGATCCTGGGACGCCGACTCTGAGCTCATCCTCACTACACTTGTCAAGGTGTTCGTGAGCGATGTGACGGCCACATACTCGCAAGTACTGGTGCGCCTCATCGCGCGTATGATCAAGGAGCGCAAGTTCCAGGTGCACCAGAACGTCCTCTCCTGCCTGTTGCATCTGCGGCTCCGCACCGAGCTCACACACATGAGGGAGCCGAAGAAAAAGGGCAAGTACCAGAAGAAGGACGAAAAGGTCCCGGAGAAGAAGTATAAGAGCGAGGTGCGCAAGAAGTGGCAGACGAAGAACCAGCGCAGGAAGGAGAAGGAGCTCAAGGAGATCGAGAAGGAGATGGCCGAGGCTGCAGCCGAGGTCGACGTCGAGGAGAGGGCACAGATCCAAACCGAGACGCTCAAGAACCTCTTCGTGCTGTACTTCTCTATCCTCAAGTTCCCCGGCCGATCACCACTCCTCCCCGCCGCGCTGGAGGGTATCTCCCATTTCGCGCAGCTCATCAACATCGACTTCTTCCGAGACCTCCTGCAGGTCCTGCGCAAGATCATCAGCGACCGCCGCACCGAGGACGGGAGCGAGGACGCCGACGCTGAGGCGGCCGAGATTGACCCCGTTGGCGCAGGCCAGCGCGTCCGCATCCGCATGCTTGGTATCGTGACGGCCTTTGACCTTCTCTCGGGCCAGGGAGAGGCGATCAACGTCGACCTCGCCGACTTTGTCGTCGAGCTCTTCGCCCTCCTCCGCCCCCTGAGCCTCGACACGGGCATCGAGGACCCCCCGAACCTCACCGAGGCGACGGCGGCAACAGCAGCGATGCAGTACCGTGCTGGCGGGACACGTGCCACCGCTGAGCGGCAACCAGCACACACGCTGAGCACGTCTGCGCTCCTCTTCCGCTGCCTCGAGTCCATCTTCTTCCCGAGGATGTTCGCCCGCGCTGCCACTGCGCCCCCGCTCCGTGCTGCTGCGTTCGCGAAGCGGCTGTGCGAGTGTGCATTGACTTTCCCACCCGACACGGCACGCGAGGCGCTTGCGTTCGTGCGCAGGCTGGCGGCCAAGGAGCCGAAGTTGGCGAATTTGCTCGACACGGAGGAGCGCATGTTCGACGGCGTGTACAGGCCCGAGATGGACGACCCGCAGCTGACGAATCCGTTCACGACGAGTCTGTACGAGTTGGATATTCTGGCTGAGCGGCACTGGGACCGCAAGGTTAGGGCCGAGGCGAAGCGGCTGCGTGATGCCCAGTTCGTCTAGGCGTGGCGAGAGTGTAGAGTGTCTAGTGTGCACTGCGTATGGCGCCTGTGTGTGCGGGGTATCGGGGGTGTGCAGTGCATATGAGGGGATGGGTGCATTGCGCCGGGTATGTGGTGCAGTCTGTGCAGGCACATGTGTGTGGAGAAGGTCATCGAGATCAGACAGAAGAGGTCGCACTGCATGGCAGTGTTGTCTGTGGCCGAGTAAGGCTGCAGGTGGAGTGTGCGATGGCTGCTCCAGTGCATGGGACCGCAATGCGCCCAGCCGTTGATGCCACGCAAGAGTACTGCTGTAATCGGGAACAAGATGTATGCATTATCATCATGTATGCCAACAAGATCTATTGATCGGCGGGCCATCACAAGTGTTCCTGCTATCCGACGTCATATTGCTACGAGGCTTTGAGATCCAAACCTATGTCCCTGTGGGGCCTAGAGCGTGCGACAAGCGAGCCCTCCCTTATCAGCACCTCCACGACAGCAATGGAGATGGCATGTGTCGCAGGCGCGCAGGCAAAGCTCGACATGTCTCGACGACGTCTGACGATGTTGCAGCAGCATGTCGCCTCTGGAGATGAGATGAGAGGCGGCTGGATTTGAGTCGAGGAACGTTTGTAGATGGTGAAGGCCCAGCTATAACTGGATGCAGACTGCATTGCACTCTGCAGCGACTACTCGAGCCGTGGACAGTCATGCAGTTGATCCATTGACCAGTACTGAGCTCGGGCTCGGGTGAGCGTGTGCTTAGCTCGAGCTGGATTTGAATTGGGAAAGGCTTAGCAGGTCAGCTTTGAGTCCGAGAACAAGCGCTCACTCAGTGTGAGCTGAGTATACACTTCTCACCTGCTAGTCGCCTGTGATAGTCGCTGAGCAGCCCAGCGAGCCTGCTCACCTCGGGAGGGAGGGGCGCGTATACTGTACACACACAGATGTGCTTATGCGAGCGAGATAAACGAGAGATAGATTGGGCAACCCGAGGAAAGTGTACAGGATGTTGCTTGTCGCTGACACATGACAAAAGTCAGATGTGCTTGTGTGAGCGAGAAACAAGGGAGGCAGAAGAACGCGAGGAAGGTGCACATGCACAGGGTATGGCTTGTCTCGATGTCTCCGACACACAACTCAGGTGTGCTTCTGCGAGCAAAGGATATGAGTGGCAGTCGTCCGCGAGAGCAGTGCTCATGAAGCAGAAGTCAGGTGTGATTATGCGAGCAAAGCAGAGAGACAGCGGTATGCGAGGAAGGTGTGCAGGACATTGCTGGTCTCCGACGCAAAACTCAGGTGTGCTCATGCGAACGAAATATGAGAGGTAGAGGTATGCGTGGAAGATACACACGATCTTGCGTGTTTCCGGCCTGTCTGAGGTGCTCCTAATCAGATGCGCGCAGTCCCTGACCGTCCGGAGCATGGGCATGCAACCTTTCTGCATCGTTGCTCGCGCGCTCGCTCTCGCCTCTTTTCAGTGACCAACGACAGCAGCTGCGTACAGACGTTCTGCATCTCTCCATCCGCCGATGCCCGCAATCAGCAGCACCTCAACCTTCTGCAGCCTTTGACGCTTTAGCTAAGCTGCGCGGACCATAGTGGACATCTGAGCGGTCGAATGAGCAGTCTGTAAGGCGAACCACTTCCCTATCATGTTGCCCAGCATCGACGAGCTCGCCTTGTTCTCAGCAGGCGGGAAGTGCAGACGCATGACCTGGTCCAGATCGGTCGTGGCTAGGTGGGTGGTCCCGCCACACCGAGTCGGTGCTACGACGCACGGACGGTACTTGCAATGGGGCAGTGCTATGGTTGAATAAGCTATATCAAGAGACATGAACTGCCTCTCGAATGCGTGTCCTCTGGGTGACACCGTCATCACTGTCCGCCCATCATATTGTTTCGGCTCCTCTCTCATGTGTGAGATCCGCCACGCATGAGATCCACCACGCAAGGCTCCCTCCCCATCATGAGTGTGGCACATGACCCGACTTGCACCTCACACTGTCATGACCTGTCTCACACAGATGATATACACTGATACTGAACATATGTGCATCGTGAAAGCGTAGAGGCTCCACATCATGACTATGGCATATGACTCGATCTGCACAACTGTCATGACCTGTCTGTCTCACACGTGAGACTCGCTGGTATGGTACTGTATGTATATGCTCGTCGTGAGAGCTTGAGAGGACTTTGATAGTATGCACTATCACTACAGTGTCAGAGCGAAACGTTTGGGATGTATCTCTGCATGCTCTGCATAGCTGCATACACGCCAGTTATCACTACCCATTCCCCCTTCGCGATCGATCTCTACTACTGATCATCTCCCCTGCGCACGACCGACCACACATCCATCCCCAGACTGCGCATCTACAGTGCCTAATATGCACTGCCCTGTATTTCATCTACCTGCTTCACTCCACTCACTACCCATTACACTCATGCATGCAGCTAGCTACTCACTCGCTTGCTCTCAGCTCTCAGTCTCGCGTCACTGGAATCGCGCTATACACCCTTTCATCTATACCCCGCCCACCTCCTACACCCAGCTGTATGCCTACCACAGCCTACCACGGCTTGGCACACCTCGCAGTAAGCAGAAATAGCATTGCCCAGTGCATGGCATTGAACAGCCCCTATACTGTCCTTACATCGCCCTATAATATTTCTATTGACACTCTCAGGGCAGCAGATCTTCGCCCCAGTTGTGCGCCCATCGGCAGTGTTTGTGCACACCGAAATAGCACCACCCAAGCAGTGCAGCAGTGCAGCAGTGCAGCAGTGCAACAAGCAATCACCAAGCAGCAAGAAGCCGACGCGACCAGGTAAGGTACACACGTACACACAGCCCATCGCATCTGCATCTACATCTGCATGCATCTGCGCATCTGCACTGCATAGCCCACGCGAAACGCCATCGCGCAGAAATCGTCGTGCAAGCGCGTCAAACATCTCGGGCAGAGCTTCGGGCAGATTGCCGCACCTGCGCAGCCTAAGGTTGATAATTCAGGGCGTGTCTCGCAGGGTTTTTCTGCATTCGCCAGTGTCACTCGCGTCTCTATTTCTACCGCGCAACCGAGTACATCAACACAGGAGTGTACGCGTTGAACAGTGCGATGGTGCGAGGGAAGTTGCAGTAAACATTGCACGCAGATCTACTCCATGGCAGAGCATGAAGCGTAGCCTTTCCACCTCATGAGTACGCTGCGATTGATCTATGCATGCCAATGTTGTCCAATGCCCATACATGGCGCCGGGCGGGCGGCGCTAATAGAACGACGTCATCCCTGGCGCCGGTAGTCGAGGAGAAGTAACACAGAGCTAATGAAAATCGATGTACAAGGTTTCAGCCCCGATCACATTAGCATGCATGCCCATAGTAAAAGCATTGTGGCGCCTGCCTGGACCTGAGGCCTGAAGGAAGGTGCCCGACTGTGATGAGAGAGATTTGATTTCACAGCCCGCCGCTCCGACCGCACGGCCCCCACCTTCCCTTGCTTTATGCTACTACTGGGGCGTGTATCTGCTGGCTTTTTATGGGCTGCGCCTGCGCCTGCGCCTGGCCCCATGGCCCACCACTGTGCATGGACCTACATGGTGCTTGTCGGTGTCCTGTAGTGCTGTGTGCTGTGCTCTGCTTCCCGCCCGCGTGGGCTGCTGCTCAATCTCACATGCGCTTGCAGATCGGCCTCTTTCGCCTCCTGGGTGCTGGGTGCTGGGCCCTAAGCCCTAACAAGTCCACACTAGCAGCATAGACGCAGCCAACAGCCCCGCAGTACCAGCTAGTACAGCCAGCTAGGTGCACATCGCAACGCATCTACACTCCACTCGTTTCTATTATTCTCTAATACATCAAGCCAGTACGCACCTGGCAGCAGTCAGCACGTTTGGCCGCGCGCTCAGTACAGCGCTGCCTGTGGAGTCTACGTGTGGATAATCTGCACTGGGCTTCGCTCTTCACTCTTTCCCCAGTCTTTGGCGCGCGTGAAAACCTCCACACGCACAGAGCGACGAGAAAAACTCTGCTTTCAACGCGTCTACGCCGCGGGGCGTCCCTCCCACCATGCTTTGTGAGTGGTGCATGCTGCTGTGGTGCTGGCGAGGCATTGCTGACTATGCAGACCTTACTGCGGACAAGTTTCCAGTGTGTACGTATCCGACGATGGGATGGAGGATTGTTGTTTCACTGCTGACGTCTTTTCAGTCGTTCCGTTTGGTATCATCGGGTGAGTCAGAGTCGAGCTTCACATGTATGAGAAGGCCCTCTTGCTGACGCCAGGTTCTATCGCTACTTGTGGTACATCATCCGATTGATTGCACGATTCGTGTACCGTCCCATTCCGTTGCCTGAAAAGCCGACATGTGAGTCACACAACCAGCTGCTATTACTGGCACAGTGCCAAGTGAATGTCTCGAGACCTGAAACTGACACCTCCCCACAGACAGCGCAGACGAGGATGTCACAATCATCGTCCCCACCATCGATGCAGGCGAGGAGTTCCGCGAGGCTGCGTTCTCGTGGCTCCAGGGCAACCCGAAGGAGATCATCATCGTCACCGAGGAGAAGATGAAGGGGCCACTAGAGGAGCTCGCACATAGTGTCGACCCGTCTCGCATCCGTGTCCTGACTGTGCCCTATGCCAACAAGCGTCTGCAGATGGCCCACGGTGTGCGCAACACGACGACAGACATCATTGTGTTCGCAGACGACGATGCCATCTGGCCTCCCCTCTTGCTGCCCTACGTGCTTGCATGTTTCGAGGACCAGCAGGTCGGTGGTGTCGGCACGTCCCAGCGTGTCAAGCCCTGCGGCAACAAGATGACTGTCTGGGAGGTGCTTGCTGCGTTCCGTCTCACTATCCGTAACATCGAGATTGCCTCGTCGACACACATCGACGGCGGCATCCCCTGTCTCTCAGGTCGTACCGCCGCATACCGCACCGTCATCCTCAAGGACCCCGACTTCCTCCACGGCTTCACAAACGACCTCTGGCTGGGCAAGTACCACCTCAACTCGGGCGACGACAAGTTCCTCACCCGTTGGATGGTGTCGCACGGCTGGAACACGTACGTCCAGGTCTGCAAGGAGGCCGAGCTCCTGTCCACCATGAAGCCGAACTGGCGCTTCCTGAAGCAGGTGCTGCGTTGGACACGTAACACCTGGCGCTCAGACTTCCGCTCCATCTTCACAGAGCGCTACATCTGGACAAAGCACCCATACGTCGCGTACACGATGATCGACAAGTTCATCAACCCGCTCACGCTTCTCGTTGGACCCGCACTGGTCATCTACCTGATTGTCAAGTCGACGAGGTCACAGCACGACGGTGGTTACCACTTGACAGCGTGGAAGATTGTCGTGTCGTATCTCGTCTGGCTGCTTGCGACGCGTACCCTCAAGGTCCTCCCGCACCTGTGGTACCGGCCACAAGACATCATCTATGTCCCGGTGTTCATCCTCTTCGGCTACTACTTGTGAGTCGTGTTGCTAGGACTAGGTCTGCCTCAAACGGCCTGTCTCTGAGCATACCTCTTTCGTGTCTGTGCTGTTGGCTGACCCCAGCGCCGTCATGAAACTCTACGCCCTTTTCACCCTCCACAAGACAGGATGGGGTACCCGTGCCGGTATCGGAGACCCCGCGACGGCGACGACAGCGGCCGAGGCAGAGAAGCAGGAGCTCAACAACCCCGCTCTCGGCCCGGACCACGGCGAGGCCCACCACGGCGTGTACGACGTCGAGATGGCACAGCGCCCGTACCGTCCTACCGTGTAGGTGTAGGCACAAAGACCCACCCGAACATACGCAACGCACAAACTCATGAACATTTGTCCCCACACGCATAGACAGGCCCGGCAGGCACACTCACACACCTGCCGGGCTCACGTTTCATACCTTATAGCAGCTTTATAGCCACGACACGCATATGAATGGACCTTGGCGAGAGAGCTGGTCAATCTTTGGTGACGGTGAAGCGTGGGGAAGCAATGCGAATCGGCGCAGCGACGTGCTGTATGTGCAAAACGACCATATGAGATAAGGCATGCACTGCCGTGATTGCTCAGCTTCACAACCAAGTCATAGAGCAGTAGCGCTGCCTCAGTATAGTATAGTTACAAACCACAAGTGAATCTTCCATCTCACTGGCTGCCCCAAGCATTGGTTCTCTCCAGGCTGGCATCATTTTTCTCTTGCTCTCACGGACCGCGGCTACTGGACACAGATCCAGAAAGCAGAGACGACAAGCAGTAGCTGAAAGTCAAACCTGCTGTACGAGCGACAATGCTATGAGCAGGTAGAAAGGGTCGTTCTACTAGTTGAGACCGAGCATGGGACCTTATAAGCTTGGTCCTAGCATGCAAACAACAGCACAGCAGTTAGCTCTGCACAAGTTGGAGCAAAAACAAAAAGGTAGGTCACGACGGGGATCGAACCCGCAATCTCCTGATTGACGAAATCGTAGTCAGACGCCTTGCCATTGGGCCACGCGACCAGCGATATTGGAATGAAAGAAAGGGGTTGGCGTTGCCTATAACCTTGATCTCTACACCTCCACTCGTCCGCCTCCACTTCCGTGTCCAGATTCAGATAGTATCTGCCTACACCCTTGCAACTCCTCAAACCACAGGTCTCATCGATACTTGCCATGGCCTCACTCCTGGAAGAAGCACACTCGCCTCCCGGTTCCTCGAGTATAACCGTGCCCGCTTCGGCCCCGCCCCCGATTCCAAGTCATGCCATCCGCAGCGAGATTGGCGGCATCGAGACGGAGGTCTTGATCCAGACGTTTGATGACCGGGTGCTTGTTGTTGTCACGCAGAGTGGGAAGATGGGATGTTTGGTGAGTAATGAATGGCACGGAAAGGCAGCTGTAGTGGACTGGACTTGGACTGGGTGCTCCTGTTGCGCCACGACCCGGCCACGATCACAGGCCCTCAGATACTCCATGTTCTGCCTTAAGTCAGACTTGTGGACTGCTCTGCTCGTCGTTAAGCCTGCTCCAGATCCAAACTGAGCCTCCAGTGATGTGTCCAAGACCTCCGGGTCTGCTGGACCTCTTGCTTTGGTATCACGTTTCCTTGCCCATCCCACACATCCACACCCGCGTTTTCTGAACCATCTAGACATTCGCACGGCTAGCTTTCTTCCGCTACCTTCGCTTACCCCAGACCCAGGCCTCACTCCCGGACGTCCACCCCCTCCTCCCCGCAACCTCCGAACCCCCACGACCAGACGACAAGCCGCTCGACCTCGCCCTCCCACCACCACCGCCGGGGATCCACCTCTCCCCATTACTCGGTGCGCCGCCCGTGCCCGCCCTGCACGATCTATACGTCTCACAGATCGCCACGCTCATCTGGTGGGCGCTGCAGCTGAGCAATGCGCCGCGGCGGAATGTGGTCGTGGGCCTGGCGTTGAAGAAGCTCGGCGAGGGGGTGACCCAGGCCGAGCGGGAGAGGTTCGAGGGGGTGATGAAGATGGTTGCTGAGGCTTCTAGTGCTGTCGAGGGGGGTGGGGGGGTATAGATATTCATGAGATTATGTATATGGCTTTGGCATACGGGATACAGGTCACCATGTATGCACATAGGCTGTCAACAGCGGATGATTTAGAGCAAAAAAGGATATGTGCCCACCCACAAAACAAAAACATAGGTCACGACGGGGATCGAACCCGCAATCTCCTGATTGACGTAAATCGTAGTCAGACGCCTTGCCATTGGGCCACGCGACCGAGTGATACTTGGTATGTTTGTTGGTGCGTGGGTCGAATATAATGGCTACTCAGCGACTGGGTAGGCAGATTGGCCAGGACTGCCTTGGCTATCTTGACCCTCAGCTTGCGTCTGCGCGTCTGCATGTCAGCCGTGGCAAGGGGTGACAGGCGACCTGTAGCGCGGACGATCAGACGACATCTGGCCGTATTTGCAGCATGCAGCGAGGATACGCGAGGCAAGACAGTCGCAACCAACCGCCCTTGCCCTCTTTCTGTGTCACTCGCACGTCCGTCATGCTGCTCACTAGCCGCAAATCTCGTCAGTGACTCCCCAGGGGTGCAGCAGTATCCGCGTCGCAGTGACGCTTTCCTAACCGCAAGTTCCCACGTATCATACATCGACGTCGACCACTCTCGCTTGCAAGATACATATCGGCATGTTGTGATTGACGCTTGTGAGCAATGGCGGCTCGACGGCTGTCCGAAGTCGTACAACACGACCAACATGAGAGCTGACAACGATGTCAGGCTGCCATAAACACTGATTAAGCACTGATGAGACAGCTGCATGTGCTTCCTGCGAAGCTCAAAGGATGAGCACCGTATTCCTCATCGCACCTAGGTGCGGCAGATTACTGGTTCTTGGCAGTGACCCATGACAGACTTCGTAGCCAGCAGCGTCCTCTCTCGCATAGACCCATTGCCAATGAGAACACTGCACGGAAGCCCAAGCTGGTCCAGACACTTACCGCTGGGTACCGAAGAGCATGAGGATCCGTCCTCTGCGGCACCTCTGCCTCTAATGCATGCACCATGCTTCTGCTCTGCGACTCTACATTCCATATCGCTCCGCTTGTTCCATCCGCCAAACGAGACGGAGCGGATGTCCGCTCTGGATTTTTGGGTCCAGCGGGATCAAGAGTCGCAGGTATCGAGATAACGCTATGTCAGGCTCGGTAGATCTCGACAATTCCATAGCGCTATAAAGCGGCACCCTGCGCCCAGCCGGTTATCCTTCTCATGCATAGTGATTGCTACTCCACAACAAGACAGTAGTGCAAGATGGTCAAACTCGTTGCACCACCACGCAAGGGCGAACGCCGGCTGCTGTGGAAGATGGATCTCCTGCTCCTGCCGCTGATGATTGTGTCGCTCGGTCTGCAGTACTACGACAAGGCGGCGCTGGGCTCGGCAGCTGCGTTTGGTATCCTCAAGGACTTGGTGGGTGTGGTGTTAAGCAACACTGCTGACCTGCAGCAACTCCAGACTGTGCACAATGGTGTGCCGTCGACGACCCGCTTTGCGACTGCCAATGCCATGTTCTACTACGGCTACATCGCTTCTGTTGGGCCCATGGCACTGCTGCTCGCTCGCATGAACATCAAGTATGCTGCTGGGACGATCATCACGCTCTGGGGTTTGACTACTATCCTTACTGTTGTGTGCCATGACTGTTAGTTCATATCTTTCGAGCTTGGCTGACAGCAGACAAGGGCCTGTATGTCCAGCGCGTGTTCCTTGGCTTCCTCGAGGCCATGGTCTCTCCCCTCTTCGTTCACATCACCGCCTTGTGGTACAAGCCCAAGGAGCAGGCCGCCCGCCTTGGCATCTGGTACTCGTCAACCGGCATGTTCTCCATGTTCGCAGGGGCGGTCAACTACGGCCTCGGGAGCACGGGCGACGCCCACGCATGGAAGTACATCTACTACTTCTGCGGCAGCTTCACCATGTTCTGGGGCATCGTAGTGTTCATCCTGCTCCCCGTGTCGCCTCTCCAGCCTGGGCCGCTCTTCAATGCAGCCGATCGTGAGATCCTTATCCGCCGCTTCGAGGAGAACCCGCACGCACGCGACCGCCAGCCCTTCAAGAGGGACCAGTTCATTGAGGCCCTTCTTGACATCCGGACGTACATCTACTTCCTTATGGCTGCGTTAATCTACGTCTGCAACTCGGCAGTCACTGCATTCGGCACTATCATCATCAAGTCCATCGGCTATACCGGCCTGCAGTCTGTCGCCCTCATGATCCCTGGTGGCGCCATGACAGTCGTCACGATCTGGATCTTCTCGTACATCTCGGGCAAGTACAAGAACATCCACACCTACGTTCTTCCAATCTCCAACATCCCTGTAATCGTCGGTGCCATCACCATGTGAGTAGAAGTGGACGACAAACAAACGATGCTTACTCCCCAGCTGGACAGCTCCTTGGGTCCCCACTGCTGGTCCGCTAATCGGTTACTACCTCGTCGCTGCCTTCGGCGCACCCTACGTCATCCTCCTGACCATCGCATCCGCCAATACAGCCGGTGAGTACATTGTAAGCGCCGCCGAGCGCTCACTGGGGGTCTTGTGTCGCCTTGCGTCTACGAGACCTCCTCTGAGCATATGCTCAACCTCTGTTCCTCGGAACATGGGATGCAACACGGGTGCCAGTGCGTGGGTGTCCTAGGTCGTGACCACCCTGCCTTCGTGCAAGGTGGAACTGATCTTTGAGACCCACGCCTGTGCTGAGATTATACCGTCGAGCGGATCAGGATAATGCCTGCGTCGCTAGTTGCTTCCCTGCCTTCGTCTGCTCATATCCAGGCTCGACAAAGAAGGCGGCCACCACTGGCGCCATCTTTACAGGCTACGTCGTCGGCAACGTCGCCTCGTCGTACAGTGTCATTGCGTCAGAGTCAAAGACAAAGTACCACTCGGCGTGGACTACAGTCATCGTCGCGATGGTGGTCAGTGGCATCCTCTCCCTCGTGCTGCGTGTCCTCTTCATCCGTGAGAACAAGCGCCGCGACCGCCGCGATGCGGTGGAGGGCCCTGAGGCGGCTGCGGCTGCCACCGACGGCCCCGACCGCACAGACGAGGTTACTCTGCACGACAGCAAAGAGAAGGACGATGCGTCTCTGGGTCTCGAGGCTGATCTCGACGCCCAAGCTGCCCCTATCAAGCTGGAGGAGTATGAAAACCGCACGGACAAGCAGATCAAGGACTTCAGATATGTCCTGTAGGCACCAATGTGTCCATGCGACTGTCAAGACCATAAATGCGTTCTGTCAAAAAGGAAAGGTAGAGTATGATCTATCTGGCTTCATTCCATATTCTGATGCAATGGATTCGTGTGTGTCATTGTCCTCGGATCAATAATGTACTGGGGTTTAGCATCTCATCTACGGGTCCGGCTGCCCTGGCACTACGGAAACGCGGTTTGGTTCCGCTGACCCGCCTCTGTCCTGATGCTCAATTGTTTGGGCCGTCATCATCGTTTACCCTGAGGTCGTGTCGCGTGCATATCGGCGTTGTTTAGCTTGATCAAACGTCAAACAACAAGCATCACAGTGAGACTGGATGTTCCAGGTCTGGATGATCACCATGATGAATGTGACGTCCAGCGCTCAACTGCGAAGATGGTTGTTGCAGACCAGCCTAGTTGACTGTATGCAGGCTCGTATTGACGATGTACTACGTACAGCGACAACGTATCCTGTGAAAGTGCTAGGAACCCTGCCTGGGTCGACGCCCTCGTCGCCAAGCAGCACCGCAACTGCCCCTGGCCGTGCACGATCAGTGTCCGTTCATGACCAGACTACAAGAATACTACTACTATTGGAACTCCACTAACACTGTCCTTTTGTAGCCACGATGCAATGCTTGCAGGTATATGTCGATAGATGCTGGTTGAGCTCAAGCTTGCTCAGTAGGGACGTCGGCTTAGAGCGCGTCGCGGCGCTCGAGCTTGCGCTTCCTGACGCGGTGCAGCTCCTCGCTGTCGTTCGACCACACCTGGTTCGAGTTGCCAGTGCCGCACTCCCACACCTGGATCTTGTTGCCCTGCGTCTGGTGCCCGTCCGTGACGTCCATGCAGAGGCCAGAGTTGGTGATCTGGGGGGGTCAGCATCAGACACTAGACTGCGGGCAACATCTACTCACAGCAATACGGTCGTCGTCAGTGTACCACCACTGCTGCTGGGAGAGACCAGGGTAGCACTGCCAGATCTTGAGCTTGCGGCCGTTCACAGGACCGACACCACCGTCGAGGCAGAAGTTGGTGCCAGCGACCTGGACGAGGCCGTTGCCGCGGTTGATCTTCCACTTCTGTGCGCCCGTGCCGTTGCACTGGTACACTGGGGTCAGTGCGAGTTCTTCAGCATGTGCTTACGCTGCACGGGGGTGCCGTTCGCGAACTTGGCACCCTCGACGTCGAGGCAGAGGTTCTTGTTGCCGTTGGGGTGGACTGGGGTCAGCGGAGGGTATGGGAGGCTGGGACAAAACATACGGGAGGTGACGCCAGCAGGGTTGGGAGGGTTGGGCGAGGACGACGGCTGAGGTGTACCCGGGTTGCAGTTGTCCTGCGCGACAGCGAGGGCGGCGAGGACGGCGAGCTTGAGGATGGTGAGCATCGTGGCGAGGTCGAAGGGGGGATTATACAACACTGGGAGACAGATGGATGAGAGGTTTGCCGGAGACTATATAGACGCGGAGGATACAGTGGGTGTATATGCCTAGATCTGTGCCCTGGCCTGGCTCGGTGGATGCAAACACCAGTCGGTCAGTCCATGCAGTCCACTTTACTTCTGCTTTAGGCTTTCCGCGATTCCGCTATGCATGGGCCTAGTGTCCGTGAAGCTATGCAAACATGCCCCCGCCGGCAGTGCCTCTCTCGGATGCTGCTACTATGACTACCAGTGCATCGAGATCGGTTCCTGTTCTGCAGCGTGAAGCGAGGTATGCATTGCGGGCGGTTATGAAAGTGATTTCTACAAAAAGTTAGTTACAGGTTACATGGCGATGCAGCATGCAGCATGCGTCACACAGAGATACAGTTAATATGACACAAACTTGCCGGGTCTTACGAATATGATGTCGACGAGCGTGTGGCTCGTGGCCTTCGCGTCTCGGTCTACGTTTCATAGACGGCGTGACCCATGAGGAGCGAGTGGATACTCGCGTACTCGAAGGCTGAAGTGATAGCGAGATACCTCTAGCCGATGTCGAAAGACAAGATCGCTGTCCGAGCAACATGAGGCAGCACAGCCTCGCAGGACGCCGTTGGGGAAATCTGTGGGGAGGGTCTGTGGCGAAGTCGTGTGATGAAGATGTTACATACTACTCGGGTCGGGTTGCGGTGAAGGAACTACATGACGACGTTACGATATCATCAAGCGCTAGACCAGAGTCATTGCAGAAGTACATGACTTCGGACAGATTCACGCAGCGGTTTCGATAGCCACTGCCGAGCTGCTCGGTTGACCAGAAGCCGTTATGCTGTTTCGAGTACTTCATCATATTTCAGGAATTACTATGAGAGCTTGTCAGAATTGGGGTAGAGGACTGTAGCAAGCGTATCATGGTCTTGAGTCGGGTACAGGTCACTGGTCTGCGACTTTGAGCATGAGACGTCGGCAACAGTGGCAGCATGTTCGTCGACTCAAGCACCCACAGGAGCATGCTTCCTCCCTCACACGACAGGATACCCGAAGCTCAATCACACTTATCTGGTAACTCTGTTTGTGTGGCATAGCAGACACGACTTGCGGTCAAGCTGTATGTTGCCTAGAAGGTCGCAACTGCCCGTTGCCCAAGGTAGGACTCATCAACAAACGACACAACTGACGACTTAGTAATAGCCAGCTCCGCGAGGTCCGCTCAGAACATCGATTCCATTCAGCGCGGCTTCAACGCGTGCTACCTTGTCACGACCAATGTAGGACGTTTTACCCAGCTATTGACTCAACATCGTTGCAGCACTGACATACCTTTGATAGCATTTCACCGCGGGAAGAGCGTCGAGGTGAGTTCTCTGACCTCATCGCAGATGAAGCAGCGCAAGCAACCCCACATATGTACCTGGGATGGCTACTCTCCTGTCTCGTGTTACTGGTAAATGCGTCGTTCGAACGTATCTCACATCTGCCTGTCTCAGGACTCAAGATGAGTTGGTCTCAGTCAGAAGGTCTCGCGAAATGAATGAGACGATTCATCATTCTCGGAGGAGGCACGGGTGAGGCCAAGTCCTAGCTTGCCATATATAAACCACAGAAGCGGGGTCCCCAACAACCAACCACTTCACAATCTCCCTACCACTCACCACACACGTTCGTACAACAATCCACTACTCCGCATGGTACCCTCCTACCGAGATGACTGACGAGTACGCTCTTGCCTCGCCTGCATACCACCCGGCACCCGGCAGTGCATCCCCTGCAGCGCAATTGGCCTGCCGACATTGCCTCTGACGCCATCCCGGATGGACTTACCACTCTGCCTAGGACGTGCCGATCCTCTTGCCCGCCGACAGCACCCAAAATAACCCTATCCAGCTTGCCTACACCCATCGAGACCTCTGCGTACGCTCACCGCTCTACGTACCCTGCTCCCTCTGCACAACGTGACTACTAACGAGCTAGCCATTGGGCTGTCATGCTTCATAACTCACGCACGTGGCCGTACTTTACTGGCAAGATATCGGTCAGCAAAGGGTCTGATCGCCATAGCAGCTCGCTGCAAACTATCCAGGTCACTCCGTGCTTCGCCCATCCCAAACCCCTAAGAACTAATGAACATGACGCTGCCCCCCTCCTCACCCATCAAAAAAACCAACTCACGATGCTCCTCAGCGCCGCCTCGCTGCTGCTGGCGACCACGGCGTCGGCCCATGCCATCCCGCGCCCTCTGCTCGTCGGCCGCGACGTCGACACCTCGTACCCCTACTACGGCCCAGAGATCCCCATCGGCGACCCTGCTAACCCCACGCTCGACGGCAGCAAGGGTGGCTTCCCCCGTGTGTGGCAGCCTCCTGCAGTTGCACCCCAGCCTGGTGCGACGGTGACGAATAACATCAATGTCATCTCGTCTGCCTTGTTCCCCGAGGGCATCAACATCCACTTCCAGACGCCGTTCGGTATCGGCGGTGAGCCCTGTGTCGAGTATGGCGAGGACCCAAACCACCTCGACCAGCTGGCCAAGGGCACGACCTCAACGTAAGTGAAGTGCCCATGTCCCCTTCGATCTGAATAACACCCCTCTGACACCCTAGGTACGACCGCACGCCCCCCTGCTCCCTCCTGGAGCCGACCCAGTGCAGCCAGTTCTTCCACGACGTCCGCCTCGACAAGCTCAAGCCCGGAAAGACGTACTACTACCGCATTCCCGGCGGCAATGGCACTGAGCCGAGCCAGGTGCTCGATTTCACGACAGCACTCCAGGCGGGTGACGAGAAGCCCTTCTCAGTCGCAGTCCTCGCCGACATGGGCTACACGAACGCCAAGGGCACGCACAAGTACCTCCTCGACGAGGTCGCCGATGGCGTTGCCTTTGTGTGGCACGGCGGTGACATCTCATACGCTGACCAGTGGTACGCGGCCCTCCTCCCCTGTGTCCTGACTGGTCCCAAGGCCTGGCCCCTGTGCTACAACGGCTCAGAGACCACCACACCCCTCGGCAAGATCGACCCCGCTCCCAGTGGAGTGACCATCAACACCGAGTACTTCCTCCCCCTGCCCGAGGGCGAGCAGCCCTTCCAGGGTGGCCCTGTGGGCGGTGACATCTCGAACGTCTACGAGATCAACTGGGACCTGTGGCAGCAGTGGCTCAACCCCATCACCAAGAACGCACCCTACATGGTCGCCCCGGGGAACCACGAGGCAACCTGTGCCGAGTTCGACGGCCCGAACAACGAGCTCACCGCCGTGCTCGAGCACAACGAGCCCGCCAAGGTCGGCGTCAAGGCGGACAAGTCCGAGCTCAACTACTACTCGTGCCCCGAGTCGCAGCGCAACTTCACCGCCTACCAGCACCGCTTCACCATGCCCGGTGATGCCACCGGCGGTGTCGGCAACTTCTGGTACTCGTTCGACTACGGCCTCGCCCACTTTGTCACCTTCAACGGCGAGACGGACTTCCCCCAGTCCCCTGAGCTTTCGTTCGAGGGCGAGCTCGCGAGGAAGAACCTTACTGGCACCCACCCCTCGGCCCGCAACGAGACGTTCATCACTGACGCGGGACCCTTCGGCAAGATCTACGGCGACTTCAGGGACAAGACGCAGTACGAGCAGTATCAGTGGCTCAAGAAGGACCTCGAGAGCGTCGACAGGAGCAAAACCCCTTGGGTCATCGCCATGTCCCACCGCCCCATGTACGCGACCGAGAAGGGCGCGTACCAGGTCAACGTGAGGAACGCGTTCGAGGACCTGCTGCTCGACAACGGCGTCGACCTCTACATTGCCGGCCACATTCACTACTATGAGCGTCTCCTGCCGCTCGGCAAGAACGGTACTATCGCTCATGACAACGTGAGGAACAACAACACCTACGTCGCGAAGAAGGGTGCCCTCACCCACATCGTCAACGGCCAGGCCGGCCAGGTCGAGGGTCCCAGTGTCCTCAAGGAGGGCGAGAAAACCGCCGACTTCTCTGCGTTCTTCGACCAGACGAACTGGGGCTTCGGCAAGATCAACGTCCACAACCGCTCGGCACTGAACTTTGAGTTCATCCGGGCCAAGGACGGCAGCCTGGGCGACTACCTCTGGCTGGTGAAGGAGTGATTACAGGGTTCAGAAGTGGAATACAGTAGGACTTTCTTATAGTAGGTGAGATGCTTTATATTGGTTAGATTCTATCACACTCGTTACGCTGTAATGTGTCTTGCGTGCAGTTTTGAGTCAGACTATCCCAAGATCTAATGAGTATCTGGGCCCTCTCCCCACTACGTCTCTGGGGCTACTTGCACCTTCCCGATGCTAAAATCGAGACCTAGACCACTGCAGTTGAATTCTCAGACTGTTAATTGTTACTCTACTGCAGGAGGTAGGTAGGATTGGAGTGACGAGGAAATGAAGTCGCTCGCGCTCACAGTAAGAAGTCGCAAGTGATCGATATTAGCGCTGCACAAAGTAACCGACCTCACATCTCGGACACATCCTGGATGTAGTCGTTTGGGTACTGCTGCATGCACGGCGACGCCACCCCGTTTGCTACATGCTCCGAACAGCAGCTCAAGCGATGAGGGAGCCGAAGTCGTAGGAAGTCGCACCCGACGCATATGCCCGATCCGAGCAGTGGCGACTGCCACTCGCAGATGAGTGTTATATAGCATAATGGTCACCTATCACTGGATGGTGTCTTCGAATCAACATGGCAGCACTCAAGCGATATCTCCTAGTCGGAGCAGGAGGTCTGGGTCTCAGCTGGCTACTCCTCCCTTTATCGCAGTACACCATGACCAATACGCCACCCGCATACCAATCTCTCCCGGCCATCACTGCCACTCTGCCGCCACACATGGGCACCTTCCGCTCTCTGACGACTCGCATCGACCGTCCAGTGTCCCTCGATGAGTACCTGGAAGCGTTCTATAGCTGCTGGACGCTCAGGCTGGAGGGGTGTCTCGCCACTCTCTGTGGCTATAGGTCTGCCACTCCCATCAACAGCAGACCCAAAGGGATCGTCCATGGCCGCGGTCTCTTCCCAGAGATCTACAGAGACAGCAACACTGCCGTGGTCTGGTGGACTCTGCCTGGTGGTGCGGGTGCGCAGATGCTCTCTGCGATTCCGGATGGGCATGGCACTGAGATCGCCTACACCTGTACTGAAATGGGGGACAACCACTTCTCGTTGTTCATACCGGTCCACGTCACGTACATGCGTTTCTTGCTCCACCATGCGCGGAAAGCTCTGGACAAGGCGGCACCATGATGAAGTCGTTCATCAAAGCGAGGTCAGTCAAGGCCAGCCTTGTAGCTTTTATACTCTGCATACATCGCTCATCTCTCCTATCCAGCTCATGCAATGGTCAACGCCGCGACCTTGACCACAGTGAATTCGTCGACACCGTAGCCCAGACCTCCCTCCTTGCCGATACCGCTCTCCTTGATGCCGCCGAAGGGGCTCTCGGCGGTGTTGGCGTTGGCAGTGTTGAGTGCAACAGTGCCGCTCTCCAGCTTCTCGTAACACCGCCATGCGCGCGCAATGTCCCTCGTCCAGACATAGTTGGACAGGCCCATGTCCGTGTTGTTGCAGAGCTTGATGACCTCGTCCTCGTTGTCGAACGCGTACATCGACACAATGGGGGCGAACATCTCCTCGCGGTAGACTCGGGCGTTCTGGCTCGCGTTGAGAATCAGCGTCGGCTCCATGAGGTAGCCTGAGTCCATGCGCTTGCCGCCCATGACGACCTTGCCGCCGTTCTTGACCGCGTCGTCGACGAGCGTGACTGCGCGGGCCGCGCCGCGCTCCGTGGTCACGGAGCCGTGCGTGACGCCCTCGTCGAGTCCGTGGCCGAACTTGTACTGCTTCATCTTGCTCTCGACGATTTGGGCAAACTTGTCGAAGATCGGCTTTTGGACGAACACGCGGTTCGCGCAGACACAGACCTGGCCTGCGTGTCGGAGCTTGTTGGCCATGAGTGCTGGGTGTTAGCTTGCACTGCGGTGTGTCCAACTGCGATTCTGATCACTCACCCTCAGCTGCCGCCTCCAGATCGGCGTCGTCGAAGACAACCCAGCCACCGTTGCCACCTAGCTCGAGAGTCATCTTCTTGAGCGTCGAGGCACACTGCGACATGAGGAGCTTGCCGACACCTGTCGAGCCGGTGAAGCTGATCTTCTTCAGCCTCTTGTCCTCGCACATCTTCTTTCCGACAGCCGGTGTGGTGTCGTTGCTAGCAGTGACGACGTTGATTACTCCTTTGGGCACACCGGCCCTCTTCGCCAGGATCGCCAGCGCCAGCGCCGTAGTCGGCGTCTCAGGACTCGGCTTGACGACCATCGTGCAGCCGGCCGCAAGGGCGCTCACTATCTTGCGCAGCGCAATGACCACTGGGAAGTTCCATGGAATGAGCAGGCCGACAGGGCCGATAGCAACTCTCTGCGTGAAGAACCGCATAGTCGGGTTGTCGTTCGCCTTGATCGTGTCGCCCTGGATGCGCTCGGCCTCTCCCGCCATGAGCCACGAGTAGGTTGTCGCGTAGTCGATCTCTGCACGAGCCTCAACGAGCGACTTGCCGGTCTCCAGCACGACGAGCTGGGCGAGGTCCTCCTTGTTCGCGCGGATCAGCTCGTCGTACTTGAGGATGATCCTGGCACGTTGCCGTGCACTGACTTGTGACCAGATCGGGAACGCCTCAGTCGCTGCCGCAATGGCTGCGTCAGTGTCCGTGTCGTCCATGGTCTCGTTGTGGGTCCATGGTGTGCCAGCAGAGGGGTCGATGACCTCGAATGGTTTCGCGCCAGACTTGGCAGACACCTCCTCATCGTTGATCCAACCCTTCTGGATCAGGAGGGACGGGTCTGCGAGCTTGAAGTTCGGGTGGATCTTGTACTGCGACTGCGCCATGGCTGTGGTGTACAGTGCTCGCGAGCTATGCGAGGGGACAGAGCGTTGTAGTAGTCGTGGGAGTTGTCGCAACACGATGAGCAAGCAGGTACTGGACTAATATGGGATGCACAAGTTGGGGACGGCAGGTCATGAGACTCGCGTAATGGGTATCTTATGGCCGAGAGAGATGCCGATGCCCACCCAGATGCCGAGATATCCAGATCGGCAAGGCGAGTGGTGATTTGCTGTAGGACTCCTTCAAGTGGGCAGTTACTGCAACAGTTAACGGTGAGGGTCACGCGCGCTTGCGGAGAGCGCGCCATGTAAGCTCTCCTGTCTCGAGCTCGATGCAGTGGGCTTGGGTCAAGTCGCTGGTGACAACCAGGACATCGGATAGTCAAGATTGAGAGACCGATCGACCCGTCATGATCGCTTTCGCTTTCGGCGCCTCCGATCAAGGCGAGGCTTGCACGTGCAGATGGGGCTTGGACATTCTGGGAGCATGAGTAGCATGACTAGCCTTACCTGCGATATATGGGTCAGAAAGAGCGACTCTTGCGGCTCATGTCAATACGATGGAAGCTCTATACATCTAGTCTACAACGTGGGTTATGCGAGTCATTTGTCCCTCCGATCTGGGGACGCCGACTGCCTCAAAGGGTCACTGAAGGGGTTGTCCGCTGCACGATGTTGCCCAGACTTCTGTCCTTGTGTAGATGCTTGCGGAGTACCGCTCTGCGACTCCTCCACGACACCCTCCCACAATCCGATCTCCATCCCAGGCCGCCAGCCAGTCTCGTCCTCCTCGCTCAGACTGGACGCCTGGTCTCTCTCATGCTCCACGGGCATCTGCACGACGAAAGCCACTCGCACAGGCTCGCCAGCTGCCACCTCCTGCATAGCGACACCGGGTGCGCTCGGCAGCTGTGGCTCCCTCGTCGCCTCGTAAAAGCGCTGCTCCTCTGGTGTCCAATATCGCCTGATACCTCCAACCGTGCGACCTCTCATCCCAACAGGTATGGGGTGCGAGTGGGACCGTGACTGAGACTGAGACCGTGGCGGCTGCACTGGCTCAGTGTCCGGCAAAGCAGAGTGGACTGTCAACGGCTGGCCAATCCATCCGTCCACCTCTTTCGCCTCCTCTTCCTTGTCCGACGTAGCAACATCCCAAAGCGTAGGTATCCGTACCCACTTTTTCGGCCTCGTCGACCGAGTGAACCATGGGTCGATAGCCCGCTCTGCACCCCACCATGTAGGGGGAGGGATCGGATCTCCTCGAGCGATAGCTAATTGAGTAGCTGTGCGATACCGTCTCCGTATACGATATGTCCGGTATGTCAGGGATCCAGCGAGTATGATGAGTGCCAGCAGAACTCCTAGGAGCTGATGTGTTAGAGGAATACAGAAAAAATAGTGACTACTCACCGCATAGTAGTATACACTAGGCCCAGGTCCGGTGTCTCGACCCCATCCTCCGTTGTTGGACCCAGTCGGGCCTACGAACAGCGGGCTGCTGGACGTAGTCGAGGGTGTGGCATGGGAAGCGGAGGAGTTCCCACCCAGGAGGTTGGTGGTGCTCATGGCGAAGATGACGAGGAAGGCAGTCTATGCCATGAAGTGCCAAGAAGCAAACGGCAGGTGCGTTAAGTTATCTCGACAGTGCGAAAGGCAAACGACGTTTGTCTGGCTGTCGCCTGTTGCGAGCAGTAGTTCAGGCGTGAGCAGCACGGACAACCAGTGTCACAGTGCTGTAAGGGTAGCGGTCGTATACAAGCACGCCGTAGTAGTGCGAGACAGTGTGTCGTGATGAGTACAGTGTGTCGAAAAAGTCAGGAAGAGTGGTTGATGCCTAGGCTGTGGGTGGCGGAATAAAGACGACGACGACGACAGCCTGAACGTTCATATCGAGCGGCCGGATAAAGCGTCGTCATCGGACGACCATGCACCGTAGACCACCCTCGAAGCCAGATCTTTGCAATATCTACATACATTTTTCTCTACCCATGCACTCTACAGGTCGTTCCGCTATGTACAGTGTGTTCTCAACGCCTCCTCATGCAAATGAAACGTCAACAGTGAGGCTGAACGGCAGAGCCGGATCAGTCACAACAATCTCGCCACCCTCAGGCACCAACTCAACGACCAGTTTGTCGAGGTTGTCCTTCGTTGCTGCGTGCAACTGGGGCGGCGCCTGGAAGTACAATGGTTTTCCGTCAGCGTAGGCCAGTGATGGTCGCTTGATAAGACTAAGGGTCAGCACAGCTGCAGCATGAGCCGCTCACAGTTCGTCCCGCAGCTCAATCCACTCCACCAGCTTCTCGAGTTTCCAGTCGCGACCGACAGTAGCCGAGATGGACTCTCCGCCGCAGACTGGGCAATCGGGGCGCTTCTCGTGTTCGAATGTGAAGGTGTATAGCGAGTCGTTACCGACGTACTGCTGTCAGCCGGGGTCGCGTACACAATGGCTTACCATCATGTAGTTGTTCAGGTATGGCGCACATGATGTAGCCAGCTTGAAAGCCTCGTTGCAGCACGAAGCTGGCGTCAGTGCACATAGGTGAGGTAAACCCACCGGCAATAATCGCGTTAGTGCTTGCGATAGCTGGGATGATGTTCTTGACCACGCCCTGCGTGAGACTCCAGGTGACACCCTCGATGTTGAACTCTGCTGCGCGCTTCGCCGCCTTTTGGTACAGCCATTCGATGTGTTCCGCATCGTCGGTGTCCAGCTTCTTGTCCTTGAAGACGCGGGGCCACTCCAGAACACTCGCCCACTCAATACAGTGTTCTGGCAACCTAGGCGTGTTCGCAATCGTGCAGATCGGGAAGGCAGTAGGAGGTGTGTGCATGTCCAGTTGGCACTCGCAGCAGGACGTAATAGTCGGGAAGATGACACGCGCGTGGCCCTTGAAGCCCTCAGTGCCGCCATCAATGAGGGGCTTGAGGCTGGTCGGGTCCTCCTCGTCGACCAGCTCGACAAGCTTGGCGTTGATCCATCTCCGTGCGGGAATGGAGTCAAGCCCAGCGACAACGATGTTGAATTGCTTGTAGAACAAGTCTGGGTGGTCTTGGATTTTGCTGAAGTGCGGTGTGACAGTCACACCCGGCACGCGCTTCATGACAAACTCAGCGGCAACGAGTGCTTTGGATTTGCCTACATCGGCCTCGCTGCCTGTCAGTGGTGCCGTGCACGACTGCTCACCGGAACAGGAACTGCCTGTTCAGATTGGAGATGTCGATAGTGTCCATGTCGATGACATGTATGTCGCTAAAGCCGGCTAGATGTTAGACTGGACATGACGACAACCTACTGAGAGCAAGATTCTGCAGAATCTCACAACCTAATCCACCTGCACCAATCACAAGAATCTTGCAGGTGGAGCGCAATGACTCCTTGGCCTGTCGTCAGCGCCAATTCTTCGGCAGTCGGCTCACAGCATCAGTGTTGAAGTCCTCCCCGGTCTGCGGACCAGGGCGGTTAAGCAGCTTGTCAATTGCAGCATAGCGCGTTGGGTCTGAGAGGTACTTGTCATTTCTTACATCAGTCACTACTACAGCACGAGGGCTCACCCTTGCGTCCGGAGGTCCTGCAGCATAACCCTCCAGATCGCCCACCCCAGGCGGCCTTCGCCTTCTCCACCAGACCCGTCCTTGCCCCCGGCACGACGGCGTGCCTCGGCTGTAGCCTCGGCATCGAAGATACCCTGCGCAGCTCGGGCGTCGGTGATGTGGTTGATGATGGATGGGGTGAACTCTGGGTGACCCTGGATTGTGAAGACGTGCGCCAACGGCTTATCCGGCGTCGAGAGCTTGTGGGGTTTCAAGAAGGAGTGGATCGGGTACTTCTCTGATTGCAGCAGGAGAGTACATCCTGGCGGGACCTCGGTGACCACATCCTTGTGCATCTGCTGAGTGTACTTTCATCAGCATGTTGTCTTCTCAGAGGACTCACGATCTTGTCCTTGCCGTTGGGCACGACCGAGTCAGACCACCAGAAGCGTCCCTCCTTCGTGAAACTGTTGCCATACACGCCGATCTCCCACCCGTTGGTGCCCTGCTCACACTTGCCGTCGAGGGCCAGGGACATGATCTGATGACCGAAGCAGATGGCGACGACGGGAATGTGCTGAGTGGCCTCGTTGTTGACGAGCTGGCGCATCCACTCAATGAGTTTGGGTGCAAACACCTTGTCCGAGTATGCGGTGTGCTCTTCGAGTCAGCATAGCACATTCTCCAAAAACCCACTCGAACCCGTCAGCATCACAACATCATAGCCCTGCGGGTTGCTCGCGGACAAGCGCTCCGGAGCAGGATACTCCTGCTTATTGACGACGTCGTAGCCGTCAAGAATAAGCTGGGTACCCTGTGCTATTGCGGGGTCGGGGTAGGTAGCCAGCGAGTCGAGCAGCCACCTGCGGTAGATGTCCAAATCTGGAGTCAGTGGGCACAACGATGACGCTATGACTAACATGTCCCATCTTCCTTTTGTACTGCCTCGACCTGCTCAGTCAGCACCATACCGCTCTTACCACCTACTGGAGTGTCGTTGATGAGGAGAGCGACCCTCACGACGCGCTTGGTCATGATAGCTGCCTTATCTCTGGAGGACGGAATGAGTACAGATATCAAGAGCAGCTGTCTCCTCACATCGGCTGTAGCCGTCCGACTTAGAAGCCCGACCATCGCTTATTTTCACCCCCGCCCTACTATCCATCACTGACTTCAGTACGTTTGCCACCTAAAGCAATGTTGTCAACGATCAACGACTGTGCTGTCGACAAGATGTCTAGCGGCAACGGGCTCCGACCTCGTCCGGGCCCAGCGCCAAAGCTCATACAGGGTCCCAAGGCTGGCCAGCGCAGCTTGTATCAGCAGCAGGTGTTGGACGTGAGTTGCAGAAGTACGAGCGAGCTGACGCCTTCAGGAGGATACCTATACCGAGGCGCTGTCGCATATCATCACGCGCGACTTCTTTCCCAACCTACCTCACCTCCATGCGACCAACGACTACCTTAGTGCTCTTGCCTCCAATGACCCCGAGCTGCTCAGCTCCTCCATTCGGCGACTCGCTCGCATCGCTCAGGACAAGGAGCAAAGTGGTACTACCAGCCGGCGGGCAGGCAGCGAGGAGCGGGATGCAGAGAGGGCGAGGCAACGAGAGTTCGAGATGGCCGGTACGCCATATATTGGATTGGGGAGGACACCTGTCGGAGCTCGGGGCTGGGACACCCCTCGAGGCGATGAGACAGTGCGGCGGCCGCGGGAAGCGGAGGATGTGGTGGGACGAAGCTCGAGGCCGGCCAAGAAACGGAAACCTATCGTTCGGGACGACCTCACTTTGGACACCTTCCAGCGCAACTACACGAGCGAGGACAATGCCAGCTTTGTGCACATCATCGAGGAGGAGAACCGCACACGGCGGGAGGCGACGAATGCTTGGGCATTTC
Organism: Cutaneotrichosporon cyanovorans; assembly: GCA_002335625.1. Lineage (NCBI taxonomy): Eukaryota > Fungi > Basidiomycota > Tremellomycetes > Trichosporonales > Trichosporonaceae > Cutaneotrichosporon > Cutaneotrichosporon cyanovorans. The sequence goes on along the minus strand of BEDZ01000014.1, from coordinate 167,204 downwards.
AGGCGGAGCGCATCGCAGAGGACAGGCGGATAGCTGGAGAGGAGAGGAGGAGACTGATTCTGGACGCGGCAACATCAGGCGGCTGGCGAGTGGATGGCGATGGCCGTCGGCTCATCGGAGGTCTGAGTGAGCCTGGGCCAGATCGCGACGAGGGCGAAGCGTGGAAGAAGCGCAAGCTCCTCACGTCCGGGGCGGGAGGCGAGGCTCGGGAGCAACAAAAGCTCATCACGTCTGGAACGGGAGGTGAGGCTGGAAACGGTGAAGGCTCTGTCGCGACGCCGCAAATCGAGGGGCTAAGCAAGTCCGACTCAGCCTTAGTAGTAGTGTCTGAGAAGAGCGGGCGGGATGGTGCGCTCATTGGTGCCACGGACGCTGCGGCCGCCTCTGCATTACCACCCCCCGTACTACAGGAGGAGCCTCTCCCACCAACCCATCCTCTGTCCAGAGCCTTGGAGAAAGCTGGCCTGCCACAAACAGCTCTGGTCTCGACCGATGATGGCAAGGTCGTTCCGTCTCGGGAGGGCGCGTCGGGTGCAGGCGAGGGGCGAGGTCGCGGAGAGGAAGAGAAAGCACGACGAGACGTCATTGAGCGCGAAGTCATGGGAAGCGAGAAGGAAGACCCAGCTGCTGGCAAGACGGATCAATGGGCGTACAAGGTGTGTGAGGTGTGCTGCGGAGCTGACGATCAAGGCAATGAATGGTCTCATGTACCCTCCTGACGCATATGAGAAGCCTTTCCGCACCGCAGCAGTCGACACGTCCAAAAAGCCAGTCGCCAACCCCCCAACTGTCAACTATCGCAGTACTCGGATGTATGATGAAGAGGAGGAGCCGAGCACCAGCCGTGCTGCCTCGAGGAGAGGTAGTTCACCTGCTCGGTCATGGGTAGATGCAAAGGTGAAGGGTACGCCATGTAAGTCTTCCTCGTTCATTCAAGAGATGCTGTGCTGACCCATTCAGATGTGCCACGATCCGAGAGGACAGGGGAAGACTACTCATTACTTCCTCAGGAACCTGATCCCGAACCTGAAGAGCTGCCTCCGCTCATGACATGGGGTACTCTGCTCGCAACGCCTCGGGCGCTCGACGGCTCCAATGACCCCCTCGACCTCTCTGGCCCTACATTCCGCATGCCTGAGACTAAACGGAGAGACGACATAGGACGGAGACTGGGCACCAAGGCTGGCAAGGCGATGCGAGAGCGTGTGGCAGCACATACGCCGCGTTCAACGACATCGTCATTAGCGAACCGTCTTAAAGCAGGAGGTAGGCTCTCGTCCATGGGACCTCCTGCTACTCCGAAACGAGAAGGCAACCTCACCCCGGCTGCGAGAAACCTCCTCGATCGCAGTCTGGGTCGCACCCCGCAGCGCACTGGGCTGGGCTTCGGAAGCGGGGGAGGGTCGCATGGGAGTGGCTTCGGCAAGACTGGACACGGCGCCAAGGGCTGGGAGCCGAGTCCGGCACCTAGGAGATAGAGCATAGCATGTAGCATTGCATAGCATGGCGAGAGATGCATCTGGCTCTCTCCTATATCCTCCTATATCTGTAGGAGTCCAATGTAAAGCGCACGAATCACTTCAGGTATGAGAATGGCTCAGCCGGCTCAGGTGGCCAGGGCGGGAACTATGTCGCGTGGTCGCCACCCAACTGCCGAGGGACGACGTTACACGCATCGCGCTTGCTGCACTGCACGTCGATAAGTCCAGTTCCCGCGTTCTCTCGTCTTTGCTGCTTGACACACGATCAACTCGAACTATAACGACCACGAGCAACGCGACGCTCGAGTACTAAGTCCTGCGGATTGTCCATCGATAAGCTATCTCTCTGGAGTCCGGCGCGTCAATATCAGATAACTTCTCGAGGCAATGTCGTCCACACCGCCGGCGGGGTCGAGCCTCACGGCGTCCTCACCGCTCAAGAAGTTCAAGCTGGTGTTTCTGGGGGAGCAGAGTGTGGGGAAGACATCGTTGATTACGCGGTTTGTGAGTTGTCGTGTGTCCTGGGCCTGGCATGCCACCTGGGGAGCAAAGAAGACTTGTGCTTTGTCCCGGATATGAGTTTCCTGCGTACTGACTGCCAGATGTATGATACGTTCGACAACACCTATCAGGCCACTATCGGTGAGGCGGAGTCACAACAATGTTGCAGATGAAGGCTGACGGAAGGCATTGACTTCCTCTCGAAGACGATGTACCTCGAGGACCGGACAGTGAGGTTGCAGCTGTGGGATACTGGTAGGTTCATGAGCGATTCTCTGAGCTGACAACACAGCTGGGTAGGTCTGCTTATGCACTGATCGATCCGTATACTGACCACTCTCCTCCTTGCACTTGCTGCGATGACATGCTTCCCACATACAGACAAGTAGGTGACTATGCTGCCTAGGTGCTGACGCGCAGGAACGCTTCCGGTCACTGATTCCCTCCTACATTCGAGATTCGTCGGTCGCAGTCATCGTGTACGACATCACGAGTGCGTGTGAGAAGATGCTTCGTAGCTGACTCTAGACCGAACATCCTTCATGAACACGACGAAATGGGTGGACGACGTGCGCAATGAGCGGGGAGACGATGTGATCATCGTGCTCGTGGGCAACAAGACGGACCTGAACGACAAGCGGCAAGTGACGCCAGAGGACTTGGACAAGCGCGCAAAGGAGCTGGGTATCATGAGCATTGAGACCAGTGCGAAGGCAGGACACAACGTCAAGGCGCTGTTCAAGAAGATCGCTATGGCGTTGCCAGGTGGTGCGACTGAGGCGGCTGCGAATACAGCAAATCAGAGTGAGTGGCGCAATGATGTTCGGATCCATGTCATGTATGGGATAGTCACTGACGACAGAAATCGATGTCTCTGCTCCAGCAGAAGAAGTCAACGCCGATTCTGGGTGTTCGTGTTAGAGACGATGCGCGCTTGCTTCTGGAGGGTCTGCTTCTGTGTAACGATGGGCTTATGGATATCTGCATCATGCGGGAGTTGTGTCCAGTTTATGTAACGTCTCGGAGAGTCCATGATAATCCATACACTGACTGTTTGAGTGCAGAGACCTTGACCACGGGTCTAGCCTTGGGTGTCGAGGAGGCAGTCGACTTCTTCCCTTCAACAGCAGGTTGTCCCAAAACTCAATGCAGGCAGGCTCTTCGAAGCAGTCCAAGAATGTTTGCTAGCTACCTCATATATGCTCAGATACATATGCATGCATGATCGACTGCCTCTGCTCAAAGACATGTCGAATGATCGATGCTGATCCACCCACCCTGGGTGTGGAGGAAGGTGGCTGATGCGGGGTCGACAGGGAACACCCCGGATTCCAACGGCCCCTCGTCGTTTCCCCTTCCCCGGTGGCAGATGGATGGTGGACAGACGCGACGACGTCCATTGCTGTACTCTTTTGCTCTTTGCTGTTCCTCTTCGATCACTTATCACTTGGCAATCATCAATCCTTCATACATCGCATCGACGCTTCCTCTATACAGCACACTCGTTTGCATACACCCTCTGCTTGCATGCGCTCGACGACAACCACTCCACGGCTGGGTCTGTAGCTGGCCACATCTTCTCCACACGGGCTGCTCATCGCCCCCCCACAAGAAACCACATGTCGTCCTACGAGCGGGCAGCCGCGTCTCCATCGCTCTCAGCGCGGGGTCTCACCAATGGTCGCAGCAGCTACGAGAGCAATGGGGACGAGCGCTACTCGAGCGAGACGCTGCGTGCGGCGCCGGAAGTGCCCATCGTGCATGGTACTACGCAGTCGCGGCTGAAGGGACGCAAGCTACTGTATAGTGTGTCCTGCTTTCTATCGATTGGAGTATGGCTCTTTGGGTGGGTAATGGCATGTCTGCAAGGCTGACGGCACAGATACGATCAAGGGTGCGTTGCTGGTACGGCCGTACTGACTGCTCAGAGTGATGTCTGGAGTGATCACCGGTCCATACTTCAAGTGAGTTATCTGTGTGGAGTGCTACTAACTCACAGGGCGTACTGTGAGTAGGGAGGGGCATGACAATTGCGACTTACAGACAGTCGATCAGCCGTCCGCAGCGAAGATCGGAAAGTGAGTATAAGGTGGAGAAGCAGGGCTGACGTTCAGTATGGTTGCTGTGCTTGAGATTGGCGCATTCTGTGAGCAACAAACCGTCACAATACAGCTGATGCCAGTCACCTCATTACTTGCAGCCCACATTGCAGACAAGCATGGACGGCGCCTGACCATGCGCGTTGGAGCGACCCTCTTCTCCATAGGCGGTGTCGTGCAAACGTGGTGCGTCGGCTACCACTCGATGGTGGTCGGCCGGCTGATCAGTGGTTGCGGTGTAGGCATGCTGAGGTGAGCGGGGATTAGGGAGTCGAGACTGACAGCAGTATGGTCGTGCCCATCTACCAGGCCGAAATCTCCCCGTCCGAACACGTAGGTGGAAGCCTGAGGTTGAAGCTGATCGTAGCGCGGCTTCCTCGGTGCTCTGGAGTTCACGGGCAATATTATCGGCTATGCGTCCTCAGTCTGGATCGATTACTGGTGCAGCTACATCAAGTCAGACTGGTCATGGCGAGGACCACTCTCGATCCAGATCCTGGGCGGCCTTATCCTTGCCATTGGCAGTTTCGTCTGCCCCGAGTCACCGCGATACCTGATTGACACAGATCAGAACGTCGAAGGCCTGGCAGTGATCGCCGACTTCCAGGGCAAACCCCTCGACGACTTTAAGGTGCAAGAAGAGTACAAGGAGATCGTAGACGGCGTCTTGGCAGACGTGAGTGCTGAGTAAGGGACGAAAGCTAACAGCAGCGTGCTGTCGGCGACCGGTCATACAAGGCCCTGTGGACACGATACCGCGGACGCGTGATGATTGCCATGAGCAGTCAGCTTTTTGCGCAGCTCAATGGTATCAATGTGATCTCGTACTATGCCCGTGAGTGCTGCAGTCGTAGCAATAGCTGACCCGATAGCTCGTGTGAGTGCATTTCGTTCCCTTGTTATACAGTTACTTACCACCGCGTGCTACAGGTCTTCGAGCGTGAGTGCTGCTTTCGTGGTCAAGCTGACAAGGCCAGAAGCAGGTTGGATCGGCCGCCAAGCCATTCTCATGACTGGCATCAATGCGCTTTTCTACGTCGCCTCGTCGATCCCCCCATGGTGGCTTACAGATGCTGTTGGCCGTCGACCGATCCTTTTGTCAGGTGCACTGGCAATGGCCCTCGCTCTGACTGCGATCGGTTGGTGGATCTACATCGACCAAGCCATCACTCCGAACGCAGTAGTCGTATGCGTGATCATCTACAACTCTGCATTCGGTATGAGCTGGGGTCCTATCCCCTGGCTGTACCCTCCTGAGATTATGCCGCTGCCCTTCCGTGCCAAGGGTGTCTCGATCTCCACTGCGACTGTGAGTTGAAGGCGGCGTCGTGACATTGCTGACAGCAGAACTGGCTTGCCGTGAGCTGACTGTTCCACACTTGCCTGACGTCAGAACTACTGGGTCGGAGCAACCACCCCTGTCTTCCAGGAGATCATGGGCTGGCGCCTGTACATCATGCACGCGTTCTTCTGTGTGATCTCCTTCATTCTAGGTGTGTTGCCATGCACGTCATTGCTGATAGGCCAGTCTTCTTCCTCTACCCGGAGACGAGGGGTGTGCCACTCGAGGAGATGGACAAGCTCTTCGGCGACGACGCCGGAGACGACGACGACGACGATGACGATGAGGAAGCAGACTACGGCGCGTCAGAGACATCATCTCTGGTCGGCAGCATGCGCACGGGTCGTACAGGAGGGACCGGCCTCCCTTCGTCACGTATCGCTTCGCCCATGCCTGCGCGCGCCGACAACTCGATCGTGGGACGCTTGAATCAGACATGGAATGGACTCATTGGCAAGCGTCCGGCTCGCCGAGCCTCGCGGGGACAGTATGATGCCATCCAAGCTGAGGAATAGGAACTCGCGAGTAAGTCCATCCTTCGGCAGAGCAAGACTCGAAGTAGCGCATGCCGGCTTGCCAACTTAATGTGCAATGCCATCATGCGATGGGGCTACATCAGCTCTCTGCAGCCCCAACTCACCCCCACCTCCCCACCTTCTCCTCTCCTCCTCCCCTCTCCTCTCTCCCTCTCCCCTTCTCAATCACTTAGCCTCACTCCAATGCGCCGCCACTCGTCGACTAACCACAGGGCTCGACACGCGCGACCGCTCTACGTCCGTTGATCTCGAGGCGGCTCGCGCGTATGAGTTGCCGCCCGATCAAGACCACTTAGAAGAGGATGAAGACGAACGCGAGACGGATGTGGCCCTATTGTCCAAGCAACACAGCAGGGCAAAGTGTGCCGAACCTCACCGAGAAGACTCCTAGATGGGAGCATGTAGCATAAATGCATTTCTGGAACTGCAGTGACAGTGCTGGTTGTTACCTCTAACGTGTACATACAATGTGCTCTTGGCACGAGACCTCTGCTCCCTCCCTTCTCCCTCAGTACACGTAGACGAAGCTGTCTGTCAGCTAGGCTCTCCCTTCTCACTCACTTGGGGTTCTCCTTGTCAGTCATGTTGGAGAACGCAGTGTCCTGTGCTGAGGCCTGCAGCTCACCCGACGCCGCCAGCTGCTCGCGGAGCTTGGCCTTCTTCTTGTTCTCGTAGATGAACGCATAGCGGAAAACGAAGAAGAGACAGAGCTCGATGCAGTTCGCGACGAGGAGCGAGCCGATGCCCAGGGCGTACTTCGGCGCCTGGCTCTCCTTGTAGAAGAACGGGCCGGCGATGTTGCCAACACATGCTCCGAACTGGCGTCAGCAACGAAATCAAGCAAAAGGCAGAACAGACTCATAAAGCCGCGGCAGTTGAGCTGTTTGTCGCTAGTAGACGAGGCACTCACCCAGATCATGCCTGACACGATCATTTTCTTGCTCTGCCCGCCAGTGTTGGAGGTGATCAGAGACAGCGAGAGCACAAAGGACGCCTGGTACGACCCCGTGAGGTAGAAGCAGATGAGGCGCCCGACGTAGGCGTCAGTCGGTGCCAGGAGGAAGCCCAGAGCCCCAGCAATGGTCGGGAGCATGAACAGCGCACACACAATCGTGCGGCTGTTCTTCGGCATCCTGTCGTTGATGAGGGCGCCGAGGCCGATCCAGATGACGACGAGTGCGCCTTGCGGGATACCGAGGAGGGAGGTGCGGAGCGTGTCAAAGCCGAGACCCTTGATGACCAGTGTTGAGAAGTTCGAAATGCCGCCATTGGGGATGTTCGCCACAAAGCCCAGGAGGAAGAACAGGAGCGTCTTGTAGTCGGTGTACGCCTCCTTGATGTGCTTCCAGTTGATGTGGCGTGACTCGACGCCGGTCTGGTTCTTAGCCATGCGCGCAACCATGATGAGCTTCTCCTCGTGCGAGAAGCCCCTGAAGGTCGCTGGCGAGTTTGGCAGGAGGAAGAAGAGGGCGATAGCCCACGCAGAGCAGAACGCGCCGACGATGAGGAACTCATACCGCCATGTCGCGATCGCTCCCTTGATGTGTGCGATGCCGAAGCCGATCATACCGCCGCCGGCTACGCCGACTCCGTTCCAGATGTACCACGCCGAGATGCGGGACGGCTGCTCCTCGCGCGTGTAGAACATGGACGTGAAGAGCATGAAGGCGGGGTCGGCGATGGCCTCGAACGCTCCGCTGAGGACACGCAAAGCGGCAAGGCTGGCAAAGTTGTTCACAGCAGCCTGGCACATGAGCAGCGCGCCCCACATGAAGATGTTGAACGAGAGGTACCATGCTGGTGGGGAGCGCTGCATGAGCAGGTTGGAAGGGATAGCCCATCCTAGCCAACCGAAGTAGAAGATGGACGAGAGCCACGAGTAGTCTGTTGGTCCGAGGTGCAGGTCCTTCTTGATCGTGCTGAGCGCGGCGTACGACAGGGTCGTCTTGTCAACGTACTGGGGTGAGTCCCATACTGAAGATGCTGTTACTTACGTAGAAGAAATAGCAAACGCCCAGCGCTGGAATAATCCGCATGTCAAGCTTGCGCTTCAGCCTCTTCTCGGCCTCGGGGTCAATGTCGCCGTCAACGCCATACTTCTCCAGTGCCTCGGCGTATAACTCTGCATTCGCCTGTGCGATCCGTCCCCCTCGTGAGGTGTCGACGACCGGCACCTCCTCCTCGACGGAGACCTTGGGTTTCTCGTCCTCGCTCGACCTGGGGGACATCGTGTTAGTCTAGTCAGTGGGTTCAGCAGGCGCGGCAACATTGGTTTTCTATATATACGACTGCGACCAGCAGCAGCATCTCGCGGCGCGGCTCCGGCTCGCGACGGCTACCAGATTTCAGCTGCTGTCTAAGCGCGTGAGTAGCTGTGGCAGCCGGGTGCCGGGCCGCTCGAAGAGATGGGAGATGCCCCAGGCCCACAGCTGTGGACGGCAGGGGGTAAGAGGAGCTCCGCAGCGGACATGCCTGTGGAGCTCGGTACCTTGCACGCTAATGCCCACCAGGTGTCGGTGGTCTGCGTTATGCATAGGTGGGCATTAGCGATAAAGTAAAGGGAGAACAACGCTAGCGGTGAGTGTAATTGTATACGCCAAGATGTGCAAGAGCTATAATCGACGCTGACTTTCTAGGCGAAGTACTCTGGACCCATGACCCCAGGTGCCTCGCTGCTCCGGTCCGATGTCCGTGCGGCGCAACGACAATACACCGAGAACGGGCTAGATGGGCGGATCAGGTGCTGCTCTGTCGTGTGCAGAGCAGAGCGAGATATACGATGCTCGGCGTTGTGGCGACGGTTGTGGAAGTGGTGGGACACTAAGCGTGGGTGACTACAATGGGAACGACGATGCGGAAGCACAGCGGAGAGTAAAGCTTTAACTGTAAACAACTCTATGTGACCGAGAACAGCTGGTGTCCCCGATAATGGAAGGCGCCCATTGAATGTAAACGAAGCAGTGCTGTCGGACACTCCTTCGATCGCTGAACACCGGCTGAGACTGCTGCACCGAAGTGAAAGAACGCGAGTAAAGAGTGTATATCTTTCGAACGCGATCCGGTGACAACTAGTGCACAGACAACGCCACCCGCCACAGATTACCCGTTAGACGCCGAGATATGTCTCAGGCGCCAGGAGCAGTATGATGAGCAATAATACCATCAGCGTTGGATATATCGAACAGACTTCATCATGCATTGTGAGTACACAGCTAACACCTAAGGACGCTTGTTGATCTTGCTGTCAGCTGCTGACTCTCGACGTGACTTCACAGCACAGCGCTCACCTGAGGGCGGTTCCAGTTCTCGTACACAATACCGGCGTTGAGGTACGTCGCTGCTGTCAGCTCTGCCATAGACCGAACATCACCACCCACCATAGCCAAGCCAGGCGCAGTACGGCGCAAGGAGCAACGTAGTGCTCGGGTTGGTGTTGAGCTGGCTCATCTTCGCAGTCATGGCAAGCACGAGACCGGTGAGGACACCGATGTTGGCAAGCGCGAGCTTGGGCTTCTTGGCAGTGAAGAAGAGGGGCATCCAGCCGAGGTTGAGGGCCAGCTGGGCATAGTACAGCGCCAGGGAGTCGGACGCTGTCTCTGTGGACAGAGGTGACAACGGGTTGTCGTACGCCTTGACGGCGAGGTGGGAGGCGTAGCCCATTGCTGAGGTCAGCGTGGCCCGGGCCTGATACAAAAGCTGCGAGACTCACCCGCATAGAGCAGTGTCCAGACTGGTCCGAACGCCCAACCTGGCGGGTTTCCAGGCGGCTGCTTGAGACTCTCGTACCATCCTGTCTTGGTGTTATTGCTCATGCCGACCAGGATGCCGAGGCCGACCGGGAGGCCGACTGTGGGGTCAGGACTGAAGACGAGATGGAACTGGGCTACTCACCAGCGAGAGCGGGCACACGAGCGATAGCGAGCAGTGTCTCCGGAAGCGCGACCATGATTGTGAAGTTGATGCAGAAAATGCGATGAGCGGTGGAAGCAGTGGCCAGCTATATGAAGGGTGGGGCCGAGGTTGAGGTTGAGGTTGAGGTCTGGTTATGATGTCATCGGGACGGTGGCAAGCTTGTGTTTTTGTTTATGCATTCGCTTGTGCTGCATGATCGGCGCGGCATGCATTTTGGTCGATCAGTTGTGCAGGTAGTGATATTGCGAGTGCGCGCTCAGCGGTCCTGGCTGCGGGGTACTCGAGGCGTTGTAGAGCAGATACAGTGTATCGCTCGTGAGTGATGTGAAGATGACACTTGATTTGATTTGCATTTTCGGTCATTTTCAGGAGAATTTATGGACAACATCTCACTGTCGACTTATCCTTATAAGCCCATGCAGTAGCCCTTCTCAGGAAGAGCAGCGCAGTCGAGTGAAAAGAGAAGTCGCTAGCTGAAGTGTGCTCCAGGTTGATTCGCAGTATTGAGTCCTACGATAGGCAGACACAGTAGGCAGAACTCATTTCGTCCCAGTGTGCCAAGATTCAAAGCCTCGAACGGCCATTCAGTCTTCAGAGATAGATTGATCCGAGATCCACTGCACACACTCACACTCTCGCCAAAACTTCATCACACTGCAGCATGGGGCACTCGGGAGCTCATCAGAGGACAGAACAGAGGCGAAACAGCCGTTTGAAAGTCCATAATTATCTTTCTTCGAGGCGAGTAACCCCGAATGTCATGCCCGTCATCTGATCCATTCTGTTGATTCCATCATAGCCACCAAACAAAAAGGCAGCCCTACTCATGAGCTGCAGTCATCCGACAGCGACAACGCGAACAATGCACCGCCGCCGTGGCAGGATCAAAAAGCAAAAAGTGAGCGAACTCTCGGATTCGAACCAAGGACCTAGAGATTTGCAATCTCTCGCCACTACCGCTGTGCTAAGCCCGCTATTGGTTGAGAGCGCTTTCCGGCCATAGATTATAAGTGTCTGACTCGTCCCCGTCTGAAGCTCTTTATCGAGAGGGGTGAGGTGGATGTGCTTACTTTGCCATGCGCTCGTCATGTCATGCTACCTCATACGTATGCATACAGCGTGCGCATAACCTCCCGACCAGAACTCAGGGCCGAAGAGACCGTTTATAACTGTGATCGGTTGCCCAAAACACGTTGTGGCACAGGCAACTCCGATACATGGATGCTATCTCCAACGGTTGACCGGCAACAGCCTCAGGTCAAGAGTCCGTCCTGCAAGCCTCCAGGCCAGCCCCTATCTGTTCACACAAATGCTCGCGTCCCATCTCATATGTCACTTTTCGTGTCCCTCCTCCGACAACCACCGCACCCTTCCCCCCAAAATCAACGTCACCTTCCTCGGAGAGCTACAACCCCCACGCGCGCGACGGCGGCACCACCTCAGTGCTCGGAAACTACGTCCACACAGTACTCAGTAGGATCGAGAGCCCGCCCCGCCTGCGCACACGCCCATACCCAGCGCGATGAGACCACGCGCGCACACGCGTAGCGTCCAGCAGGTATGACTGCCGATGCCCCAGGCTCCTCGGGCACGATTACGAACAGGGCGCTCTCAATTGGGTCTAGCACGCCTCCACTGGACTGCTGTCAGCGTGAACATAGAGTAGATATGAGAAAAACAGCCGTAGCAATACCCACTGTGATGACGAGTGTTAGGAGGTGGTTCGTCTCGCGCAGCACACAGAAGGAGAGAGGGTAGCGCGGACCCATGAAGATTGGTCGTGATGCGTCGGGGATGGGTGGTATGTCAATCGAGGACGTCGCGGGGGTGACGAGCTGGTGGCTGCTGGACCCTGTGTCGGTGTGGACGAGGCTGGGTGTCGAGGTGGGCGGGCCGCTGCTGCTGGAGCTGGCGTTGCGGACGGTGATGGGGCGGACTTCCTTGGGGATTTGTTTGGGTGTCTGGGGTGTTGACTTGGCCTTCGCTGGACGTGTCTGTGTCTGTGTCTTCGTTGTCAACCTTGACTGAGTACTTGCCAGTGAGTCGAGACTCCGTCGCTTAGGCATCGGCTTTGCGACTGGGCCCGTTTTCTCTGCCGTGCCGAGGGACGTCTTGCGCCGCTTCGGCATTGACATCGTTCCCCCAGGAGCTTCCTTCCTACCTGCTGCAACTTGTTTGCTTGCTGTGTCCTTCTTGCTTGCTGCTTCCTCCCTGCTTGCTGCGTCCTTCTTGCTCGTTTCATCCTTCCTACTCGCAGAGCCCTTCTTGCTCGTTGAGCCCCCTTCCCCCGCCGCCTGCCACTGCGCGATCTCAGCACTGCTGGGGAACGTCGCGCTGCTGACCAAGGAGCACGCCTTGTGAGTACTGTTGCAAAGGGCACATGCCACAGAGGTCACCCCTCGGACCATGAGGCGACCGCTCTTACGGTAACACGGGAAGCCGCGCTCACGACAGTCGACACAGGGTTTGCTGACAGGCAGGTAGTCGTCAGGATGGTCTCGATAGTGTTGCTGGTGTCAAAGGTGACTACGCCACGGCGACTCACCAGCCTTTCCTTGATTTTCTCCTGAGGCCTTCTCCAGTGCTTCCCTCTCTCAGTGGAGGTCCCAAGCCTCGGGCTGGAGAACCAGCTGGAGTCGCTGTTGTCTGAGAGATCGCCGAATAGGTCATCGGGCGCATACGATGAGCCATCTGACGCGTTGTCGACCAACTTGGACTCCAGAATCTGGGACAGAGGGAGTTCAGGAGATGAGGACATGGGAGTGAGGGAGTCGCGGCTGGGAGGATCGCCTGCAGGCTGGAGAGCTTCGTCTTTGTGTACTGAAGGCACGAGGGTCGGTATGAGCTGCTGAGCCTGTGTGGGCTTGGGTGAAGTTCTGCCGCCATGCGATGGCCCGGGTCTGTGACTCGGCGCATGCTCTTGAAGTGAGGAGGGCTCGTGAGACGAGACGGGAACCTGAGCAGCAGCAGTCGAGGGCTGGTTTGGTGGCGTGGTCGTGGGAGGCGACCTAGGCTTGTAGCATGGTGTTGATCTGGTCGACGCTGGTATTTGCTTGTTAGATGTTGGGGTATGCTCGTCTGTTATATCGTTCTGCAGCGTGACGGGAGGTGGCTGAGGAGACTTCGCGGTGGCATTGTTGAGGGTGATCTTGACTCGAGATGGACTGATCTGTTCCTCAGGCTGGTTAGCTGCCTCGACTGCCTGTACAGTAGCTCCTTCAGTGATCCTTGGCTCTGGCGATAGCTGCGTGTCGGAGATAGTTTTCTCAACAAAATGTCCTGCTGCCGAAGGAAGGCGGGGCTCGACTCTCTTCCATTTGCTTCTTGCAGGGTACTTCGCGGTGAGGGGATTGCAGACAGGAAGCCCCTGTGCCTGCTGTGTCTCCCTGTTCTTGATGGCGGGTACGTTGACGAGCCCCAGAGCAGAGCCACTCGACAATGTAGTTGTTGTACCCCCAGTCGAATCAGGCTCACGGGCCGTTACAATGTCTGTCGAGGGACTCTCGACGACCACAGGAGTCATGCACTCGTACAATGACCGAAACGGCGCCCATGATGGATCAGTGACGGTCCCCAGGTCCTGTGCCGAAGACCGCGAGTGGGTGGAGCTGGTCGTGCTTACGGACCTCGAGCTGCCACCGTTGTATATGCTCGAATCACCAGTGGGAGGTGGTGTGTCCCGGCCAAGCCTCGGAGATGCAGGTGGCACTCTGATCGACAGAATAGGATTCGATGCGTCGAAAGACGCAGATGGCGGGGCACTGGTGGCTGTGGCACCGAGTGCTGGACGCTGAGGATTCGCGGGGGTGGGTGAAGACTGCTCGATACCGCTGAGTGGCTGACTGCTGGCATCTGACGAAACCTCAGATGGCACCCCGTTGCCCAGTCCAGGCTGGTCGCGTGGGCGCAGACGCGGATCATACGTAGCACTGCCGCGTCAACCGAACATCCTTGATCCGCACGCAAGGACCTACCGCACGCGCCAACCGTTCCAATTGCTCTCAGGCCCCAGGAGACGTCGGTGTTTGCCACACGTATACAGCCACTCGGACTGCAGGAGTACGTGTCCACCTTTGCGAAGGTCGAAGAGATCGACGAGGTCATCGAGCTTCCAGTCCTCGATTCTGTAGAAGACGGGGAGACTTCGGTCTCGATGAAGGAAGTGTCGATGATTGCGCGTCGGTCGAGTGATAGCCACGATCACATGTGTAATGCCTGGTTTGCGGATATCCGATGTCACGGTGCCGCTGTGGGACTGTGGTGTCAGCATCGAGGTGCTGTGAGGCGAGCAACAGTGTGCCACTAGCACAAGAAGAACGCACCTGTATCATCCTGGCGTCCTTCATCACGTCCTCGAGTTTCCGTCCATGGCTCTGGATGAGAAAGACGAGGCCTGAGAATATCTTGCTCCCGAATGGAGTAGCCTGGTTGACTGATGAGGCCATCCCTGATGAGGCCATCGTGGGGTCGTTGTCGCTGGCTAGGCAGTGAGTGAGATGTACATGAGAGTCAAGCCGGAAAGGTTCAAAGGCAAGTAAGATGAGGATATGAGAGAGTGTCAGTGATTGGAAAGGATGGCGGACGGCGAAAGTGACCACACTCAGGCCTGGCAGATTGCCGTCCGCTGATGATCACCTACGAGGAAAGGGCGCCTGTCTGCTATGAAGGCGAATCTGTCACAGCATTTGCTCTCTCCATATTCGGATGGGATCCGTGCATTGCCTCCCTTTTCCCGCACGCATACCGTAGCGGTGTGCACGTATGCGCATACGAGCGACATCGTGGAACACAAGCTGCGTCCTGTGTCAAACCAGACACCAACTACTCTTGGGTGATTGTCGGTTGACTGCTGCTCCGGAGTCCAGCAGCGCGTCAGTCCGTCCCTCAACCCGATGTCCTCCTACGCTTCAACTGTCGATCAGAGACGCGAGACGTCTATGCCTTGACTTCTCCTGCGGCCTGCGGAAGCCTGACCGCAAAGCTAATGCTCATGGCCGATGCATAGCTAGTTTGTTGTCATGGTTCCCGAATCCATCCACTGAGCATCTTCCGTCATCGTCAGCATTGTCGTTGTCATTGAGCGTCAATGAAATGTATGCAAGCTATACTGTCGCCCCGTGCGCATCACCTCTGGGCGTTAATGTGCTCGACTCTGCGACGAGCTTTTGACGATGAACGCTGGCAGCGCTGTCAGGAGATGAGAGGATGAGGAGTGTGAAGTCAACAAGTCTCTGCACAGACGAAGAGTCCAACTAAGGGTTATGACGCGCACGATCGGCGGCTGCTCACTACTCATGTCTCACATCTTGACGCCGATATCAGATACCTTTCTTATGCTACCTATATGCAGCTCGCGTTCGATGCTGCCAGGCCAGCACCACATGAGAAGAGCAGATACATCCTACTGCACACTCTTGCTGAGCCTTTAAGATGCAAGAGACGCAGCATCACTGGCGAGCTTATTTCTCCTAACCCGATGAGATCGGAGGTTGATGAAATTTCTGCACCACTGAACGCGGTCTCCATAGTTGGCCGTGATCAGCCGGAGAGGAGAGATAACGAAATTATTTGGAGCGAGGTGGTCACCAACTTGTCCTTCATCGCCGTCTCTGGTCACCTGTCGACAGCCCATTCACCATGTCTGAGCCTGCAATGTAAGGGTGCTGGTTACACATGCGCTGACTGCCAAGCCTCCGCCTGTCATACAATGACATCCACAAGGCCATTCAGGCCACGGCGCCGAAGATCATGTCAGAGTTCGGTGAGTCGCGCGCGCGACCAGGTGGTCGTCATACCTTGAAGCCTCGACTTTCAGTCTGTCATGTCCAAGGAGCAGAGCTCGCTATGACGAGCCTGGCTTGGGCTTTTTGTGCTATTGCTGTGACTAACTCCAGCGCCTGACCTCTTCATCGCCATCGGCGGAGGTGGCTTCATCCCGGCTCGTATTTTGCGTACCTTCTGCAAGACGACCAGGACTGAGGACGGCAAGGCGCGCAACATCCCTATCCAGGCTGTCGGCTTGACACTGTACGAGTCCATGGGCGGTATTGCAGAGAAGATCGGCACCGAGGTTGTTCGTGTCCAGTGGCTCGACTTCTCCACACTAGGCAACAAGTACACACAACGCGGTGGCCTGTTGGGTCGCAAGATCCTTGTGATCGACGAGGTCGACGACACTCGCACCACCCTTGTGTAGGTTGCAGTGGTCTATACAGGTCCTGACATACACAGGTACACTATCCGCGAGCTCCAGAAGGACATCGAGAAGCAGCTGTCCGAGGTCGCCGACGAGACTGAGCGCGAGCGTCTCCGCAAGGAGACCCGATTGGGTATCTTTGTCGTCCACAACAAGTGAGTCCTAGCATAACTGAGGTTACCAGGCATCGCTATGACGACCCGCTGACACCAGGCTCAAGCCAAAGGCTGGCGACGTCCCCGAGGACGTCAAGTACTTCTCGGCCGTCGACACTCCCGACGTCTGGCTGTCATACCCCTGGGAGTGCGAGGGCGACATCGACGAGCATGATGAGCTCCGCAAGAACAACCCCAAGCCAGAGTAGAGCAGAGTGCATGTATCGCGCGTGTAGAGTAGCTGCTATGCATTAGATCTTGTTGCATGTTGCTCTCCGATACATACACTGATAGTATGGAGGGGTTCCGTTGTGAAAGTCGAAATCGAGGCACGCAATGACGCCCATCTATGTGGTTCACCGGCAAAAAGTTGATCGCCCACTGACGATCACCCACCTACCACACAATGTCTACCAGCTCGTCGCTGTCGTCCTCAAACCTCTCCTTTCGACAGAGTCTGGCCCTCACGGCGCTAGTAGCGTCCTTCGTCACCTCGTCCGCGATCTTCTCGTACCAGGCGCTGCGGCGCGAGCACCGTACAGAGCGACTGAAGCGAGAGGTCGGCGAGGACGTCGAGGAGTGGGAGCGGAGCCACGCGGACAGCGGGGACGTGTCCCCCACAGCAGAGGATGACTCGTACGAGGAGTTCAAGAAGACAGAGAGGGTGGTGACGAAGGGATGGAATGGGGAGTGGGAGTACGACGAGAGTCTCATCCGGGAACAGGTGTGTGCTTCAAGGCGAGGGTTAGCTGACAACAGCTCTCGCGCAACTATTCCTTCCTGGGCGAGGAGTCGATGGCGAAGCTTAGGGAGAGCTATGTCGTTGTTGTTGGCTGCGGAGGTGTGGGATCATGGTGTGCGACGATGCTGCTGCGATCTGGTGTTGGGCGACTGCTGCTCATCGATTTTGACTTGACCACCTTGTCAAGTCTGAACCGGCACGCGTGTGCAACTCTCGAGGACGTCGGCAGGCCAAAAGCCATTGCCATGCAGAAGTACTTCAAGAAGGTCGCACCATGGGCGAGGTGGGTGTGGCTTGGAGATCGCTGCTGACACCAGGGTGGACGTCAAGGTCGGGCTATGGCGCAAGGGCGAATCCGAGTCGTGGCTGGAGGGTGCAGACTATGTCGTCGACGCTATCGACAACATCGACACCAAGGCCGATCTACTCACACACTGCGCCAAGAACGGCATCAAGGTGTTCGCGAGCATGGGAGCTGGTGCCAAGCGTGACCCGACACGAGTGCAGATTGCGTGAGTCGGAGGTGCCTGCGGCTGCGTTGACGCCAGTGATATCACCAACACCTACGAGGACCCACTGGCGCGTTCTGTTCGTCGGAAGCTGCGCATCAATGGTGTTACTACGCCCATCCCGTACGTCCCTACTCTGGCCCTGTGCTGACGCTAGGGTGGTGTACTCGACCGAGGTGCCTGGAGACGTCAAGCTCCTGCCGCTGCCAGAGGAGGAGTTCAAGAAGGGAAGCGTGAAAGAGCTCGGCGCGTTCGACGACTTCCGAGTCCGCATTCTTCCTGTTCTGGGTCCACTGCCCGCAGTCTTCGGACTCAACGCAGCAACCTACATCATACTTGATCTCGCAGGGAAGCCACTGAACGACGCTTCAGAGATCAAGAACAGGCGCAAGCTCTACCAGTCGATGGAGAGGGCGCTGAGCGAGCGTGAGGCGCGAGTCGACACTGCACTGGGCAAGAACACCACAGGCCTGCAGGACACTATCGCTGTCAACTTCGAGGACATTGCATTCGTGTTCGAGGACGTCAACTCTGGCCGGACGACCTTCGACGGCATCATCGTCAACAAGCCAGCTACGGTCCACTGGGACAGGGATTTGCCACTTACAGCTGACAACCTGGTCATCATGGCGAACAAAGATGCGATCAAGCATGAGAAGCAACACCAGATCGAGGGGAAGAGTCTGCTGGAGCTGTATGGGCAGGACAAGGTGGACATCGCGAAGCGGAGGAACGAGGAGGCGCGTCGCATCATGATCTGGAGGAGGGCATGACAGTGAAGTCCACTCAGTGGAATACACTCAATGCTCTATGCATATGCAGTCATTACTCATGTGGTTTGTGTTCCGATGCAATGTATCCTACTTCCATCAGTCGCGGTAGTCCCACACGTCCCTCTCGTCGCCATCGTCCTCATCGTTGCTCCACTCCCCGTCTGACCCAGCAACGACGAACCCCTCCATGTCCTCATCTGCATCCTCGTCCTCAGGATAGTCATTCCGGTAGTAGTCCTCATCGTTCGAGTCTTCGTCTGCCTCGTCCTCGGGCTCAGAGTCTGGTGGCGTCGATGGCGGGCTCATGTCCTCGTATCCGAGCAACGCACCAACGTCGTGACCCTCTTCTGCGGCCGCCCTGTCGTCCCTGTAGTACAGGTCGTACACGTACTCGTCCTCCTCTCGCGGCGCCGGAGGTTTGGACTGCTCTGCTTCCACTGCCGTCAGCACTGTCGTGGGTACAATGTACTCTTCAACAAATCCTTCAACATGGGCAAGAACGCAGCCATCTCTGGGTCCTCTGGTAACGCATCAGTGCCGTCTGGTCCGACAGCTTGTGCATCAATGAGAACTAGCGCGGCTCTGGCAGCTTCGATCTCGGCATTCGTGATCACTCGAGGAGGGAGGCCGGGGTCATGTGCTGGTGCTCGCGGGACAACGCGATACCGTGATCGTGGAGCAGGGGGCGGCGCTGTATGTTGCGAAGCAGCGGCGTCAGGTGGTGGGAGCTTGACAGAAGTCGTAGGTGCCGGTGCTTCAGACGTTGCTTGCGCAGCTGGAGATTCTGCTGGAGTCCCCTCACCGCTCCGCAACAACACCTCGATCCTGCTCTACATCATCAGCATAGCCTTCACACACCTCACCTTCAGCGTTTCTGCTTCTGCACCGTCACCGCGCCATGTGTGAGGCACAGTCTCGGCAAGCTTGAAGACACCTCGCCGTCCGGAGCCCAGGTCTCGTCGCTTCGTCGCGCGCTCATTGTTGATCACTGACACAGTCAGCGCGGTCCCTGGCACACTCAAGTACCGAGTGAAGACAGCGGCGCATCAGTGGCTTTACGCTTGATGCGGACGACAGTGTAGGACGAGTTGGGCGTGTTGGACATGGCGACAGTGGTGAAGGACACAGGTTGAGATGCAAGATGACGATCTTGCCACTGAACTTATCTTGAATGACGGGAGCAAATGGCATCTGTCACGGGGGAGTGGTTGTTAACGGTTAGTTCGGAAACGTACATGGAGGGCAGAAGCCGACGATGCACAGCAGCTCTAAGGCCTTAACAGGACTACCCTTGCTACAACTGCTGAGGGGAGGTGAATGTGTTATGCTATGGTCACGCTCTGGGCTTGCCATCCCGCCATGTGATCCCCGCAGGCGACACCACTCCGTCGAGGGTGAAGTCGGCGTCTGTGACAGGGACCGGCTCATCGATGATCTGAGGTTCCAACGCAAGCGCGACTGCTGTCAGCTTGTCCGCAATCGGCCATACTCAGTAGCGGTCGTTTCCTCTCAGCAGAGTATCTTGTCAGGAAGCGATCGTAGTAAGCTTTGCCCCGCCCAAGCTGGTGTCAACTATGATTCGACCCTCTCAAGGTCTATCTCACGCGATTGCAATGTCCGTCAAAGGCAACACCGGGTATCAGTATCAAGTCCAGATTTGGTGCACTCGGGTCCAGCACTGCATCAGTCAGTACGATGGCCCACGTCAATACTCACCGTCCTCCCGAGTCTCTCCCTCGTGCCCTACATCCCTGCGCATCGTCCCAGGATCGACGATGCCCCACTTGTCCAATGGACAAGCCGCCAAATCCTCAGCAGAGTGCAGACGAAGCATGTGCATCACGTTCGGCGCGTCCGGGCTGATCTCCGGCGGCAGATACGGGGTATATAGAGCCTTGCCAGCTGCGGGTCAGTGTGGCCGACAACCCTGCACATACGTTGCAACAGATCCCGCACTATCTCACCAGTGCGTAGCTCTCCCTTCGCCATGGACAAGTAGCATGCTACAGCTTTGGCCTGTTGGTAGAAAGGCTGTGCCTGTAAAATACGGGCTACGGCCGCAGCTGCGGTCAGCGAGGCATCGTCGCTTCGTGGACGTACACTGACTCTCCAAGCTGCTTTCTGGAATGCCGCGCAGCGTCTTGAGCATGCTCTTCCTGAGCGCAGCCTTCCTTGCGAACACTGCTGCCATATCCTGATCGTCGGCCATCGATTGGGGGTTTATGTCAAAGAGGTGAATTGACTACTGTCCTAGGATTGTTATCTCGATACCAGTGCGGGGTCTCCGCATTCCAGATCTGATAAGTGGAACACATTTCGTCGAACCAACAGGTGATTGCAGGTAACAGAACTACTTTTCCCAGCACGTTCTCCATCGACCCTTGTGTTGCGATCCCATAAGCTCAACTTGGAGTTGTGGAGGGCTGGAAGAGCACCATGGCGCTCCCACTTCCTCGGACAGTGATCATCGACTACTATGATTCCTGTGAGTCGACGGTTGCTGCTCCACTGATGAGTCCCAGATACCAATAACCTTTTGATACTGTTCACCCAGCTGTACAGCAGTGAAGAGGTCCTCCGCAAAGTTGTAGTCATTAAAGCAGACAGATACGACTGGTGAGCTGTAGTCATGGCTGTCACTGACTTCAGGACTTCTTTCAAGCGCGATGTCATCCCGAACATCGACTGTGTCATCCTCTCACCGGGACCAGGGCGGCCGGACAGGCCAGCAGTGAGCCGCAAATCTCGTGATGGTCTGACGGAAGGACATTGGCTTTGCACTTGACTTGATTCGCGAACATCCAGTACCCATCCTCGGCGTCTGCCTGGGACACCAGGCCATCGGCGTGGCATTCGGTGGCCAGGTGGGTGATCACCACAGTGCAGGCTCACACCAGATCCGGAATACCCCTCGGATTACACATGGTCACACAGTCAGGATGAGGCCCGTCAGACCGCTCGTTGGACCTTTTGTCTCGGATTCCATGAAGGACGCTCAGGAAGGGTTTGACGCCGTGGTGTACAATTCACTCGTTGTCGATCCCATGACTCTGCCAGGCGAGCTGATCATATCTGCGTGGTCGGAACCGCAGGATGGTAGTCCATTGACAATCATGGGACTCGTACACTCTACGCTCCCCATTTGGGGTGTGCAGTATCACCCAGAGGTACGCTTATCGCTGCAGCTGCGCTGACATGCAGTCAATATCTTCAACGAGAGGCAAGGAGCTATTGGCGGCGTATGTGGAACTGGTCAACAAGCATCACGGATCGCCTCCTGTGTATCCAAAGCTCGAGAAGCAACTGTTGACTGCGTGCACCTATCGCGTTGCTGCTAGTGTTCCGCCGACGCGAGCACCCTCGCCAGTTGGAGGAGCAGAGGGCAAGGCGGAAGCGCATTACAGCCTTGTGGAGCGGCGCTATGGCGCACTCGGTAAAGAACGAGACACCGCGGAGGTGTACGAACGGCTGATAAGGAGCAACCACAGTCGAGTTGGAGAAGTCTGGCTAGATGGCAAGAGCGTATGTATGCTTTTTCTGGATCAGCTGACACTCAGCCCTCACGACCGACCACAACGTCTCTCGCTGCTCCACGCTTCGCTATCAGCTACTGTCTGGAGACACGCGAGGTCCAGCTGCATAGGCCTGAACAGTCACCGGTGACACGCAAGCTCCTGCCTGGCGAGACGTTCTGGTCCCTACTGAGCGACGCTCAAGATGCACTTCTTCGACAAACTAGCGGGGCTGCCGGCGGGTTCCGAGGCGGATGGACCGGATGGTTCACGTACGAGATGAAGGAGGAGAGCCTGGCAGGATATCGTGGCCCAGCAGCACCCGGCAAGCGGGTGGATGCTCTGTGGAGCTGGGTTGATATGCTGGCAGAGAGAGACGATGCGGGCGAATGGACGGCACGGGGAGTCATCAGTGATGGTGGTGCTGTACCCAGCTGTGATCTCTTGAGGTGGCTGAGCGAGGAAGGCGTTTCCCTCGGTGTATCATCTGAGGAGTTCGACTGTTTCGCGAAGTCACTCGAGGATATCCTTGCCTCCGAGCCTCAGGCATCAACGCCTCCTTCCTCTGCATTCCCTACTTTCCACCCCCGAATTTCTGGAGCGGAGCACATGACGCGCATCGATAAGTGCAGGGAGGCCATTCGCCAAGGAGAGAGCTACGAGCTCAATCAGACGACAACATTCCTCTCTAGCCTCAGGAGCGATCCATATCCGACGTATCTCCGACTCCGCTCCTTCAATCCAGCATACTACTCCTGCTTCATGTCGTTCCCCACCGTGCAGACTGAGAAGGGTCGGGGCGTGCACGTCGTCAGTTCAAGCCCAGAACGGTTCCTGCAGATTACTGGCGGCGAGATCGAGATGCGACCGATCAAGGGAACAGCGAGGAGAGTGAAGGCCGGGGAGTGCGTCTGTGGTCCTGCACGAGGGTGTGGAGGCGAGGACAAGGGCAGTGATAAGTGCATAGAAGAGGGCAAGCGGGTCGACTATATGCGGGGCAAAGCTCTTTCTGAAGACCTGAAGGAGCGCGCAGAGAACCTCATGGTGAGTTCGAAGTAGTACGCTGGCTCACTCCAGATCGTCGACCTCATCCGGTCTGATCTATTGTCATGCTGCGTGCCTTCTACAGTCACGGTTCCTCAGCTCATCGCCCTGGAGAGCTATGGCGTACACAACCTGGTGACTACTGTCCGTGGCCAGCTTGCTCCTCATGTTGGACCAGTTGAAGCAGTGAAACGTTGCTTCCCGCCTGGCAGCATGACCGGCGCACCGAAACTCCGCTCTGTGCAGCTGCTGGACGATTTTGAGGCCCGGTATCCGAGGGGTATATACTCTGGCGCTCTGGGATACTTCTCACTCTGCGGAAGTGCGGATCTCAGTGTGGTTATCAGGACCATGGTGCTGCAGGGAGAAGGTGAGGTACTTGCTGACCGTCTGGGCTGACAGTAGAACTGAGCATTGGCGCTGGCGGAGCTATCACCTGGCTGTCAGACCGGGAAGAGGAGTGGAAGGAGGTGTTGACTAAGGTGCAGTCGGTAGTAGGGGCGCTGGATGGGCTGTGAGGATTGGTAGTAGTCTTTCATTTTGGGTTTGTCACTTCAGTCAGCATCGACTCATAACGTTCGTACGCAGTGTCTGTCATGAAGCTTTATCAGATGAAGCAAGCCTTCGAACCCGGGCACTGAACATGTCACGAGAGGGTCGTATGCTCGGTAGTAGTGGTGGTAGTTGTATTTGGTTCCGCGTGTATTGGGCTCATATGTTGACATGCGATCATTGCCATCTCGAACTTCTCTCTCGGCTCGGACGACCACTCCTTTGGCCTTTATACCCTCTGTAGACCACTAGAGCGCAGTCATCATGCCAATGGATGCGACGGCTCTGACGGCGGCGGTGAAGGAATTGAATGAGGCCAATGCTGCTGGCAAGGTTGAGGTAAGTGTCGTGATCTGCTCACTCTCTCCGTACTGACAAAGCAGGACGTCACTCGGCTCTTGACCACATTCAAGACAGATGTGGAACCAACCGAGGAGCTTCTACGAGTGAGAGTCTGAGATGGAGTTTGTGGCTGATAGCAGACATCACGAGCAGGAATAGCAGTGGGCAAGCTACGACAGCACGCGACACCTGCCGTCAGCGCTCTTGCCAAGGAGATTGTCAAAGCGTGGAAGGATGCTGTCGAGGAGTCCAAGCGGAAACGCAAGCGTGGAGCGGAAGATGGTACAAGTAGTGAGGTGAAGCGCACAAAGTCAGGAGCAACCGAGTCGGCGTCTGCCTCACCTGCGCCGAAAACATCGACACCGAAGGTTGAGGAGGGCTCAAAATCGCCTCAGAGCAAGAGTCCAGCGCCATTAGCGACCATCGAGACGAGGGATAAGCCGCGCACGGCGAAGGAGGATGGTGTGGTTGACAAGCTCAAGGCGGACAACACGGATGGGGCTTCCGATTCCGTGCGGGATAAGTGTGTGACGATGATGTACGATGCCCTGGTATGGGACTCAAATTGCTGTGAGTGTCCGTCCATCAGGGAAGCATAGCAGCAGCGATAGTCTTCTAGTCTGACATCAGCTGCAACTATCGTCACAGAACGAGCGGTCGCGATTGAGAGGGAGGCGTTCAAGCTGATGAAGTTCTCCACTGGTAACGACTACCGAGGGAGTGAGTCGAGAGTTGTGATGGCTGCTGACAGCCAGAAATGCGCTCTCTGTTCCTCAACATCAAGGACAAGGGAAATCCTGGTCTCCGAAATGAGATTAACTTGGGGCACGTGACGGCAGAGAAGGTCGTCAATATGACGAAGGAGGAGATGGCGAGCGAGAGTGTGCGCGCTTTGAAAGCCCAGATTGCGGAGAACAACCTGTTCAAGGCGAAGAGTGCGGGCGAGACAAGGGCGGAAACCGACGCGTTCAAGTGTGGCCGTTGCCAGCAACGAAAGTGCACCTACTACCAGATGCAGACTCGCAGTGCAGATGAGCCGATGACTGTGAGTGTATCTGTAGAAGCAGAGCTGATGGCAGACTTTCGTGACGTATGTTTCCTCATGTCAAGTTGTATTGAGTGCTGACGCGTGTGTCTTCTCGCTTCTTTTCATGCGTGCTTTTCGTCTACAGCTGCACTGTGAGTTAGTCACCAGAATGACTCTGACACGCAGGTCTGCGGAAACAACTGGAAGTTCTCATAGACCGTGTAGACTCTCCACAGGAGAACCGATGTACATGGCACGGCATGCCAGTGATACTACATATACAACTACAGAGCGCGGTCACCGAAGACGGTCTAGGTCTTGAACACAATAATGAGTAGCAGGAGGATGACTATCAAGCCCACGATGGTCAATGTGCTGCCATGCTGTCGTGCTCCCTCTGCGACGGTGTCGAGTCTCCGCTTTGCACGGCTCAAGCTGGCCGCCGTCCGGTCCATTGCAGCGTCCGTCTCCTCGAGCAGCTCATGATGCCTGTCCAGTTCGTCACCGATCTGAACGCTCATATGTTGTTGTCGGTTGATACTGTAAGAAAGGAGGTTGAGGCGCTCGTCTTGTTCTGCGTGTCAGATCAGAGAACACTTGCCTCCTCACCATTCATCAGCATATTTTGCTGCCCCAGCATCTCCTGCTCCCCGCCTTCGCCCACCTCGTCGTCCTCGTCCTCATAATCCCGGAATGGCCGCAGAGGCTGAGCGGGAGGCGAGGGTGTCCGCGGCTGGAGCAGCTCATCTGCTGCCTGCTCCCCTGTCTCCTCCTCATCCTCCTGCTGTTCCGGTTCTGGTGGCGGACTAGGAGCCCTGTAATCAGCTGTACGTCCAAGTGCAAACTCACCTCTTCTCCCTGACTAGGGCTCGTGCCCGCTCTTTGCCGTCCTCGTCACTTGCAAGCATGTCGACCAAGCGGTCGTACCTCTCGCCCAACTCTTCAAGCGCCTTCTCATCCGCGTCTAGCTTGTCGTTGCCACCTTTTGCTTTCCCGCCTCCGACAATCAGCCCTGCTCGCTCCAGCTCCGCCTCGTCTGCCAGCTTGCCGAGGTCCTTCTTGACGTTGGTCAGGGTGCGGATCAGCTGCGTTGTGGAGGACGCCGAGGGCACCATGCCCAAGCTCAGCACACGGCTCCGCTCCAACAGCTGTGACTGCGCTGTTGTCAGGCGTGCCGAAAGGGAAGCCAGTGAGGGCGACTGGGACATGTTGCGTGACAGTAAGCAGTGAAAGGTCAAAGCAATGTACATGACCGACATGATCAGCACCACTGTACGTCGCATGACGCAAAGGGAGGCTGAGATAAGGTTATCGCTTTTGTGTGTATGCGTTATGTGTATGCCATCTGGCCCCGTCGCGACGTGTCTAGCGCTCAGCAGCATCATCGCTACTACTACTACCATCATCGTGATCGATCACTCACACTGATCCAGCACTCGAGCATGCGCGCATCGCTGCTGAGCCTCGCGCTCCTCCCGTTGGCACTCGCGTCGACCGCGGCGGACTGGGCCAAGCGTGCTGCGACGTCCACAGACGGCATCATCCAACTGAAGTCGGCTGCCGAGTTCGACGACCTCATATCCTCGGATCGCGACTATGGAGTGACTGTTGTGCTCACCGCGCTCCCTGCCCAGTTCGCATGCAGGCCATGTCATGAGTTCAATCCGACGTACCATGCTGTTGCAAACTCGTGGCGGAAGAAGGCTCCGCACGACAAGCGCAATGAGCACTTCTTCGCCGAGCTTGACTTCCCGAACGGACAGTTGATCTACCAGAGGCTGGGACTCACGTCCGCACCAAATGTGTACTACTACCCTCCTGCAGCTGGGGAGCGCAAGGTCGCGGTTCCAAAGTCTGTGAACTTTGACCTCAACCAGCAGTGAGTGCGGTCGTAGCAGCTCATTACGATTGATGTGTGACTGACAACCGCAGTGGATTGAGCGTGCATGCTCTTCATAACTGGGTCCAGTCCACCACACCGGTCAAGTTCGACCTCTACCGCCCGGTCAGCGTTGCGCCATTCGTTATTGTCCCTGCTGTCCTCGCGCTCGTGGCCTACCTCGCATGGACTGGCCGCGCCATCCTCTTCCCCCTGCTCACGTCGCGCATCATCTGGGGACTGGGCTGCGTGTTCGTCTGCATCCTCTTCACGAGTGGCTACATGTGGAACAGGATCAAGAATGCGCCGTACGTTCAGATTAACCCGAATGGCGAGGTGTCTTGGGTTGCCCAGGGTTACTCGAACCAGCTGGGGATCGAAACGCAGATCGTCGGTGCGATGTGTGAGTGGTGACGCGTGAGATGGGAGCTGATGGCAGACGGAGTCCTTGCTCTTACAGTTGTGGTGTTGTCTGTGTTCATTCCGGCACAGAGCAGCCCACTCAAGCAACGTGTGGGCACTTTCCTTTGGATCGCATTGCTCATTGCCGTTTACTCCTTACTCATTCGCCTGTTCAGGATCAAGAACGGCGGATACCCGTTCCACCTGCTCTGAGCGGAAGGCGGAAACCTAGAAACAATATGACAGTGACAAGGGCGCCCAGTGAGCGCTCCCTAGATGCATGTAGTATGCGCATGTGTCGTGCTCGAACAACTGCAGATACATGGTAGATTGCTATGAGTTGGGACATGAAAAGCAAAGGAGTGTGTGGCTATGACGGCGCAGCTTTGCTCGCTGCGTGTCGCTGAGTGACACCCAGCATGTCGCTATAAACGCTTAGTGCTTGCCCTTGTCGGCTGACAGCTCGACAGCAAAGGCCACGGCAAGCTTGGAGAACTCGCGCATGTGAGTGAAGGAGAACTCCGGGTGGTCGATCGTGTCGCTAGTGCTGTGAATGTTCTTGTTCGTGTTCTCGAAAGCGGCCTCGATCGCAAATGCCGATTGGTATCCAGCCTTCGTGAAGGACGCATGATCGCTGCAAGCATAGCCGCACTTGCTCTCGGCAGGAGGAATGTCGAGGTACTTCTCAACCAGCTGCCACAGGAACTTTGTGAGGTCAGGGTCGACAAAGTCCTGGATGACACCGACGACCTCCTTGGTGCCCTGCTTGACCCATGCGGTCATGTCGAACTGCACCATGGCACGGACGGGCGTGCTCTTGTCCTCATAGGCCTTAGCAACAGCCTGTGAACCGAGGAGACCGCCCTCCTCCGCCGAGTACCAGTGGAACTCGACCGGCGACGTGCTGGTGAAGTTGACACCGCACAGCGCGCGGAACGCCTCAAGCACAGAGGTAGTTCCGGATCCATCGTCATCCGCACCGGGGGCAGGGAGGAATGGCCACATGTTGGTAGAGTCTTGGTGAGCACCAATGATGGTGACCGGGGCCTTCTTGCCGCCAGTGTGGGGGAAGCGGGCGATAATCGAGTTCTGACCCCACGAGTGCTCAAACTCGCGGATCTCGACCTCCGGGTGGGAGTGAGCGATCTCACGGAGAGTGCTGAGGAGGAACTTTTGCGACTCCCGACCAGTCTCTGAGCGGTAGTAACGAGTCTTGAAGCTCGTGAATTTGGTCAGGAACGACTTCATGTGGTCGACATCCAGGTCCTTGTACAGGGGCTTGATGGTGTCGGCGAGCTTTCCAGGCTTGGGGTATGTGTACTTCTTAGCGGCGGGGCGCAGGAAACTCGACATTCCGAGTGTTGGTGTGTCCGTGCTGTGATTGCGGTCAGTCCTGCACTGTGCGTGGACGGATCGCAGATGCGACACTCACATGTCCATGAAGCGGCGGCCAGCACCCTTAGCCTCGATCTTCTGCAACTCGGTCACCCATCTGGTAGTGAGCACAGTCCTCCTGCCTTGCCATCGCATGTACACTTACGTTGGAGCCTCGTCGTCCGCGAACTGCACCAAACGAAGGTCCTGGAGATCGATGTCGATCTTGATATCCGCATCGTTAGCGGCCATGGGCACCTGCTGCCCGTTGTTGGTGTTGCCCCATGTCTGAACTGTAGGGACCGCTGCGACGGCCGATGCAAAGAGGGGTAGTGTAAAGAGCGTGGCGAGGTGCATGCTGTGATGCAGTCAGCGTTGAGAGACGTCGCCTTGGTCGAAGACTATGGGCAACAAGACGACGATGAGGATAAAGACAGGCGATTGTATGTGAGATTGAATCGAGTGATGATTGCGGGGAGAGGGGAGGCGGCTAGAACGACGCCATCAGGGAATGATCCGAGTGAACTATACAGTGCGGGTGGCGTGATTAGCGGGGTCAGATAGTATTAACATTACAGCAGTCTGCTATTACATTTCTATCGTATTCAACGTACTAATGCGATATGCTACTGTAACTGATGCAGCAGTGAACGTCAGTGACGCCTCTGTCCGTCGCGAACCTGTTACTTCCTGATACGATATCTTCATCTCGGTTCAACCACGCAACGCAGACAATGAGTGAGTCGACGCAAACAAGCATGAGATGGCGTCGTTGCTGACACACTCTAGGGCTTCTGGGCGTGGCCTCTCTTATCCCGCTGGCAGCTGCGTCGGCAGCGCAAGTGTACCTGTACCCATCGCCCCCGTCAACTGGCAACGATGCTCCATCATTGACGGCAACTCAGGCCAAGGCGGTGATGGAGCACCACCTAGGTGTCGACATCTCTGGATCTGATGCGCCGACAGACGAGGGTGTGTGGTCGCATCTTGTGCACCTGTGGGACCATGGTGACAAGCGACCCAGGGTTGTCATCCTCAAGGGAGCGGATGCGCAAGGTGCGTTGCCGATTGCTGTATGGAGATAGACTGACGTGTAGAGGTGCTCCCCACATCGCTCTCCGAGCCAGCGTTCTACCTGGACGAGAACGCTGAGAACGTGCTCACTCCATTCATCGAGGGCGCACAGGAGTCACTGGAGACGGTCGCGCACATGCCGGCAGTCAAGCAGCTGCTCGACACTCTCGACCTGGCATGGACTAGTGAGTGACGCGTGTGGCGGTGTCTTGCTGACGATATAGAAGCTGGTCAGACATTGAGCAAGGAGCTGTCGGCTCTGACGACGTTGGTGGAGAACATGTGGAAGTCTGCCGAAAGCGCATGGGACGCAGTCACTGTTCATCTCTCCGATGCTGAGCATGGGTCCGAGCTGCGAGACACTGCTACCAAGGGTCTCAAGGCCAGCCTGACTGCGATGACAGAGTCCGACCAGCCCCCACTTCTTCTAGTCATCATGCCCAAAAACGACGGGTCGGTTCAGAGGCGGTCCCTTCTCGACGCGGCTACCAAGGACAAGGGCAAGGGCAAGGGCAAGGGCAAGGGCAAGGGCAAGAAGCACGGCCGCATTGATTACTCTGCGCCATTTGCGCTCATTGCTGGAACGTCGATCTTCCTCGTTGTGCTGGTGATTGGCGCGAGTGCGCTCCTCTTCTCCATTGGCGAGACTGCTCTGCCTTCCACCCTCACGCTTGCCGTCGGAGGCAGGAAGCACGACTAGTATGATATAGACATATGCAGCAGTACAACAGGAGCACGGAGTGATGGGGTATAAGGCAAGCGATTGTCGCAAACCGGGTATTATATACCGTGTCAGCGCATTTGCTACGCGTTGAACGCAGGAGAACCGCGCATGAGCAGAATCACGTCTCCTTCTCCTTCCGCAGCTCCTTGATGGCAGCCTGCAAAGCGATCAGCTCGTGTCTACGTTTCATGCGCTCTGCACTCACTGCAAGTGTATCCGGGTTGGCACCTGCCTCGATCATGCCAACGCAGACAGACAGCGTTTGTTTATCCAATCCTGGAGGTTAGCACTGGCAGCAACCTTGATTCCATGCGTACCCGTTTGCAGCAGCTGGGACAGATCATGCAGTGCTGCATGTCAGTTGCTAGCCTTGCATCTAACCCACTGTCAAGAGTCTCGCGCGCTTTCTGCAGGCGGTCGTCGGACATGGTGATATGGATGAATGAGGGACGATGACGCGACGGAATCAAGTGGTCATGTTATCGTCGACAATCTGACTGCCCGCTTCCAACTTTCATTTCACCAGCTCAACACCTTCAGCGTTACTACCCATCGCCGCAGCGATCATGACCATCCATGCCGGTGCCCCATGACCTGAGTGAACTCTACGCTCTTATACTCGCTGTCGCCTATCGCATCTACTTTGCAATCATGGGCTTGTTCTCTGTCCCGGCGGCGCTCAAGTTCGCAGGCAGTACGCCACCCATCGAGGCGCCGTATGAGCCGGGCGACAAGTTTCCAGGCATGGTGAACCTGTCTGGCACGCTGTGCTATATGAACAGCGTGCTGCAGGCCTTTGCATCTCTTCGACTCCTGGAGCAGCATTTGCAACGTATAGTCGAGCTCGCAGTGCAGGTCGACATCCCTACACCCGTTACAGACGCCCTTGCAAGTACTCTACGACAACTCAATACTGGACATGCACACGCACCACGAGCGCTGAGGCCCCATACGCTCCTCGCTGCACTCTCTCCTCTTCCGGCTGTCCGGCGATTACTGGGCACAAGAGAACAGCAGGACGCTCATGAGTTGTTCGTCGTCCTTGCCGAAGCTGTTTCTGACGAGGCTGCAAAGGTTGCAAGAGAGGTCGCAAAGGCCAATGGTGGCCTAGGACAAGCAATGGACCTCAGGCCAGGACCAGTTGAAGCATCTCGTGCGTCGTCGCCATCTCTGTCGTCGACATCTAGGCTGTCGCCGTCGCCGTCACCGGCACCAAGCTATGCTCCAGTCGCACGCTCGCAGCGTCGTCGAGACGCTGCTCTCTCCTTACCATGGGAGGGGCTACTTGCTCGCCGACGAGTGTGCACCCGCTGTGGGTGGAGCGACGTTGTACGAATGGACACTACGGGTGGCATGGAATTGCCTGTGCCGCGATCTGTGAGTGTATCTAGCGGTCAATGAAGACGCTGACGCCAGGGCATCGTCACCCTAGACGCATGCATCTCGGAGTATCTTGCGCCTGAGAAGCTGTCGGATGTCACATGCGACATGTGCACCACTCGCGCCACAGCTGCTAAATATGCGTTGCGAGCAGAGCAGCTGAAAAAAAAAAACCGAGCAGCGTCGGCCAAGATGGCCAAGCTACTCCAATCACGGTTGGACGCCGGCGTGCCGTGTACGGACGTGGATAGCAAGACCTCCATGTTCAAGTGGGAGGTTGTGCGCACCGATTGTTTGCGTGAGACGGTCGTAACAAGAGCACCGAAGACTCTGCGGTTCCACTTCGTACGCTCAGAGTACACACCCTATGGGCAGGTCCTGAAGAAGACCGCTCGTGTGCAAATACCTCTCATGTTCGACCTAGGGCCGCATATGGCACGGGGCGTCTTCGAGTCACGATCCGGCGGCGTGAGTGCAATGCTCAAGGCGCAGGCCAATGGCGGAGTGGATGGTGGCGGACCTCCCCCGCGAGCGCTGTACCGACTGGAATCTGCCATTCTGCATTACGGGTATACGCATAGCAGTGGGCACTTCGTGGCGATCCGACGAAAGCCAGGAGCGCCTCTCGGCGTACCTGGTCGGGGATGGCTGCAGATCAGTGACGCGGATGTCGAAGAGGTCGGCTCTGATGCGTTGGCAGACGCCGCGGGTGCCGTGTTCATGCTCTTCTATGAGAGGGTGGATTTGCCTGTTCGGCGAGAGGCAGGGCCGAGTACAGGGACGACCGCCTGTGCTGGTACTCAATCCGAGCCGACCCCAGTAGGAGTTACACGGGATGATCTAGATCGGACACAGCAGACGGGGCAAGGGAACAATCACGCGGACAGGGAAGAGGGTGTCAACGCTCTCCACGACAAGTTCATCCAAGCACCAGAAACATTACTCCAGCCCCTACCAGAAGGGATAACATACACCTCCAGTGCCTCATCATTCGCATCACTTGGCACAGCGCCAACCTCGGATCCGCTCCGCACTCGTTAAAGGCAAACCTTATCTGCCTATGTATGCATCTGCCCACCTTAGACTCCAGCATTACCGATAGCAAGGGGAAGCTGACAAACGAGAGAGCCGGCATGTGTCTGAGGGCATATGCCGGCGGCAGGTGGCATCTGCGCGACGGCTGTTTTGATCGCGTGTGTGGCGCCCTGCTCAGATCAAGCAGGTGCACGATTGTTGAGGTCGCTCCTACACCATTTAACATTAGCGGCGTAACAGATGACCCGCTGCCACTGCCAAGAGGTGCATGCTTGCATCGGGCTGGCACAGTTTGACACTGAGTCACTAACACTAGACATCGTAGTAACTTTTCATTGAATGCGCATACCCTTTACTATCGATGAAGGTACTGCCCGCTCCGCCAAGACGAGCCATCGGCAACACGCGGTCACACCTTAATTACTCACTGATGTCAGCCAAGATGTCCGCTTCAAGCCACTTTTGAATCATCCCATTGTTGCATTGCACC
The DNA here is from genome assembly GCA_002335625.1 of Cutaneotrichosporon cyanovorans. Taxonomy (NCBI): domain Eukaryota; kingdom Fungi; phylum Basidiomycota; class Tremellomycetes; order Trichosporonales; family Trichosporonaceae; genus Cutaneotrichosporon; species Cutaneotrichosporon cyanovorans. The sequence continues at coordinate 134,123 of BEDZ01000014.1, read as the reverse complement.
ATCCACTTCACAAACATGCTGATGCTCGACGATCTTACAGCCCTTGGCATCGCTGCCAAGACTACTCATAGGACAACTGACTGCGCTCATAGCATCACTGCCGAAGCGAAGATCTGACCTTGCTGCCCCAGAGCGGCCCCGTAACAGCCCTGCTACTGACTCACATGGCCGCAGTCATCTTCCGCATGCGCAAGAGGGTTGAAGAGACGAAGCGAGCAGCAGGGTGGGCGAACGGCAAGGAGCAGGCGATTTGTGGCCAACAGATATAAGCATGGCCAAACGCTGATCAGAGAGTCAGACATCGTAACAGCCTACATATCCCCTCATGGCGTCCAGGAAGAACTCAGACGCAGTCGAAGACGCAAAGCTCTCAACAGAAACCGTAGAGTACAAGTCGGAGAATGATCTCAACCGGCGCTTCTCCCTCACAAGGCACACCAGCCGCCTCAGCCGCATTGTGACGGGGGAGAGCCTTGGGCCATCTACTGGTCTGGCCGCCGAGGATGTCGACAACCCATTGCGCCACCTCACGCAGGACGAGGTGATTGCCGAAGCTGACAAGTTCGTCGAGGCATGGAAGTTGGACGAGCAGCGAGAGGTCTTCCGCAAAGGAGCTCTTGTGGCACAACGCCCGAGGGAGTTCGACTCGATCTCCCAGCTGAATGATGCGGAAAAGCTCGTGCTGGCCAAAGAAAGGGATAAGAAGTGGCATCTTACCTGGGCTCTCAAATACTCTGGTGAGCAGGATATGAACGCTGAGCCGTCTTCACATGAAGCTGACTTGCACCAGTTATCATCTGCGCCCTCGGGGCCTGTGTCCAGGGATGGGATCAGACAGGCAGTAACGGAGCCAACTTGTCCTTCCCAGCCGAATTTGGCATTGATGCGGACTACGACGACCCCTCAGGCAAGGGCAGACGTGACGAGTGGATTGTGGGACTTGTCAACTCATCGATCTACATTGGCGCGGCACTTCTTGGCCCTTGGAGTGAGCTGCATAGCCAAGACAATCAGCTAACAACAGTTTCTGACCCCCTCAATCATTACTTTGGCCGCAGGGGTGAAATCTTCATCACCGGTATCATCCTCATTGTCACCCCCATCGCTTCCGGTCTCACCAAAAGCTGGGAGCAACTCATGGCTGTGCGTCTTATCATGGGCATAGGTGCGGGTGCCAAAGCTGCCACAGTCCCTCTCTACTCGGCTGAGCTCGCTCCAGCACGCATCCGTGGAGCGCTTACGATGGGATGGCAGCTGTGGACAGCTTTCGGCATCTTCCTGGGTTTCTGGTGAGTATGATGCAGAACGAATGTCTGCCGAATTTCCCGCGAATTCTCGCTGATTTTAGTGCCAACGCGGTCGTCAAGGATGTACCACGGATTGCTTGGCGATTGCAACTAGGCTCATGCTTCATCCCTGCTGTCCCCCTGACACTTGGTGTTTTCTTCTGTCCCGAGTCGCCAAGATGGTACATGAAGAAGGGAAGGATGCTCAAGGCTTGGGGAGCGATGAGGAAACTTCGCCACACAGAGCTTCAGGCCGCCAGGGACTTGTTCTACGCCTACTACATCTTCGCAGAGGAGCAGAAGACTGTCCAGGGCCTGACCTACTGGTCGCGTATCACTGAGTTGTTCACCATCCCTCGCTGCAGGCGCGCGACTCTGGCTGCTGGTGTGGTGATGATTGCCCAGTGAGTGAGAACAGGAGACAGACAGCTGACCGAGAAGGCAGATGTGTGGCATCAATAGTAAGTTGCCTCAGGGCTCAACTCCAGCTTGAGCTGATAGCAGTCATGGCGTTTTACTCCTCAACCATCTTCAAGAAGGTAAGATCAGAACATCAGGCAACTTTGCAACGGAAATTGACGCTACAGGGAGGCTCAACAGACACGCAGGCATTGTTCGCATCAATTGGCTTCGGCGCCCTCAACTTCGTCTTCGCCATTCCCGCCATCTTCACAATTGACACCTTTGGTCGTCGCTCGCTCCTGCTGTGCACCTTCCCCAACATGTGCTGGACCTTACTGGCTGGCGGTCTCAGCTTCCTGATCGACAAAGGCCAGGAGGTCTCGCCCGTACGCACGGGTATCGTCGCAATGTTCGTCTACCTTTTCACAATTGCTTACTCAATCGGAGAAGGCCCTGTCCCGTGAGTAACGGATCAAGACATACATCTCACTCCCCAGCTTCATGTACTCAGCCGAAGTCTTCCCTCTCTTTCAACGAGAACAAGGAATGGCGTTTGCCGTATTTTGGAATCAGTTCTGGGCGGCTGTTCTTGCTCTGACGTTCCCTCGACTTCTGGGTGCCTTTGGTGAGACTGGCGCTTTCGGCTTCTACGCAGGCTTGAACGCCGTTGCTTTTGTGTGGATTTTCCTTTGGGTCCCTGAGACCAAACAGCTCACTTTGGAAGAACTGGACCAGGTGCGTTTCGCTCAGGCTTGGCTCTCTGTTTGTTCGGCTGACGCGGACAGGTATTCGGTATCCCTACGAAGACATTCACCTCCTACCAGGTGCGCACGTGGGCACCCTGGTGGTTCAAGCGGTATGTTTGCAGGCAGAAGGCTGCGTATCTGGCGCCTTTGGTACACACTACTCGTCGCCCAAGTGCTGTTGCCCGGCGTGAGTCTGAGAAAGGCAGTAGCACCGATTTGAAGTGAGCGCACCGTTCGTGCTCGACGCTCATACCCTTCCTCAAGACATATAGTCATCAACGCATTGGATACTCGCAGGTACTCGGATGATGCAAAAAAGATTGTTGCATGACAGCACGCTACAACGAAGTTACTGAAAGAACGGTCTCGCTTTGACCCCTAAAAAGTGACAGAATTCGGATTAAATGTGATTTAAATGGCGAGGGCGGCGACGACGGCGGCACCAACGACGGCAGCACCAGCGGCGTTGCGGGAGGCGCTGCTATGCTTGGAGGTAGTCGAAGGCGCGGCGGAACCAGTGCTGGAAGCACCACCACCAGCACCACCGGAGGACTTGGCGCCAGAGCCCGAGGGAGCGGAGGAGCCACTGGCGGCGGAGCTTGACCCGGCGACGGCGGACTTGACAGACGAGGCAATGTTACCACCACCGGAGGAGCTGGGGGCAGCGGAGGCACCGGCGAGCCCGAAGCGCTACCGGCACCGGCACCGCCCGAAGACGCAGCACCCGCGCCCGAGGCAACGGCAGAGGCGCCGGAGGCGGCACTGCTAGGGGCCTGAGCAGCAACGAGCGTGACTACAGTCAGAAGGGCACTTGGCTGCGCAACTCACGAGCAGCGAAGAAGAGAGCGAGGAGACGCATTGTAGATTGGTTTGTGCGGTGGTAGGGGTAGTTTGAAGGGCCTCAGATGGAACTCGACTCAGAAGAAGATGCTGATGTGGGAGAGATGAGGGGGCTCGATACCCGACTATTTGTAGCCACAATGAGCCTCGATGGTTAGTGGAGCTTGCAACCAATCTCGTCAAGCGTGAGAACATATCACGCGTTCTTCCAGCACGGCTGCTGTTCGCCTCCCATCTCTGACACGTACGGGCTAAGGAAAGACCTGCTGCGCTTGTCGCAGTCGTCTTCGGCATGCAGACTGCAGTCTTCCAGCCGCCATCGAGGTCGATGTTCTGTTTGCATTCCACGGCGAGATGAATGTTTATTTTTGGTTGAGTGCCTGATTGCCCGAGGCGGGGAGGGTATGCCCGTTATAGGAGATTTATTCTCGTGGACAGTGAACGTTGCTTTATCTGTCTGTTCGCTTCCAACTCTTCCACTGTTCTTGGCCAGATGTGGAAGGATGAGCACAAGGTAGAAGAGGAGGATTCGAGGTGCTCGAGTTAGTCACGTCATGCTGCAAAGCCTGAGATGGAATTTCCGCGGGGCGTCTGCTACCCGGCGCAAGTCGTGTCCGCAGTCAATGGTAAGCTCACCTCCGGGCCTAGATTGGGTTGTACGCACTTCTCGTGTTAGAACAAGCGAGGCAAGGAGAACGCATGGTGAGCAAACCGCTGAAACTGTCCGGGTAATGACTCCTGGCCGTGGACCCGGGCAATGAGCCCAGTAGCACAACAGATAGCCGTCAGTTGCCATGGGGGACTTCTGGCAACTGGCAGTCCCACCTAGGTGGAAGCAGACTAGACTGTACACGCGTTGAGCACGGGATGTGGCCCCATAACTCTGGGTCTCTTCTACCGTGCACTAGAGCCAGATGTAGAAGCTTACTATGTGCCTTGTTCCTCTTCCAGCTCCACCTGCTGTCGTCTAATGACTCGTGACTGTTAGCTGGAATGGCACTGATCGATGCGCAGTTACATCGAAAGCAACTGGTACGGGATACGTTTCAAGCCTCTGCGTGGTCCGTTGCGACTGTCTGCGAATCTAGTAGCCTTAGTGAGAGAGTTACTTGCAACACTATATGGCGTTGTTCCAGCTAATCGTAAGCTGGATATAGATGGGGAAATCGCGTGCTGCCTGACCTTGACCAGATCTGATTGCGTGACACTGGGTCGATTCATATGACTCTCTTTCTCCGCAGAACACGATGAGATCATCTTCGCTGCTCGCTTGACAGTGATTCAAATGCATCTCATCGATGCCCCTCACTCAACATCTCATGGTTGTGCCGAAGCCCAAATGGTCGTTAAACATTCCGGGAAAGCGCCATAGCGGTATTCTGAGGCCGGAAGCCGTCATCCATGCGGCACGCTCCACCCAGAATTCTAACTGCAGCCGATGCCTTAGTGCACCCACATCGCGTCCGCAGCAGATGGCAGCGATTGTGCATGGGGCCAATCGTGGGGCCACTGCCCTCGGTCAGGCTGTGACAGCGGCGGGATGACCGCAGAGATCTGGTGCCGGGCAACTCTGTTGGGTGGGTGACTACTTTCCCCCTCTTGGTTATCAGCAGTCTCCCTGCGGGTGTAGCCGCCGTTGTTCGTTGTTGCCAGTTGCAGAGGGTCTAGGCTCAAGCGAAATCGCGGGTGACCCCAGCACCAGGAGACAGATTGGCTGGGATGTGAGAGGAGAACGAGCATGGAACGTGTATGTTGTCGCTTCTGCACGGATGGCTAAACAAGCAGCTGACAGGCCGAAGTTAGCACCAGGCTGCGCGGCTTGACCTCTGAATGTATCACAGCCGTCCCGTTGAGACAGCCGCTTCTGGGCTTAAAAGTGCTGCGCTTTCAGACACGGATGCGCGGTTACCTTGCACACCTCTCAACTCGGCTCTTCTTGCCCCTCCACAGCTCAGAACAGAGCGGGTGTCGACACTGTCTCGTATGCGACATCGCCCGTCATGCAGCCTCGCGATGCGACATCATCCGCTGATCTGCCTTTCGGGCACGAAGACCGGCCACCGAATGGAGTATATGTGGCGGGCAGCGTTGCGGCGAGCGGTGGCGGGCTGAGTAGTGGCGGGTATCATGAGGCAGCAGGCCTACGTGCATCACCTGTGTTCTGTTGTCCTGTGCATGCACGTGCGCTTATACACTGCTCTGCGCATACTAGCTCACTCGATGGAGAGACAGGAAGCACAGCTATGGTAGGGACGACGACTACGCCGTGGAACATATGTGGCGTTCATGGCGCAGAACGGATGTCGCACTATGAGTGGCACAACTTAGTTCGGTGAGCGGATATGGCAGCAATGAGTCCCAAAAAAGACTGCAGAAACATATGAGAGTACCACCAAGCCACGTAAGTACTCAACTACATATGTAGTCAACCGTCATCTACAACATGGCAGCGACAACGGCAGCCATGATGGCAGCAGCGCCGACGCCATTCTGAGTGGCACCGCTGGAGGGGGTGGGGGAGGCGGAGGCAGAGCCGGAGGGAGCGGCAGACGACGAGCCCGAAGCTGAAGCAGCTCCAGCTGCGGCGCCGCCGGAGGTTTGGGCGCCCGCAGAGCCCGAGGGAGCAGCAGCACTGGAGCCAGTGGCAGCAGGCTCATCGTGGGAGCCGCAGTGGGTCTCTGCGGACATCAGCTGAGGTCCGTCTTTTACTTGTATGAAGATTACTCACCGCCATCAGCGTGGGTGTGGCAGCCGGCAGCGAGGGAGCCACTGGCAGAAGTGGCAGCCGAAGGGGCAGCCGAGCCAGAGGCAGAGGCAGCAGATGGCGCAGCGGTGGGTGCAGCCGAGGAGTGCTCATGGTCGTGGTCGTGGTCGTCACCAGCGGCAGCGGATGTGGCGGCGGGCTCGTCGTGCGACCCACAGTGAGTGGCTAAATGAGGTCAGTGGGGTCTCCCCCAGGCTCTGCGCATTAGGACTTACCACCGTCGGCGTGGGTGTGGCAGTCAGCACCCGATGCCACGGCCGAGCCAGAGGCGGAGCCGGACGCCTGTGCCGAGACGTAGGCGACTACAGTGAGCTGGGGATCGCATGTGGCTACTCACGAGTAGCGAGCGCGGGGGCAAGGAGAGTGAGACGCATCTTTTTCACAGGTTATGTATGGGCTTCACAAGACTGATACTCCCTGTGCTCTCTGCCACCACATCTCTTATGTATCATTGCTAACATCTTTTCTTCACTGACATGACCGTCAATCATGACCGGCAGGTCCTCAATGAGGCTGCTGTCGTTCAGTGAGTTGTGATGGAGATTACGCGCTAGATGGTGGACTTTTTCCGTTTCAAGCGGGGCAAAAGTCTTGGCACTATTACTACTGAACGCGATAGAGAACAGGGTTAACCTTCCGGGAAAGTGCCTAACATGACCGAGCTAGGACTTGACGCGTCTTGACTGATGCGCAGCAGGCTACGACCACATGTCAACGTGACGAAAAGCAGTGAATGCTTACGAGATGAAGGACGCGCACCTTGCGAGGACACGCTCGCTGTGTGGACATTATTGGGGGCTATACATTATTGGACTATCGTGCTACAGTGCTAAGGTCGCTGACAGAAATTCAGGCACAGGTACTCGCGCTAAGTCACCAACACTGCCCCTAGGCCATAGCAGCCATGACCGCAGCAGCGACAACAGCTGCGCCGGCAGCACCTGCGTTATTCCGCATACCGCCGCTGGAAGGAGTGGGCGACGGCGAACCCGAGGTGCCGGGTTGGGCGGAGGTAGAGGCAGAGCCCGAGGCGGCAGCGGCGTTGCCTGAGACGCTCGCAGAGCCCTCCACAGTCACGGTGGACAGAGACCCTGTGACCTCCTTGGACGTCCAAGTTGTCGAAACCAAAGTCTCCTTACCGTCGACGACGGCGGGGGTGACAGTTGGGATGGCCTGCTCTGCCGGGGTCGATGTTGTTCCGACAGCGTCCTTGGTCTCCGTCTCCCCAACGGGCACGGTGACGCGAGAGCCCGTCTGCTCCGTGGACGTCCAGGTGGTGGAAACCATCGTCTCCTTGCCGTCGACGACTTTGGGTGTGACAGTGACGATCACCTGCTCCTCGTCTGCAGCACGAACGAAGGCGACTGGCGAAGTGAGTACTTGTTACTTGTCACACCACTTGAAGAATACTTACGGGACGCGATGGTGAAGATGACTGCTGACAGACGCATTGTTGTGTACTAGTTGTTGGTGGTCTTGTTGTGTCGAAGGTGTCGAAGTACTTTCGGTTGTGTTGTTGCAAGTCAAACAGAGTTGTCAGAAGGTGAGACCGTTGCCGCTTGTTTTATATGCTGTCGAACACGTAGCAAATTCGCAATCAGCTGACCACTCTCCCAGTGCGCAGTAAGTAGCACTGCCCCCCTCTCGGTGCGATAGCGTGCATTGTAACTTAGCGTTGTCAGTAGTAACAGTTTGGCACGAACATGGAGCAGATGGTGGTGGATATGTCTCCGAGACCGAAAACGTCGTCCGGACGGCTGTTGTTGATTACTACTTTGAATTGAATCAGCCGCCTTGGCATACCATACCCTCTTCGGTGCGATCGCCGAGCAGGATCCTATACCCTGCTTTGAGTGCACTAGGTGCAGGGACTCCTCGTGCTCCGAGCATGTCAGGCGTGATGACGAGCAACTGGCGTGCACCGCTATGCTTGAATCGCTCGCTGCTGGGTGGATGCGCTGGTATGCCGCCCAGGCGCAGTTTCGGAGCAGCTGGGTGATCATGTGTCACTGATCGGCATTCCAGCTGCTGATGATATGCATCCCCCTAGAAAGTGTCCGAGTCTCCGTCATGCCATCCATTGCACTGCCTCATTTGGCGCTTGCCTTCATGGGGGGTTGTTGTGCACAGCTTCTGCTTCGTGCTTATATTGCTGGGCTCTTGCTCTTGCTCTTGCTCTGGCTCTTGGCCTTGCGCTTCTTGACCTTCGGGGAGGCGTGTGCACTGTCAGAAGGGCTAGCAGAAGTGCTAGCGGGATGGAGTAGTATTGCCGACTCTGAAGTTTGTTTTGACATGTGCTGGTGCCTTGCTGAGGTAGTAGTAGTAACGATGGCAGCTCGACCATCAAGCTTGGCAGACTGCGATACTCGCCTCCTGGAGCGCCAGGCAACAGCGTACACTGTGATTGCACGCGCAGCGAACAGCGCAGCCATGAAGAGCACCACCAGTGCCCGCGCCAGATCCGACGTCACCAGGCCGCCGCTGCCCTCGACTTGCGCCGCCAACTCGGCAGGCAGGAAAGTAGTGGCGAGCTTGCGAACTGGCTCGAGGGCGGGTATGGGCTGCGTGAGGGCGACATAGAGTACGCCGGCTGCGGCTGCTCCCCATACCTCGAGGGTATTGAGCAGTCCACCCTTCAGGACTGGAGGCAGGCCAAGGCTCCACTGAGCCTTGTCCATCCCCACCGTCTGTGCGATCCATGATCCACCGCAGGTGGCAATGGCGCCAAGAATCACGGGAGTGATCCACGACGCGTTGGATGCCTGAGATGCAACGGTTGGCATGGACGCGACGGCTGAGCCCCGCAGCAGACCATCAGCGAGCGAAAGTGCTAGTGACAGCGGCAGGGTCGGCACCATGCTGACCACGAGTTCAGCCGCACCGCTTTGCACAAGCACCATATAGGCTGTCAGGTAGACTCCCCATGGGAGGGGGCTGAGGAGCCATGCGGGGGGTGTGGAGAGCAGGAGGGCGACGAGCGTGGATCCACCCCCTGTGGGTCAGCTGTGCGCAGCGTTGATGACTACTGCTGCAAGTAGTCCATATCCATGCGTGACGGGACTCACAGGAGATGGTGAGGTAGCCGAGGAGATCCTGCAGTACACCTGGCTTTCCAGTGCGCGCCTTGGTCATCGTTGCCCATCCTATAGCCGTGCGCGTGGCATGGAGGCAGCTGAAGCGCATGAAGGGGAAGTACACGGCATGGAGGGGCGTGCTGTTCAGATGTGCGAGCAGATTCCTGATGGGGATCACCGATGCGAATGGTCCATCGAGGACAAACAACGGCTTGAGCACATCGTCGCGTGCAGTAATGCGCTGCAGCAGCGCCGATACGTGCTCCATGCGTGGGGTGGTGGGAGTGTTGTCAACGTTGTTGTTGATGAGTGCAATGGTCGCTGAGCAATGCCGAGTGAGGGTGGGGAATATTTGGTCCGCATATGGAATGAATGACATCTCGGTCTCGGACATCGGCTGAGCCGTCACCACCACCACTACTACCTCAAAAATCACGATGTTCGCGCGAGCTCTGGCACACAGCACTCCTCGGGTCGCACTCAGGCGTCCATTGCACAGCTCAGCAACACTGCGCTCGCTGCAGAATCTGTACGAGAACCCCGAGAATCCGCCGCTGTCTATCTCGAAGCTCGACGACAAGGGCTACCACTTGAGCGATGGCCTGCTCATCCCGGGTGGATGTCTCTTCGCTGAGGGGCGTGCATTCCTGTGGAACGTGGACCCACCAGTAGGCGACGGGGCCAAGGGGCTAGACAAGGCGTGGGAGGGGTGGGCACCAGAGCGCTTCAAGGTGTTCGAGACGCTCGTGCCGCGGCCAGGTGGGTTGAGCCGGGTGGTGATGGTTGGTATGGCTTGGTAGCTGATTGCAGAAATCCTCATCTTCGGCACTGGGAAGCGCGTGCTTCCTCCGCCGAGGGCTGTCAAGGATTATATTAGCAGTTTGGGGATCCAGCTGGACGTTATGGACTCGGTGAGCATCAGAAAACGCGACGGAGCTGAGCTGACGCCAGCGCAACGCAGCGTCGACATACAACCTCCTGTTCGAGGAGGGGCGCACGATCAGTGCTGCACTGTGTCCTCTCAAGCCTGTTGATCCTCGAACGGGGAACCCAAAGTGAGGAGCTAGTAACAAGAACCAAGGACGGCGAAAGTCCATGACCCAGTTCATCCGGACCCCGACCATGACTTCACTCTTACACCGCAATCAAGCAACAACTGTATCACTACCACTCTGCACATGCACATATCCCTCTGCACGTACCCTCAAGAGTCGCTAAGTATGAGCATTTGACAGCCCTCCGCAGATCTGTGTGTGCTCAGCAAAGACACACTATATACATGCGTTCATGATCTACCGCTCTAATGACACTACTGATACCACTTCTGACTCTACACTCTCAAGGCTAAGCTAAGCAGGAAGAAGCCACACAGCCGTGTCTTGCGGCACAGCGCCGTCGGCGAGCTCGCCACTCGCGAGCGCGACCTTGCGACCAGAGGGGACCTTGACGGGCTGCTCGCCGAAATTGACCAGCACCTCCCACCCGTTCGGGCGCTTGAAGTGGATCAGCGACTTGTCGTCCGACAGCCACTCGAGCTCCTCCTCGCACTGGAGCTTGTGTCGGAGGTCCAAGGCCTTGCGGTACAGGTTGAGCGTCGAGTTGGGGTCCTTGTCCTCCTTGTCGACTGCAAAGTCGGCATAGTTCGCCGGCTGGAGGAGGTGCGGCGGCTTGCCATCTCCGAAGCCCATGTTCTTCGCGTCTGCTTCCCACGGGATGCAGATACGGCAACCGTCACGACCAACGTCCACCCCTGGGCGGCGGAAGAACGTGGGGTCCTGGCGCTGCTCGTCGGGGATGTCGATGTACTCTGGCAGACCGAGCTCCTCCCCTTGGTAGATGTATGCGGATCCAGGCAATGCGAGGATCATCATAGTCGCCGCCTTGGCGCGACGGAGGCCGACGACAGGGTCGACCTTGGGGTTCTCGCCCTTGTTGATGAGGAACTTGCGGCCCATCTCGTGCCAAGAGTCGCCGTTCTTCCTCAGGCCCAGCCGGGTGGCGTGGCGAATCACATCGTGGTTCGACAGCACCCAGGTGGTCGACGAGCCGCTCTTGGCGGCGTCCTTGAGCGACTCGTCAATGATAGTGCGGTACTGCTCGGCGTCAAAGTCGGCCATGACAATGTCGAATGAGAACGCCTGGCCCAGTCCGTCCGCGGCTGCGTAGAGCGGCTTGCGGCGCGACGAGATCCACGCCTCGGCCACAGCAGTAAGAGGTGGGTCGTACTCGTTGAACACCTTGCGCCACTCGCGGTAGATGTCGAAGACGTCGTTGCGGTCGAGGTACGGGTGAGCGTCGTCCTCGAGCGTGCCGTCGAGCACCTTGCTGCTGAGGTCGAGGATCTCGGCCTGGCTGACGAGCTTGTCTGCCAGGTTCTTGGAGCAGCCATGTGCCACATCAACACGGAAACCACTCACACCCCGGTCCGCCCAGAACCGCAGTGTCTTCAGAAAGTCGTCGCGCACTTCCTGGTTGTCCCAGTTCAAGTCGGGCTGCGACGTGTCGAACAGGTGGAGGTAGTACTGCCCGTCCCCGACCGGCTCCCACGCACTCCCGCCGAACATGCACTCCCAGTCCGAGGGCGGCTGGTCCTTGTTGGGACCGAGGCCGTCGCGGAAGATGTACCTGTTGCGCTCGGGCGAGCCCTTGGGAGCCTTGAGCGCAGCCTGGAACCAGACGTGGTCGTCGGACGAGTGGTTGGGCACAATGTCGACAATGACCTTGATACCGGCCTCCTTGCATGCCTTGGTCATCTTGTCAAAGTCGTCGAGCGTCCCGATCCGCGGGTCGACGTCGCGGTAGTCGGCGACATCGTAGCCGCCGTCCTTGAGCGCAGAGGGGTAGAACGGCGATAGCCAGATGGCATCGACGCCGAGGTCCTTCAGGTAGGGCACCTTGTTGGTGATGCCCACGAGGTCTCCGATGCCATCGCCGTTGTCGTCCTTGAAGCTGCGTGGGTAGATCTGGTACACCAGCGCCTGGCGCCACCAGTTGGCGTCTCCGGCCTCGAACTCTGCCCGCGTTAGCATCGAGTCCGCCTTCCAGAGCTAGAGCTGCTCAGTGCTCAGTGCTCAACCCCACAGCACCACTCACTGGGGATATCACGGACAGTCATGCTACAGTGGAGCTCGTTACACGCAGACGAGACTACTAGCGCAGGCAAGACGAGCTGTACCCCATCTCCCAGCCTAGCTGCTGCTATATACCATCTCCACCGAGCAACGCAGCCGCAGCCGCAGCTCCACGACCCGCCGGCTAGGCTGGTCACGTTGGCACGTTGGCACCCTGCTGCTCGGCCCTCGGCGTGGCCCCGAGCTGTGTCATGCGTTCACCGATGTGGGCAAGCGGGGCGCCCTTGCAAGAGAGCTAAGAGGTCGCTGTACAATTCGGTACCACGCCGGTCTCGTGCCTCTCCGACAAAGCCCCGACGCCTAAGATGGACGCATGTTGGTTGCCGTGGTGGTCGCCGTTGGCAGTAGAACGGGCAAGGGATTGACTTGCATGCACAGGCGATAGCCTATATAGTCAGGCTAGGCGAGGCTTGCTTGAAGCAAATCGGATCGGATAGCAGCTGCCAAGTAACTGGTACAGTAGCTCAAGCTTGCAGTGGATATCCGGTCTTGCCCACCTCGTACTCCGCAGAACAGGTCCGCTTGTGGTGGCTGATGTCGAGCAAAGTCGATCGCAGAGAGTCCTGTTCTCGGGACCGACCCGAGCGGACGAGGCAACCTCTGGAGAGGATTGAGACTGTGACTGAACGATGTGAGGACGTGAGGGACACGACACATCAGGAAGATAAGATGAAAGTCGGAAGAGAAAGAAGCCGAACTGCTCGGTTGCTAGCACTACACTACTCGCCCTCTACCCTAACCTGATTGATTTCCATCTCTCAATTGCGATGCAGTCTTCATAAAACATCTGCCCAAGAGACCCATGGCATATAGACACCTCTACGACACCCAACTATGACTGTACTCCAACCCACATGCTAAAACATCCGGCGACGCGCGTTCTGCAGCTGCCGCAACAACGCCGGCTCCCCATAGTTGTCCCACCACGGGACGACCTTGCCATTCCAGTATGGGGCGATCTTGGTGTCCACTGTCGGGGCGATATATTGGTTGTAGTACGGCTCGGCCATGACTGCAGCGCGGGGAGCGACGTAGGAAGCAAGGAAGAGGCCAAAGAGCGCAGACCCGATGAACCACAGGAAGCGGATCACCTGCTCGCCCCAGGTCAGCTTCTTGGGCGGGTTGAGCTCGAGCTGGCGCTTGCGCTCGAGCTCGATCTTCTCGTAGTACCGCAGCTCCTTCTTGGGCTTGGGTTTGGGCGGGGGGATGAGGCTGAAGATGTGGGTGTTGAACATGAATGCGAGGATTGCCTCCTTGACGAGTGCGGCTTTCAGCCCCGAGTCCGAGCCCGCACCAGTGTCCATACCCTCCCTGTACCACCCCTTGACTGCGTTGAGCTTCTTCTTGCGCTCGCCGACTGTCTCCTCGCCCGTCTCGGCTGCGGAGGTGTCGCCCTCGAGGTCGAAGAAGTAGAAGCGCCGCCCCTCGATCGTAGGCAGGTTGTACGCCTTGCGCAGCCTGTTGCCGATGATCTGCCCTCCGCTCAGGTCACCAAGGTAGCGGACATATGCGTGTGCCAGGAGGCGAGGGGCGTTCTCGGACGAGTTTGACAGCTCGCGAAGGCGATCAACATAGATCGACAGCGGGGCGAGGTTCTCGAAGAACACATCCTCCATGAATGCTGGGACGGGGAAGGGAGGGAGGGGAGTGGCATTGCCGTTCTGCTTGGCAGCGGTGTAGGTGGAGGGCGCGTTGAGGACGGACGCAGGGAGGCGGGTGAGGAGGTACTCGATGTCCTTTGCGAGTTCTGGTGCGCGGGCAAGGAGGATGGGGCGGTAGGTCGGGTTCAGGACGGGGTTGGAGGCGTGGGCGTCGAGTCCGGCTTCGAGGGCGCTGGGGTCAGCATGGGCACAATAGGAAGCACGAGAAAATAGACGATCACGATCATCGTAGCGAGAAGGAAGACGATGGCGATGATCGCACCGCACAAGTCCAGCACCAGAATGATCGGTCGACCACACACTCACTCATACACACGCCACAGAATCGCAAGCCAGCGAATATACTCCTGCAGCTCCAGTTGCCCCTGCGTGAGCGCCACTGCGCCTGCCGAGTTCTCCGCGTTGACATGCGCACGCGCCGTGCCCTCGCGCAGCAGATCTGATGCCGGGCGAGTGAGGTCAATGTCGTCCGGGAGAGGCCAGTCGTCGACGCTCGTCGACCCAGACTCAGCACCCGCCTCGCGGAGCAGCGACTCGATCGAGATACTGTGGCTCGGCACCTTGGACGCAGGTGCATTGGGCAGGAAGCTGGGCGTGCTGGGAGTCGTAGCGCCTGACGACACGGGCGAGTCGTCCGACACTCCTGCCGAGCCGTTGCTCTGTACTGGTGCTGGCTGCTTGCGCTTGTGCAGCGAGGCGGCCTGCGGCACTGCTGTCGATGTCGCCATGTCTCTTGCGCGCGTCCTTTGGTTTGTTTCAGCTATAGCTATCGAGCAGAGAAACAGAGCAAACAGGAGCGTTGAGCGTTGACGGACTGAGAGATGGATGGGCCGAGTGCACGGAAGTTATCAGATATGCGTGGTGCGGATCGCGGAGGGGATCAAAAGGCAAAGGAACGGATCCAAGCAGCTGGATGGAATGAGTTTCGGCCGAGTCCGTACCCTGGCTACTACAATTGCTCTCAGATGCATCAACACATCAACTCTGACAAGATCTGACACGCGAGCACGCCACTACGCGTGGCAGTGAGCAAGCAATAGGAGCGACCGACGAGGTCATAGGGAGGTCATCTGCACTGGATATGACAGCATGGACAGCATGCAGGAGGTGTGACATGATGTCAGTCTGACAAGCAGCGAGGCCGTGATTGACTTAGGTGTTTTGCCTGCAACAATCTTAAGAGTCGTCGCAGTTTTAAAGGTCGTCGCGAGTGAGCTTCATGCCAGATCTCGAGACATTCGGCCCCGGCCATTGACCCCTCGGCCACGCCGTAGCCTTGCCTTGGCGGCTTGGCGAGCAGTTGTCCTGCTGCTGCAGCGCTGCAGCAGCCCATCTCAACGCCGGTGAATGTGGAGTTGCTGAAGCCAAAGCCAACTCAAGCATACCACCGCCATGCATGATTGTTGATTTGTATGATGCTGATTGGTGACTCGGATGATTGTTGTTGACTTTTATGCTCTTGATTTGTATGAAGATGATTTGTCTCGCTTGACCGAAATCGCAAAACACCGGCGCGTCTGTTTGAGAGCCATGAGAGGTAGAACCATTCACTTCTTGCAGTCGCACAGAGCATCAACACCCCCCTTGCGCCGGATATACCACAGTGCCTCTGCACACGCGTTACGCGCCGCCAGAGCCTGGGTAGCTGCATAGGCTTCACCAGCGATGCTCCCATGCAACATGGCTTCCCTGTCAGCTTGTGACTACGATCTCATAACCCACCCCTGGCCCCGAACTTCGGTTGGTGAGGTTGTGACCAATCTTTGACGACATTGACCAGCTCGAATTGCCGACACCCCCTCTTCGCAATCATCTCCAGTAGCGCACTCTTGGGATGCAGGCTATGTTCGTGTGGTGGCACGGCGTACTTCCTGACGAAGGGGAGTAGGGTGGCAGCGTAGATGTCCTTCATCCTCTTCAGATCGAATCCCGAGTCGTCGAACATCGCTCCCATGACTGCCTCAAAGGCGTCGCCGAGTGCCTAATGTCAGATACGCCTGCTCGCACCCCCCCGTTAGTCACACACGCTCGCAGTGCGCTTCCTAGTTCACGCTCATAGACCGCGTGAACTGGGAAAAACACCACGGCCATATGCCACTCGCCGCACCTTGTATTCCGGGACACTGGCCCAGAACTCGTACATCGGGTCCCCGGCAGCGATGAGCTCGTCTGCGCGGTGCTGCGCGGCCAGGAGGTCGTGGGTGTAGCGACCTAGCCTGGCTGCGGTGGGCTCCCCGATATCAGTGAGCTTGTCGATCAGGCCGGAGGTGGTCAGGAAGGCCGAGAATGCGGCCTTGAGTCAGCGCTGGCTGATGGCACGACCTACGTTGCCGACGCGAGAGTGCTTCATGTGCGTCAGTGGACCGGGCCCAGAGGAGGGGTGCTCGTCCCAGAGCGTCTCGATGGTCACTGGAAGTCAGGCTTGACCATCTGTTCGCTCACAGTAGTCGAGGAGGGCGTCGCCGAGGAACTCGTAGCGTTCGAACTCGGCCCTTCTCGAGGCCTGATGTCCCATGCTCTGATGTCAGTAGAGCAATCTCATACGTGAGAGCTCACAAGTGCGATGCGGCCCTTCCTTGGGTCCTTGAAAGTGTAGCCGAGGACAGTGAGAGTCTCGTCTTTCGAGCGTGCGCCACCGGTATACACACCCGAGGGCATTGGCCGGCTGTGCAGGTCGGACCACGACCTGAGTCTAAGCGGAATATGCAGCACATGCATGGCGTCAAGCGCTGCCTGGATCTCACGCCTAGACGACAGGTACGCAGCAGCGATGAGCGCCTCGCACACGTCGGCGAGGACCTGCCATCAGCGAAATTCATTACTCTAAAACGTACCTTGTCTCCTACAGATTGCTCAGTTGGCAGTGTCACACGTGAACGTTCAAGGTGCCACCCCGGAGGCACAAAGTCCTTCGCGGCACGATACCTCGCACGGATGTATGGCGCAACACCAGACTTGATAACAGCCTGGCGCAGCGAGTCGTTGCTCACGATGTCATGCCGCTTCTGCGACATGTCGCCCTGTGTGTCCGAGCCGTGGAAGTAGCAGTCGATGCCGACGATGAACTTGAGCAGTGTGTCGCCCAGCAGCTCGAGGCGCTCGTAGTTGTCAGTCCCTGCAATCGGGCGAGCAGAGGGGGATGTGATGGCCTGGCGAACTAGGGTTGGGTTCATCTGCGCGGCTTTGTCACCACTGAAGAGCCTCCTCGTGAGCTCCATGCCCAGCAGGTGCGCGTCGAGGCCAGCGAGTGCTTCGGCGAGGACGGATGCTGTGCGGAATGAGCAAGCCGAGATGGGATGTAGCCTCAATCCGTTTGGGAGGATGAATAGCTTTCTTGACCCCTTGGCAGCGAGTCCCTCCTGATACAGCGAGGTGAGGCTGCCTACGACGCCGGAAAGTCGGGGGCCAGCATACGGCTCTGCTTCGAAGACGACCGTTCCGGGGTCGGCTGAGCCCCCGATGCGCTCGTCCTCTGCGAACACCTCTCGTACGGATTTGTCAGGTATCTCAGGATGTGGCGAGGAGGGAGAGAGGTCGTCACGAAGCCGACCGACATAGCAGCGCAGTTTGAGCTCGTTGTCTGTGCAAACTGTCCTGTTGTTCAGGAGCTTCTGCAACTTCCTAGTGCTCAGATCCGGTGGCACTTTCAGTCCAGGTTGCTGTGCGGCCTCAACCTCGTCCCAGTACACAGAATTGGACTTTGCCTTTCCCCCCTCAAAATCGTTGGTGAGCGGCAATATGAGATATTTCGTGTCCTCCAACTTGGCCTCGAACTGACGAGAGTGTGATGCGCGGAACAGCGCCAGTGTGTACTGGAAGCCCTTGAGCAGCTCTTGTCGATGATCACTGAGTCGCAAGGAGTGGGACGGGTGAAATGTCATACACGCCTCCACGCCTGCTTGGCTTATGTCGATGTCCGTGGACTTCGTGAGCCCCAAGGGCAATGAGGTGACCAGCAGCAACTTTCGGCATTGGTTCTGTATGTCCGAGTGCCCGGGTATGCGAAGCTCGACAACGGAGCCGAAAGCGTGCTTGGATAGAGGAGGCGAGTCGTCCCAGATCCTCGGGCTCGCGATGTACGGGTATGTCTTGGACCCGGCCGTTGCCGACTTGTGCGTGGCTGAAAAGCCCACACCAGCACTCCCACCGCGGTTCGCCTTTGTTGGGTTTTTAGGCGTGAGCTCGAGACTCGACGTAATCTCTCCAGCTGCATGCAGCGCACAGATAGCATGGTACGCTGCACTGGCCTTGGCTGCCTGCTTGGATATACAGAAGCCAGTCGAGGAGGCGCTTCGCACGGGCGAGTTCTCAGGCAGTCTGACAGTACACGCGAAGCCCTTTTCCGGCGGCGGCTGCGCTGTGACCTCGTACACTGCGTTGTGCAGGGTCAGGTTATTCCTCAGGCTGCCAATGTACCCCGACATGATGGCAGTCGCATTGGCGAGCGTGAGGCCCTCGGGCACTGCAACATTTCGATGAGTGCTGGGCGGCGCCTCTTGCTCGTGTTTTGCCTGCTTGGCTGCAGGTGGAGATTGCGCTAGAGGAGAAGGAGACAGGCGGAGACGCTTAGAGTCCCGCCTGTCGCTCTCTTCACCCTTGCGCTTCTCCATGCTGTCCTGCAGGCGACAGCGACGTGGTGTTTGTGGACGATAGCGACGTGCTCGTGTGCTTATTGCTTGTTGTTGTCGAGAGCCACGAGAAACACTCAGGTGGAGGCCGGACGGCCTCGCCGGATATACCGAACTTTTCTTTCCGTCGCACCTGGTGTGGACCAACCACTTCGTCTGTAACTCAAGCACTCAAGCACTCTCAACCACATCCGTCGCCGACTCTTCAGCTCGCTCATGGCAGCCCGACGCGCTGCGGTCGCGCAGCATGTCCTCTGGCTGACCCTCCAGCGGGAGCGGCAAGCTGTCCTGGGGGCGTTTGCGTCGCAGCAAAGCAGAGCGTGTTCGAGCAGCTCGGCGGGCGCGGAGAGTAGTAGTACCTCCTCCGATGCTGCTGCCACTCCCCTGCCAGGCAAGGAGACAAGTGTACGCGCGAAAGCCCATCGTCGATGGAAGAAAGACGGGAGTAGCACGCAAGCACATCGGGAGCTCGAGGCAGTGCGTATGTGTTGTTGAACATTGCTAACGACAGATCGCCAGCCGCTTCGTTGTCCACCGCCAGTATACCGAGACACCAGACCCACCACCACCACCACCAATACCCTCACCGGCGAAGTTGTTGGCCATGGACCCAATAGAGGCAACACGGCATACGAGGAAATGGCTCTCGCGTCATCCGGCGGAGATGTCTGTAGCCGCGCAGCACGCTTTTCGCGCCAACATACGGAAGGTGATCAATCACATTGCCCCGCGGCGGCAGTGGGCTACATGCCTTACGCGGAAACGGAAACGAGTGCTGTTGGAGCTCTGGACGACATGGCTGCACCTCACGGCTAGTTTGGATGAGGTGGGCGCACTGCCTCCGACTCGTAATGGGTCTGGGTCAGAGTACCGTGCCCAGTGGTTTGACTCGCTTTTCATGGCGATATTGATGCGGCCTCTGCCGCCTGGCAAGACGGTAACGGCGGTGACAGAAACTTCTCCATTGAGGAGAGAAGAACATGCTGTCTCGTCTGAGGGGTCCAGTGTTCCCATGTCGAGTATACAGGCGCTACCAACCACCATTGCCGACGTGGCCATGTCGGTAGCACCTGTCACGAAGATGGTATTGACGGATTCTCAACACTCCCACTCAAGTTCACGAGGCTATGGGTTGAAGGCTCGAGCTGAAGTATCAAGTTCGGTTGCCTGGCAAACACCCGCTGTCATGGAAAGGACGGAATTTCCACATCAGTTAGTCGATCATATGGGAGACGAGTGCCCGTCTGACCTACAACTGTCAAACACAGGATGGGATACTCTTGTGGAGATCAACTCGGATGCGTCCCAAAGCATTGCGGACTCGAACCATGATCCTCGGTCCGAGGTGCAGGCTACATGTATACCCGCGCCTTGCAGTGATATTTCGTCTGAGAGGCCGACTGCACCTTCCGTCGGACGTCGCAAGGCAGTCTCTGTCGCGTCGACTCGAAGGACTGGTCCGACCCGCCGAATTCATACTCGGCGTACGCGACAGGTACTCCACCCTCACTACTTGCGACTGTACTCGCATCGATTGAAGCTGGACGAAGCCCGCACTCGTGCCCTGTCCGCTGCTATGCTGCTGCAGAAGAATCTCGGGCTGGAGCCAACACGCTTCCAGCTGCAACTCATCCTGCAGCGGATGCCGTCCAGCGACATCTTCCACCAGGCTCAACGACAGGGATCCGAGACGCAAGTCACGAGAATGCGCTCAGTCGCTCTTTCCCTGCATCGCCTCCTATCTGTCCACGTGCCGCCTCAGAACCCCCTGTCGCGCAGAGCCCTCGAAGCACAGAGTGCACCTCGACCGTCGCATGGACCTGAGAAGAACTGGATGCGCGACAAGAGGTTCCTGCTCATGAATGCTATCGAGCGAAGCCTGGACGAGTTGGAGGCGGCTGGAATGGCTGGGCGGTCGGCTGCCTTCTGGGCCGAAGCTCGGGATGACATGCGACCAGCGTTGCTGAGGGAGACTGATAAGTATCTGAGGCGGCTCAACTCTGTGATTGAGGAAGGCGGGTCGATCATGCCTACAAAGGCGCAGGCTTATGCGTTGTGGCTGTTGCTGCGGGATGCTCTGCTACGATGGAACCCGTACGTACGGGCGTCTTATATCGCCGAGGATCACGACACTGTCCACGGCTGGGATTTGAACGACCCTCTTGTGATCCTGCGCCTTCTCATGGGAGCGAGACCACGACAACTGCCAGTTGAAAATGATAGGAGTTTGTCAAAGCAGGCCCATGGCGACCCGCAAAGGCTGCACTCCGGCATCATCCGCATCACTGCTGCGGCCGCTCGACATGGCTCATTCCGAACCATCGTGGATATGACCGAAATACTGGCCGGCGGCAAACAGTCGTTCGCCCAAAGCAAGCCCACTGCCAGTTCGGCTCGACGCGCAGAAATGTCGGACGCGCACAATCTGCCGTCAGCCAACAGTACACCAGTCATGCCTGTTCCACCGGTCATTCCTGCAAATGTCGCAAAGTACGTCGCGTGCTCGATACGCGCTCCAGACGACATGATCGAGTTGCTACCCCTCCTCCTCGAAGTCAACGTGACAGCATTCGTGGAGAAAAAGCTGTATACCTCGCAAAGCGCGAGTGCGATCGCACACCGACGGAAACGCCAACGGCACGCAGAGAAGAGGCTCTTCGAGATCGCTCTTCGGACAGATGCGATGCGCATGGGTAAAAATATGCAAGGGGGCAGCGCGACTGCAGCTCTCCGTCAACTCTTCCAGCGCTGGAACCTGCATCACGAGTAGTCTTAGTAGACCGATATAGTCACTCCTATAGTCACTCTGCATTGTCATGGGATCTCACTGGAATGCCGAACGTACTGTACGTCTCCCCGGGGGGAACGCCTTGATGTGCGTTTTAGCATTTGCGCATGCTCCACCTGTTGAAACTGCTCTAGTGCTAGAGTTTACCGTTTCATCAGGTCGCCTGGCCTGACGCTGCTCTACCTGCTGCACCTGCTAAAGCTGCTAAAACCCCCCTTAGCGCCTCTCGGAGCACTTGCGAATTGCAGAGGTCACAACCCGCTGTGAGCGACCGCACGCATCCGAGGATCATCCGCCCGTCCGTCTCCTGTAGCCTGCCAAGAATATCGGTCTAGTACGACTGAAGTTTGACAACCTCCCGTCCATGAAAGAATTCTCGTGGAGTCATATCGGGCCGACCTCGGACCTCAGGTGCTGGCTATCACATCGTGCATCGTGCAATTATGCAATTATGCAATTATCTCTTCTTGACTCCATGTGTTCATTCACTTGTTCAGCATTACCAGATGGGATCTTGACGTTGCTCTGTTCGGTTGGATTGTAGGTTGGTAAGCAGATGTTGCAGGAGGACGACAAGCAAGTGGCGACCGTGCTGACGAGAGCAGACAACAACTGATATATATTTTATACCGAGTGTCCCATCTTTTCGCCGATCGTTGAAGAACGGGAAATATTGTGGACGTGCCCATGCCCACCATGTCAATGTCGGAAAAGATAGACCCAACAGCGGCGAGGAGATCGAGCGATGGGGTGGAGCGCATGAGTATTCTCGAGCGGGTGCGATCGTTGGTAGATGAGAGTACACCAATACCGCCAGAGCCACCAGAAGAGGAGCCCTATGTGCACCACTATGTGTTCAAACGCCTCGCCGAGCCGCGAGAGCTGCCAGGACGCACAATGGACTGGGCCATGCTGTATGTCTGTGCTGCCGAGTCGTACTGACTTTAGTGGGACGTTGTTCGGCATGATGTTTCTGGCGGGATGGATCGACGGCAGTCAAGGTGAGTATTGTGCTGCAATATTCACGCATTTACTCACTCAACAGGTCCATTGCTACCAAGCTTGCAAAAGTACTACAACGTCAGGTACCTCGTCAGTGAGTAACTCGGATATCAAGATGGGACATGTCTGATCGCCAGTCTCGATCATCTGGATCATCAACATGGTCGGTTTCATGCTTGCCGCGTTCACGAATGTCTGGCTTACAGACCGTTTTGGATTCGGCATAGGTGAGGAGCTCAAGGAGAGCAACTGGCAGCCGCTCACGCTCAGTGACTCCCTTTGGAGCAGCCCTCCAAGCCCTGGGATACGCCCTTATGTGCTGGGGACCGCCGTACCCGCTGTTCGTGATCAGCTTCTTCTTCATCGGCTGGGGACTCGGTCTGATCGACGCGCAAGTCAACTCTATCACCTCACGTATGAAGCACGCAAGCACCAAGCTGTTCTTAATGCACGCGTCGTATGGTCTGGGCGCTACGTGCTCGCCTTTGGTATCAACACAGTTCGTCAAGGCCATGCCAGACAAAGTGTATCTCTACTACTGTGTCTCGCTTGGCCTGTCCGTCGCCATCGTCGTGCTGGCACTTGCGGTCTTCCAACTCCGTACCGATGACCAAGTGGTGGGCCGACGAGTTCCAGATGAGTTCATGCCTCCATCCAGGCCCTCAACTCCTGTGGCCGCGGAAGATGGAACCGGTGAAAAGACACTTGATGGACCCTACCCCGAACCAACCCCTCCTACACAGCGAAAGCAACTCCACAATGACAGTGGCACCAAGATGAAACGAATCCTCAGTCGGCCGATCATCTGGGTGCTGGCGGCATACATCCTGCTATACGTCGGCTACGAGGTCACCATCGGCGGCTGGGCCACCTCTTTCCTGATTGCCGAGCGCAATGGTAACAACTCCTCTGGCTATGTCTCGTCTGGTTTCTTTGCTGGGTTGACCATCGGCCGGGTCATCTTGATCCCCGTCACCGCCTGGATCGGGCGCTGCAACTCGGTCTGGGTGTACACGATCCTCGCTATCGCCCTCGAGATTGTCATCTGGTGTGTATACAGTGTTCTGGGCAACGCGCTGGCCTTCTCATTCATCGGTGTCCTCCTCGGGCCCATGTACCCCATCGTCGTGGTCGTGATAACAGATATTCTCCCAGGCCAGCTGCAAGGCGGCGCCATCGGCCTGATCGCTTCTATGGGGGCCGTCGGATCCGCCCTGATGCCCTTCATCGCCGGCAGTATCTCTGACCGCCATGGCGTGTGGATCCTGCAACCTCTGGTGATCTCGATGATGGGCGCGTCGCTGATCCTTTGGATCTTCGTACCCCGTCGTAAGCCCGGTGTCAAGCGAGACTGGCCATGGTGGCGCATCAAGAGGGAGTGAGAGTTGGCGCGCTCGAATCATTCGCGAGCGGGATATGTTCAAATCTCACTAGGGTCTTACCGGCATCTCGGCGTGGTCGTCGAACTCATCTATGTAACACCACATGCATCTAGGGACATTAGGAAGCTATGCAAAGAAGTATTAGACATATGCAAGGTCGATACATTGCATGGCGAGAAAGAGCACGAGATGTTCTGAAGCAGATAAAGCACTGACTGCCACTACTACCTGAAGCGGTCGGCTAATTCTTGATGATCGGCGATGGCCTCAGATCCGCCACCCTGCATTGCTCATTTCATCTCCTCCATCGTCAAAACCATCAGCTCGCCGACACTGCGATGGCAGACATCGTCCAGCTGGGCACCTTGACCCTGCTGCTCGATCCTGCCCAGCAGGCGGCAGGGCCCAGCTGCCAGAGTGCTTGGGCGCCGTTGGAGAGCTCGCTCCTGACGGCGACGCGATGGGCACCTGAGTCGCAGCCGCTTGTCGACCTAGTTGCCCAACTGCTGAAAGACGCTCAGCTGGGCATGTCCTGTGAGCGTCAGCTGCAAAGCGACAAAGTCGTACTTCGTGTCTCTGTCCGGGCGAACGACAACGGCGCATGGTCTGTGACCAACTCGATCAGGGCCAAGCGTCTGCGACTGCTGCTGCACAACCTGCGCCGGGGCTGGGATGGAAATGGGGAGCTGCTTCTGCAACCGCCAGTATGTTTCGAGCGCAAGCCAGAGCTAATCCCAGGACGATGATGTGCATGTGGGCATGCAAGGGCTGTATGCCCTCGTCGAGAACCCTCCAGACCCGACATTCGGTCCTGCCAACTCCTACGAAGACCGGGAGGTCTTTACTGGGTTACAGGAATACGAGAATCCGCTGCGCATCGAGACGATGCTGTACAAGTACCAGATCGTACGTCGGAAGTGTTTTGCAAGCTAATCCTAGCGTTCCGTCGCACGCATGCTGCAGATGGAGACCAACCCTAGCGTCCTGATCGACCCCAACTACGTGCGACTGGAGGACCCATCTGGCCAGCCGTTCTACATCAACCAGCAGATGAACATCCGCCGACATCCTACCAGACATCAACTAGGCCGAGGCGGTATCCTCTGTGAACAGATGGGTGTGGGCAAGACCCTCATCTGTTTGGCACTCATACTCGTCTCGCGGCATCAGCATACACGGCAGCCTCCTCCGTCCGCGCCACAGGAAGACCTGGAAGGTCTGGGGGAGCAGGAACTGGCGGAATGGTTGGAAAGGCAGGAAAAGATGGCAAGGATGGAGCGCACCATCACCGACGTTGCACTACGCACCTACCCCACGCAGACGGCTGCGGACATTCGAGAAGCTATGGGCATGGAGGAAGACGAGGACGTCAAGTTGTCAGGGACTCCAAGCCTGGCCAGCTTCTGCGCTGATGTTGTCGCACGCGAGTTTCCAGCTGCACGAGACCTCGACCTCTCGCCAGGAGTGTTGAAGCTGCTGGACGAAAGGACGTGCCGGTATCACAGGTTCCGCCGACCTCCACGACGGTTACGAGCAGCGAAGCAGGTACGCTTCATCCCTGCTGAATGCTTCATACTCTCAGCAGCCACGCTAGTGGTCGTTCCGCCCATACTCGTTCCGCAATGGCTGTCGGAGGTCGATACTCATCTAGAGGAAGGGGCGCTGTCTATCCTCGCCATCAAAGACAACAAGGACCCACTGCCGCCCGTCGAGGAGATGATGCGGTACGATGTCGTCTTGATGAGCATCGACCGGTTCCGGCGAGAAGGTGTCCGGGATCCTGTGGACAACACCATCACTTCAGAACTGTTGCGCGCTCGGTGGAAGCGCATTATTCTGGACGAAGGTAACATTGCGAATAACGTCAAGAGTGATGCTATGGTTCTGGCGGATCTGCTGAGCATCGAGCGACGATGGATCGTGTCTGGTACGCCGTCGACTGGCCTGAAGCAGGGAACGGAGGGCGCATTTGAGTCCTTCCTGGAGTCGGAAGGCGTACAGGCAGTGCAGGGCTATCGCAAGTCGACGGCGTCGCGCTCTCGGACAGCTACTCCAATACAGACGTCCAGGAAGTGGTCCAAAGCCGATTTGGAGGACGTCTCCCGCCTCGGCAGGATGATCAGCGGCTTCCTCGGGCTGGACGTGTTGACGCCAGATGAATTTCGGCGGCAGGTCACTGCACCCCTGCGCAAGGCCGATGGCCCTGCCTACGGTGCGGTTGAGCGCATCCGTCAGATAATGTCTGCAGTCATGGTCAAACATCGCCCAGGCGTCATCGACAGCGAGGTGGCGCTCCCTCCATCTACCCTCACTGCGCAGAAGCTGCACATGACACACCTGCAACGGCTCACATACAACGCGCTGACGGCGCTCGTAGGCTCGAACGTCTGGACTTCGCAGGGTGAGGACGCCGATTACTTCCTGCACGCCCGCAACACGGCCGACTTCAACCAAGTAGTAGCAAACCTGCACCTCGCATGCCTCTGGTTCTCTTCTAGTGACATGGACTTGGAAGGCGCCTATTCTCGTACACTCAAGCACCTCGAGACACGGAAGGGACTGTCAGAGGAGCAGAAGCGAGGGCTGCAAGAAGCACTAGCTCATATGCGAGTGGCCATGGACAATCCTGCATGGGTTGAGTGGATGCGAAGTGGAGCGGCGTCAATCCCGTGCGAAGTGCCTTCGCTGCCGCTGCAAATTCGCGAGTCCTGGTCTGATGCCCCCGAAGACGGATCGTGGCTCGTCGATGTGCATGCATTGCGCAAGTTGCGAGATTTGAACAAGCGAGGCGCGGCGCTCAACGATGTCGCTCGGGCGGGATGGGACGAGCGAGCCAAAGGGCCACAAGCTGAGGCGCTGCTGAAGGCGATGGAGCGTGCCGAGAAGCTGTGGCGGGCAGGCCAGTCGGCCAGAGCAGCTGCAGAGACCAAGACGACTCAAGTTCATCGCCAGGATACCAAGGCTGCGGCTGAGAAGTCGCGAGGGCCCAAGCTCGTCAAAGCTAAGAGGAAGGAGGGAATTGATGCGCGGCTCGACGCAGCAGCCAAGAATGCTCAGCGAGCTGCTCTACTGAGTACTACCGCTCCTCGACCGTTGCCATCATTGCTCAAGATTACCACAGCCTCCTCCAAGATTAGCTACGTGGTGGCGTCAATCCTATCTGCGCCGGAGGACAAGTTCGTGGTGTTCGGCACATACGAGGAAATCGGTCATGTCACTGAGGCGCTAGATCTGGCCGGGATCGATTCGGTGTATGTTGGAGCTCACGTCGCACGAGAAACGCGGAAGGCCAACCTAAAGGAGTTCACTGAGCCTCGCATTCGAGTCTGTCTGTTGGAGCTCAACTTCGCAGCCAGGGGATTGTAGGTCTGTCACATCGAGGCGAAGCTGACAAATGAGGACGCTCACAATCGCCAATCGCATGATCTTCTTGGCTCCAGTGTGGAGCTTGGACGTGCAGGCTCAGGCAATCAAGGTGGGTTGCGCAGACTCCTTTGGCTAACTGTAGCGTATCCACCGTATTGGACAAACCCGGCCTACTCACATCGACATCCTCGTCACAGAGGGGACGTTCGAGGAGGACATCGTGCACCGAGAGCGCAATGCTAGGAGCAACGAGCAGGAGAAGCGCTACTCGCGCGCATTGATCGAGGTAGGCCGTTGCACAACCAGCCAAAGCTGATACCAGAACCCTCGATTCGTGTACGCGGAGGCGAGTGTCGCGACGAAGTTCCCTGTCTCCCTGGTGCCGCGGGGCACTGTGGGCGACGAGGAGGAAGCGGAGCTAGCGAGGGCCATCGCCGGTGTGGAAACGCCCTGCCCCTCTCGTGGCTCACCTACCTCAACACTGACACCTCTGTCGTCCAGGCCATCGACGCCCATAGTCACTCCCGGCACTCCTGCGTCTCTCGGAGCCATGGTGAAGCGCCGACTGGATGGAGCGTCGGACAAGGTGGCCGACGATGAGAGTCCTGTACCAAAACGGCGGCGGGTCATGTTCGCGGACTAGAACCACGTCTGCTGTGCTATCCATACTACAATCACCGTTGTATTCAGACTGCATTGCATGTACACTCTGTACATCACTACTGTACGTCTTACTCGTTGCATGTTGTAACTAGTTCGACTCCTCACTTTAAGAGCAATCACCGGCATACTCGCATACTCCGTGTCTGACCGGCCAATTCGGAATATCGGCTTCTTCCTCTGCCATCTGCACTGATCTTGTCCTGGCTCCGCAACATCATCCAACACACCACCATGAGCACACCACCAAGCGACAGGGGACGCAGGCTAGAGCACACACAGCGGGCGGTGGGTGGAGGGAGGCGCCGGGAGCTGACTTCAGTACGAGCTGCAGCTCATGGGCGGGTTGATGGTGAGTGCGACGGTCGTGAGGCGTGGGCCGCGATCGCGACGTTGGTCGTCGTGTGACCATTGAGCATGCATGAGGCATGATACAACGCCTCATGAACGGATCTAAGTTTTGTGACGACTTGCGTGTCATGAGTTCCGTGTCATGACTTATGGCTTACAACAGGGCATGGGCAGGTGGACAGTATATGGACTCGTTACTGTCGGACTGGCGAATCACTTTCTCCCGACGTTCCGGAAGCAGACCTTGGCTATCAAAGCCTTCCTTGTCCTATCTGGTGGGTTGTCTGTCGCTAGGTTACAGCTGACGATAGCGAGTATGACTGGTTTGACGCTTGGTGCAGGTGAGTATAGAATCCGAGCATCATCACTCAGATGCCTTCCACTCCCTCATCCTCCTGTCAGGTGTTAGGAAGTGCAACATTGCGCCTGAGGTCGTCGGTTCGCGCTGACACTGCAGATGACTATCTCCTGAAGTACGAAGCAGGCGTGCGCGAGCAGGAGAACTCGATGCGACGAGAAGCTCGAAACGCTCTCGCACAGCGCGGGATCATCGCGACAGAGAGCGAGATCAGGAAGTGGAGGGCAGAGAAGGAGGCACTCATCGCTGAGCGACGTGCCGCTACTGCTGTCGAGGCTATCGATATCGCTGAGATGGAGGGAGTCGAGGCGGGTCATGTCGCTCGTCTGCGAGTCGCACAGCCCAAGGAGTGGGAGAAGGCTGCCGACCGCCGGCCGGAGGGCGTGCTCGACGAGCTGAAGAAGCTGGATGAGACCAGGGGTGTGCAGGGGTCGACAGCGGAGAGTGGCGAGGTTAAGGAGGAGCCTGTGAAGGGTGAGGCTGCAGTGGGGTCGCCTGTTGTGCAGGAGCCTGTCTCGACGGCGCCTGCAGTCAAGGTCGCCGAGGTGGAGGAGGTTGTCGAGAAGCCCACTCCAGGCGCATCTCAGAAGGAGTAGCCACAGTCTATCATTCTTCATACAAGCTGATACTCCTCATCCTGCAGCCCGTCACACCTTCCAGGCTGCACCACATCTTGTCAATCATACCTCATATGCATCTGCGTTCGTACACGGTCGATCAGACCTGCCATAAGGGTATTCAGCAGCTAAGCAGCAC
The DNA here is from genome assembly GCA_002335625.1 of Cutaneotrichosporon cyanovorans. Classification (NCBI taxonomy): domain Eukaryota; kingdom Fungi; phylum Basidiomycota; class Tremellomycetes; order Trichosporonales; family Trichosporonaceae; genus Cutaneotrichosporon; species Cutaneotrichosporon cyanovorans. Next base: position 104,928 of record BEDZ01000014.1, on the reverse strand, counting down.
GGTGCATGGTACCTGATGAGCATGGTGGCAACGGAGATTCAGCATTTTCGCCGACACGTGGCTTGATGCAGACTTGTTATCACCTCCGATGCAGCAAAGTTGCCATTAAACACTCGCTCAGTTCCGCTTCCGAGCGTCGCAAAATGGTGCGCTACGACTCTGCAGAGGGTACAGCTGACCCCAGATTATCCCAGTACGCTGCTTCTCGTGCGGCAAGGTTGTGGGGAACCTCTGGGAGAAGTATCTCGAGCTTCTGGCGAGCGATGTGGACGAGGGGTGAGTTTGTCATGGACTCCGGTCTGGGGCATTGCTGACTTATGCACAGAGATGCGCTCGACAAGCTTCAACTGTGAGTAAAGGTGGTGTGACGCAACGAGTGCTGCGACTCGCTGGTGAGATCAAGACAGAGGCTAACCCGCAGGAAGCGCTACTGCTGCCGCCGTATGGTGCTGACGCACGTCGATCTCATCGAGAAGCTCCTCCTCTACAACCGTGAGTGAAGTCGTGGTACACAGCTGACAATAGCCTTGGACAAGGGAAGAAACTAGACACTTATTGCATGCTATAGGATACCCTGGATGACTACGACGATGCCTTGTACCGCCTGATACCGCCCTCTGTGCCTGCGCAGAAGACGTCGCTGGACCCCACAGTCCACGTCTCGACTGCGATCGGTTCCCAGCCTGCATACTCCTCTGCTGTCTCCGCAGTGATGCGTCCATCGTCGTTGGTGATCGCTAGTCGTGCTGGGAGTCCGGAGCCAGTGCCGACGAGTAGGAAGTTGGAGTCGAATGCCAGTGAGAGGATGCTGGCTTCGTTTCTGCGGATGAGGGCTGGCAGAGAGCCATCACGCAGAGAGGCGACTGTGCGCAGAGCAATGATGCCGTTGGTGTGTCCTGTCGCTACCAGGCCTAATGATGGACTGTGGGCGATGGAGAGGAGCTTGGATGGCAGAGACGGAGGTGGCTGGAGTGTGAAGAGAGCCTGGTTGGACTCGCCGGTGCCAGAGAGTGAGAAGGCGGTGATGGTGCCGTCTGCAGACGCTACGATGATGACCTGGCCATCGACGGACATGGATTGTCCAGGAATGACCACCATGCCCTCTATGGGCTGTGAGGCTGTCCATTTCCGGACCTCCTTTGCCTCTCCGATGTTCCACAACCTCACCGTGCCGTCCTTGGCAGCGCTGAGAACCTCCCTCCCAACTCCAAAAATGTGGAGAGCTGTGATCATCCGGGTGTGGCCCTTGAGCGTTCGCGGATTGATGCCATCCTTGGCCGAGAAGATGCGAATTGTCATGTCCATTGAGGCAGTGAGGACGACCTGATGTCAGAGATTCAGACTACAGTCTCACAGACGAGTCAGTCACTCACTTCACCGCTTGGGAACCACTTGACAGCGAGAACGTCTCCAACATGCCCCTGTAATGGAACCACTGACCCGTCTCCAGGATGCAGAACTGCAGCATAGCCGTCGACACCTCCCAAAGCCAACCGTCCCGACTTGTCTGAGTAGTCGATAGCGTTGATATGCAGCTGGAGTCAGTCACACCTGTCTCACCACAGCACCTACGTCTTTCTCCCCAATGATCTGAGCTGGAAACTGCACAGGCCGATTTGCAATGTCCAGTGACGGTACCGAGACCAGTAGGGTGTGCTGATAGTCAGCGTAGAACCAATGATATGTTGACTCTACTCACACCTTCCCGCTCTACCTTGACCCCTCCGCTGGACGACAGCTTCACACTCGACCCTTCGCGCTCGACGGCAACTTTGCCGTGCACTGACTGCGCGCCCTCCCGATACTAGCCTGATCAGCGTCCACTAGCACTAGCACATGACACCCACCGCCGACACCCAGATGTTCTCCGCCTGAACGATATTCTGCGCCACATCGTCAAACACAGCCGTCGCATCAGGCTGCACGTCGACGTACGCAAGGTGCTGCGTCCTGTGCTCGCTCATCGCGGTCGTTGTCGCCAGCAGCAGTGATGACGAAGTGTCCAGAAGTGTCAACATTCGGCGGAGACGAGAGGTGGAGGTAGAAAGTGGGGGGACGGGATATAGCGAATCTTCAGATTCCAATCTTCACGGTAATTAGCTCGACAGCTGTTTTGATCGTCGATAACACGCTGTCCACCATGTCCGACGACGAGCGCATGTACGAGGGCGGGGACTACGACTACGGAGCAGAGGAACCGGACCACATTGAGTGGGTGTGTGTTGGTTGCACGGCTGACAGCAGGTACGATGCAGAGATAGAGGCGCAAGGGGACGAGGTTGACGAGGCGAACATTGTTGTGGTGCGTAGAGCCCCGGGGTCTTGGTGCATTATGGTTGAATACTGATTGCAGTCCGGAGACGTGCCCGACGATGCGAAGCAACGGACAGGAAAGGCGGCCAAGGCGAACGAGGTGCGGGTGACTACGCCGTATATGACAAAGTACGAGCGCGCGCGAGTGTTGGGTACGAGGGCGTTGCAGATCTCGTGAGTGTCGAGGCGGAGGGGCTGGTTATAGAGGCAGCCATGAGCGTAGCGATTGCTGGGGAAGATTGCGAGGGACGTACGGGGAGCGGGGAGAGCATTGCGAGGGAGTTGTGCAATCGAGCAGCGCTTGTGGTACCTTGAGCCCGCGTCCGACAGGGTCTGGTCGACGGTCTGGCCGTACTTGTGGCCGTACACCACATCGTATGGCACCGCTGACACCAGGATGAACGCACCCGTCCTCGTGCCCGTCGAGGGAGAGACCGACCCACTAGAGATCGCAATAAAGGAGCTCGCGGCGAAGAAGATCCCACTCGTCATCAGGCGGTACCTCCCAGACAACAGCTTCGAGGACTGGAAGGTCGAGGAGCTCATCGTGCAGGAGTAGAGTGGTAGAGGGGGTGTTTGGTTTGGTTCCATGCATTGTATATGACTACTGAACGTGACAGCCGCGCAACTCTACTTCTTCTCCAGAAGATCCAGCAGTTTCTGCAACGATGTCGACACCGCCCGATTACTTCCTGAGATGCCGGTAAATCACTCCTTCTCACAATCGCTTCACTCATTCACTGCTCACTCCCCCCTCTCCTTCCCACAGATCCCCCCGACCTCCCATCCCTAGTCCGGCAGCTCACGCATCACCAGCCGCTCAAACCGACTATCCCTCCACCCATCGTTCGCCAGCCAGTCGAACATCGCGTCCTCGTGCAGCCCGAAGACACTCAATGTGCCGTCCAGTGCCTCCTCGTACTGCTCTCCACGCAGACGCGCACGCTCCCTCTCGCGCTCGGCGATCGCCATGGTCGCCGCGTTCCGACCCTCCAGCACTGACTCGATCTCTTCCTTGTCCGGATAGTACAATCTGGCGTCAGCTCCGTCTCTACCTGCACAACGCTCAACCCGGACCCGGACCCGGCCCTCCCGTCCCCCATTCTGAACTCCACCCAACTCCGCCTAACATTCTCCTCTCCTAGGAACTTACCTAGGCTCCAGGAAGGCAAAGATAGCAAGCGCAGCACGGAAGATATACCCATCGCCCTCCAGAACAATCTGATCCCACAGCCGCAGCACAGTGTCAAACGGCACCTGCTCGACCAGCACAGAGCGGAAGTAGTTCTCCGGCAACCGCAGGCCCAGGTTCTTGCAGTTGGCGTATATACGAGGGAACATGTCCGCCTGGAGGTTCTCGAAAACACGGTAGAACGCGTCGATCTCCTCCTGGTTCTCGGTGTAGAACGCGTGCATGCACGGCCGGGCGAGGAAGTTGCACAGGGAGAGGAAAGCTTCCTGTGGCGGTGAGACGAGGATGAACATCGCGGCTAGGAGGGTGATGCACGGTGCGTACCCTCGTCCCTCGTCTGAGCGGTATACCACCCAAGCTGCGACGAGGTCGCGCAGTTCATCGCGTACGGGGGAGCCACGCTGGAAGACGTGGAGTATTGGTAGGGTGTTGTCCATGTCGTCTTCCATCTGGTTCAGTATGTCTGGTGGGAAGCGGCCGTTGCCTAGTGCGCGTACTGCGCGTTTGTGGTACACGTTGTAAGCATCTGGTGTGAGCGGTAGGACACACACAAGCGGCAGTTGCACTGAGAGACAGGTGTCAAGCCCGAAACCAGCACTTACCCTTGTGCATGGCTAAGGCATTTCCGATGGCCAGTGACCACGCCCGCCCCCTCAGATGCGGCGGCACCCCCTCGAACCACAGCTTGCGATCGCTCTCATCACGCTTGACCTTCGCAATAGCATCCCGATTTCGCAGCAAAGTCTCCCATCTCGGCGTGACGGCCAGTAGATGCTTCTCACGCTCTATCCTCCGTGCCTCTGCTATCCGCCTTCGTTCTGCCTCGTGCTCCTTGGCCTTTGCCATCATGTTCTCCCACTCATGCAGATGTGTGTCGTCCTCTGCCTTGTCCTTCGGTGGCAAATGCGACGGACGGGTCCGGGACATGAACTTGTCGAATGCAGACTGACCCTTGACACCGAGCGCATTGCCTGGTGTCGGTACTGCCCCTGCTCCGCCGCGAGCTGGGGATTTTGACGGACCGGGCGCATTTGGGTCCTGAACCTGCGGTATTGGTACGCCTGCTGGCAGTGGGGAAGTGGGTATGGGAAAGGGGTGTGGGTGGGCTGGCGGGGCATGACGCCGCGCAGTGGACGAGCTGGATGCATTCGACGTCGCACTTGCTGGTGTTGCTGGTGTTGCTGGTCGAGCACTGCTCTCGCTTGCGCGCCCCCCGTTGGTGGATATTGCTGCTTTGATGCTCCCCGTCCAGCTCGACCGGCTGGAACCACGCTCGTGCCCCTTGCTGCCAGTTACGCCGAGCTCACCACTGCGCCGTGAGGGCAGGTCTCCAATATGCGTGTCAGGTGACTGTACTGCTGATGCGAGTGCACTCGAGGCAGAGGAGATCGCATTTGTCACGCCGACTCCAGGCGCGTCGTCTAGTGGGACGGACTCGAAGGGTGCTGTGGGGTCTACTTCGACATCGTCCTCGTCGTCTTCCACTCTGACAGAGGGTGAGACAGGCATGGAGCGGAAGTTGTGCGATTCGAGGACTCCGGGAGACCGCGGAGAGAGGAGTTGGGAGGGAGAGTGCATATGTTGCCGAGGAGGGGTTGAAGGGCGAGATGGGGGTTGGGTGTGTTGTGATTGTGCAGAGGCCTCCTCCTCGTGCCTTGAGCTCGATCTATCAAGATGTAACGGCTCCACATTCTGCTTGCGCCGGGATGATATCGACTCTGCTGATGGACTGCCGGTTGCTAGTCGGGGCGCAGACGAGGCAGTGGACGCGGGGGAGGGGGGTGTGGGCTGGGCGGATTTGTCGTCGTTCAGTTCGATATGTGACTCGGCAGCCGTGGCCTCAGTGGTCGGCGATGCAATGGGCGAGTTGAGGCTGGTTTCATTACCAACCTCGGTGTCTGACTGCTCTGGCGCAGGTTGGGACACATCCGGCGTTACTGGCCTCGACGACAAGGACACCGCTGCCAGGTCTCCGTCGACGTCTCCCAAGTCGTGAGTGGATACCGGTGGTGTTGAGTGTGGCGAGCCCACGCCCGCCTCAGGAGAGTGCGGAGAGCTCGGCTGCGTATCAGTACCCCCAGCAGCATGACCAGTACTCACTCCACTCATGCAGACTGGTCGTGACAAACGTACTGTATATGTGAGTTCAGATGGACAGATCTGATCGCACTACTTCGTCGTCAGTCGCGAGCAGGCGAGCAGCGCGTCAATATCGGGGATGTAGCCGGATGTAGGGTGTGCTACCTGACTTTTGTTGACTCTTCAGACGAGGTCTGTCCAGTCATCTGAACTGCGACTTGATGCAACAATGACTATGCATGGCAATATAACTAACACTGACGTTTGACAACACTATAGGCCCAAGAGATGATGTGGAGAAAGTGGACAATGTTCTTAAGTCATCTTGATGAGGTCGTTGATCTTGGGTCCGTTGGCCAGCACGTCCGCCCGGACGACACCCTTGCCCTCTTCCGGGTTCCAGCCAGCCTCGCGCGACTTGGCCAGCATCTCGTCCCACCAGGGGTAGAGCAGATCCCGGGCGATGAGCTTGAACCAGGGTGTGAACAGCTTCGAGGAGTCCTTGAACATCTCCTCGAGCTCCTCGCGCGAAACGTAGCACGAATCGCCGACCTCGTTGGGGTTGATGTCGAGTGTGACGTCGAGGGCCGCGAAGAGAATGTAGTCGACTGCGTGCGTGTCAGCAAAGGTGTGTCTTCAGAGCTGGATTGATCCATACTCACTCTCGTGTTCTCCCCACAGTCCGTCAGAGGGCGCGACGTAGTGGATTTTGGTCAGGTATGTGAAGTCCTCGGGCTTGAGCTGCGAGGGCGGGATGCCGAGCTCCTGAGGGAGCTTGCGGATCGCAGCGTTGATGGCACCAGTGGGGCCCTCGATGAGCTCGGACTTGATCGCCAACGGGTGCGAGCAGCACGTGTTCGTCCACATATTCGGGAAGGTGATCTTCTCGGCTGCGCGCTTCTGCAGCAGCAAGCGGCCGTCTGACGGGCGGAAGAGGAACACAGAGAACGCGCGGTGCAGGAGGCCTTTGTCGATGTTGCTCATGAGGTGGCCTGTGGCGTTAGCAACATGGTCCATCCAAGGCCGCGTAGCATGCCATGGCCTTGCAACGCGCGCTCCGCTCCCGCGCACTCACACTGCTTCTTGCTGCCATCGCCGTATACCTTGTCGTTCTCGTCGACGAGGATGCAGCGCTCCTCCATGAGGCGGACCTGCTCGTCGTCGTAGCCGTCGAGGCTGGGCTCAGCCACGATCGCACCGGCAGTGGTGTTTGTAGTCGTCGTGGTCGTCGCAGACATGGTTGACAGCGAGCGAGTGCGGGGTTAGGAGGCAGAAGTCAAGGCCGAGCGAGGGACGGGGGTTCACCAAAAGAAGTCGTCAGACGCGTTCAACCATGCGCGGAGGCTGATCTATCACTCACTACCGCTCTGCGACCAATACAACACGTCATATCTGTCTTGCTGCCACAGACGGTGATAAGTTTCCAAGCATCCTCGCCCCCCTGCAGCCTCTGCATCCTCGAACTCTCAACACATCTCTCTCTCTCTCTCTCTTTCTCGCCAAGCACCAAGAACCGCTATCGCAGCACACGCACAGGCGCAGTCTACTCGCGTCTACTCTCCTGCTGTGGGTAAAGTCCCCGGAGCCTCCCTTGTCGCGTCCCCTAGGTCCAGATCGGAGAGCGTCGGCCCCCAAGCGGCTTGAAACGATCCCGGGGTCTGTCTATTGCTGTTTGGCACACATCGGCACACGACGGCGCGACCACGCCCAGCCCTACACTCAGAGTGCGCTGGCGAAGACAAGAGCCGCGCGTTGTTTCTGTAGGGTGGTGTGAAGTGGGACCAAGCGCGCTCATCGATATAGTCATGCGGTTGCCCTTGAGGGGTGTCGGTACGATGTGCCGATGCGCCTGAGGGTTACTCGATGGGGCTTACTCTGGAGCTTGGCCTATCTTTCCCTCCTGACCGGTGTATGGTAAGGAGGGAAAGGCAGGTCAAGTCGGAGCATGGGCTATCGTGATGGTGTCCGCAGTGATTCATCTCTCATAGAATAGCACCTCACTCCTTGCGACACACTACATACTACATACTACTCAACACGGAGCCCTATGATGGTTTTGAATTTCTTCAGCGCTTAGCCCATGGCACCAGGTCTCGGGTGACACCGAGGCTGTTTATTGCCATGTCGCAAGGGGCGACAAACGACGCTGAGGGCTCCATTGTATCTTACTTTCGTGACAGAATGCATGATGTCGATTGTATCTGCGGAGGGGTATTGGTACTGACACTTGAAGGGAGCGATGGGAATCTCAATGTCTAACTGAAAGTCAGAGGCTCAGCACCGTTGAGGAGTAGAGGCTTAGCTTGGTTTGAAGGCTTGAATAAACTGCAGTCACAGACCCTAGTTGAATGTATTGCGAATGCCGCGCTCAAGCATGACACTTGGAGTCGATACCAACGATGCAATGCATATGAGCTACCGGACACGAACACCATTCTGCACACGAGGACCCCAGCTGTAATGTGAATCGTAGAGAAGCGTAAGAAGAACACACAGCGTTTGGAATAGCAGAGTGTCATGTCAGCATAGTGTTCAGGAAGGGCAGGAAGGAGGATCAGCACTCACCCTCGGATCTTCTTTGGCGGTGTTGGTGGCCTGATGAACTCGCTGGGCTTAGCGCCCTGGGAGTAGCGCGAGAACGCCCAAAGAGTGTACCTATCGTCAGCTGGAATCTAGACAATCGCACCCACTTCCTCTCCTTCGGGCTCAGCCCAGCCTCATCGAGCACCTTGCCGCCCTTGAGCCACATCTCGTTGAGCTCCTCCCATGTTGTGGCCTTGTCCGCGAGCTTCTTGTCTGCATTGCGTCCGATCTTGGTCAACAGGTCGATTGGCTGGGCGATCTCCGCTGCTCGTAGTCAGTGCACTGCTCGAGGTGGGTGTGGGTGACGAGTCACAGAGGACACAGAGGACACCATAGTGATTGTCCACATGTTATAGAGAGCCCACAACTCACCAGAAGGACCAAGAGGGGCCTTGACTGCAACGCGGGCCGTTGAAGAGAACGCACGAGCGCCTGCTCGAGACGTCGAGGCGCGGAGGGCGGGCAGCATGCTGTGGTGAATGCGAGTTGGATCTGTTGAGACTGCTCTCTCGACTTTTACGGCGGTGTCGATCTTCCCCTGTGTACGCAGTTGATTATTGATTACAGTGTTGATTACTAGCATCCATTAGCGGAAGCATTATGATCACTTATTGCCATCGATCTCAATTACAGCTGGTCCACAACGTCAACCCCGAATATCATCCTCGACAGCTCGCCAACGACGCAACCCTCGTCGCTGCTTCAACTTGGCAGCCCGCTGTCGTTGTCCTGTCTCTTGATGTCTCTCACTCTCTCCTCCATGCCATGTTTCCTCATCTCGATCAACACCACCGGTGCCCTCTACTGACTCGCTCACACACTCGGAAGTATATTCCTTTACGACGATTTAATCCCATCAAGGAAATAGGCCATGTCGACCTCTCTATCACTTTGTTTGCCTCCAGCTACAGCTCGTATCCACCGCTGCGCGCCGTTCGCGCTGTTGCCTCCGTTATCGCTCGACGCTTGCTCGACGCTTGCTCGACGCTCGCTCATCGCCAGCCGCCCGCAGCTACGCCACTGAGTAGAGGCGGACGGCGTCATGGCGACTAGCAACACGAAAACTGAGGGGCAGGCTGGTGTCAATGGTCCTGGTCCTGGTCCTGGTCCAGCTCCGGCGCCCTCTCCCATGAACGCGAGCCATAGTGCTCAACGGCTTGCTTCAACAACTCCTGCAGGCCCGTCGACAGCTGCGAGCTCGTCTCTGGGTTTGGCTCCTGGGATGGTGAAGACTGAACATGTGGAGGTGATCGGGCCAGTGCTTGGAGATGCCAGGTCACTCAAGCGCAAGCGCCAGTTAGAGGCTGCGGGATATACTGCGTCTGAAGTCGCTGAGATCCAGTCTCGAGCCGCGGCGTGAGTAGCCGTGCGCTTCTGTTTTCTGTATGCTGACACCCTCCTCCTTTAACTCATCTTGATTGTGCTTCCCAATCTCCTCACTACAGCTTTGACCTCGCTCTGGCTCTGGATCAGGACACAACGGTGTACCCAGCTCCGCCGACGGCTTTCACAAGCTACGAGGATGTGGTGGAGAGGTTGATGCCCTATCATATCTGGCAAATACCCGAGGAGGAGCTGGAGAGGCCTACAGAGGAGCGGCAAGCCGAGGGTGGGTTCAGAAGCCATGCCGCCGAGTACTGACTGACTCCAGATCTGAAGCAGTCAGCAGGGCTTGTTCAGCGGCTAGTGAACATCCGAGATCGTTTCACGAAAGTGCGACGAAGGGAGGGAGAGGTACGGCTATCAGGTATAACAAACATGGCGCTGACTACAGAACGAGTCCGACGTCGCATCGCTCATCAAATTGATACAAGAGTCGGCATCTCAGGTCCGCGAGGAGCTGCAGGTTGTGCATGGGGAGTTGCGGCAAGCACGAGCAGAGCAGGAGGCGATAGAGAATGAGCAAAGGCGGGCACGAGAAGCAGTGCTCGCGAGGCAGAGGGAGCAGCAGCGGATAGAGGAGGAGCGGAGGCGGAGGGAAGCATGGCAGGCGAGTCTGCGCGCACAGGCGCAGGCAGCTCAGGCAGCTCAGGCAGCTCAGGCAGCTCAGGCAGCTCAGGCCTCCCCGCTCCCTGCTGCACACTACGCTACCTCGGCTCAAGCGCGGCCTCCGATGCCTGTGCGTCCCCCGATGCCCATGCCCATGACACCGGGTGCGCAGCGCCCGCCTCTGGTTGCAGCAGCCCAGGCAGCTGCGGCGGCCCCGCGTCCACCGGCGGGTGCTACGACTACGACTGTGGCAGCACGTCCTCCATCAACGCCGGTGCCGGTTTCGAGTGCTCCTCAGATGCCGGTCCCTCCGCCAGCGGCGTATGCACGACCTCCACCAGCACCCGCCGCCTATGCGCAGCCTGCTTCAGGTCAGGCCCAGTCCACACCGGTTGCACACACACCGTCCGCAACCACTACTCCCTCCACGCCATCTACACCTGTCTCCCCGACACGCGGGCGACCCCGTGGGCGTCCCAGGGGTCGTGGGCGAGGCGGGTTGCGGGAGACAGTGCTCACGCATACAACCGGTGCCTCAGCAACACCAGCGACTCAGGCAGCTCCTGCAAGTGGTTCACAGACACCATCAACCCCATCAGCAGCACCAGCAGTTCCAGCTGCAGCATCAGCATCAGCATCAGCATCAACACCAACACCAACACCAGCATCGACATCCACACCAGCACCATCAACACCAACATCATCTGGCATTGCATCGTCCTCGACTCCAGCACCACCTCCGAAGGCAGGAGAACCTGTTCAGATCACTGTTCCGATGTGAGTTGAGTGGTATACCATCCTGTGCACCACCTGACAGCAGGCAACAACTACCCCAATACGTGGCAGCACGCATCCTCGTCCTGCCGCAGGACTCGACCCAGCCGAAGGCTCCGGCGACTGTCATCCGCACGTCTGATGATAGGAAGAGCGCGACGCTGTCCATGTGAGTTTCCTTTGCTTGGTTTTGGTGTATGTGGGTTGGTCGGTATATGGGTTGGCCGGCTTCAGAGCTGTTGTATAGTTTCGACGCAACGTCTGAGCTGCTTAACGTCGGCATCAGATTCACTGTGATACGAAGCCGTATCAGCGTCTGGGTCGCTTTGCCCTCACGTATCGAGTTACTGAGCCAATGCTGCATCTGGTTCAATATTCGGGCCAATCGTCATTTCGGTTATTCTGTCCGGAACCCCGCCACGCCTCTCATCTATCTTCAACCCCGACGTGAGGCTGACAACCAGCAACCTCGCAGCCTGCAACCAAGTCCAACTGCAAACACTGGCACGGCTACTGAACGTGCAGGCGAGGCCGGCGAATGGAACCGCTGCGCCAGGTACCCCGGGTACACCAGCTACACCAGCTACACCAGCTACACCAGCTACACCAGGGGCATCAGCTCCGTCGACACCTGCACCGGGCAGCTCCACGCCTGCAGCTGCAGCGAGCGGCGCGGCGCCTGGCACCAATGCAGGCGTAAAGCCTGCTGGTTCGACGTAGGGGGGATCTGTCTATAGGCGGCATAGTGTGTACATCGTATGTTAGCATCTGAGCCTCATGAACACGAGATTCCCCTCAGGAAGCAAAGTCAAGTCGTCGGGATAGACTGACCAGCTCACGACACGACTTGATGATCATCAGGACATACTGAATGACATATTCTAGTACCAGCACGAGAAACCATAACACAGCTGATCAAAGCGAACGATCGTGCCGAGTCCTGACAACAGGCCGTGTCGTTATTGGAATCTCCACCGGACCTGAGCCCTATACTCATGCAGAGTTAAGGCAAGGAGTGCGTTGCGCGCTCGTGCACAATGCAATAGCATAGAATCTATACCCAAGAACCTCCCTAAGCCCGCAACAACGACAGCCCCTTCGCCTCCCTCGCGACCTGGAATGGGTCGCGCATTGAGTTTGTCGACTCGCGATACTCCTCGCTTCTGTCAGCTAGCTCCTATGCAGCAAACTCACATAAACTCTGCCCGTGCAGCATTGAGACGCAGCAGCAGCTCCTCCATCTGCCCTGCGAGTGTGATGATCGACTTCTCGTTGTTCTTGATTGTCTGGACGACGACTGGTGTCAGTGGGCTTTGATACAGGGGAATACAGGACCCAGCCAGTAGCTGGAGTGCAGCTACAGGACCCAGCTAGTAGCTATATTCCAATCCGTACTCACTCTCGGGACTCAACCGCTCGTGATCCCTCGCGAGACTGCTCACTGCCCTCACCAGCAACCCGATCGTCCGCTTGTACCGCGTCACCCGCTCCTGCAGCTCGACTGCGACGCGGCCGAAGAACTCCTGCGGGAACTCGCGGTGGGCTATCGGGCGGAGGGTGTGGCGTGCGTCGGCGGGCTTGGCGGCCTCCCACGTCTCGAGGAGTTTTTGCAGGTCCTCGGCGCCGAGCTGGACCTTGGCGGCGAGGTGCTCGAGCGAGGATTTGAGCGCGGCGAGGCCTTCCGAGATGGCGGCTTGTTCCTGATGTCAACAGAAGTCCGACTAGACTGCATGCTGGAAAGAGTGTTGGGCTCAACAGTGCCCAGTTCAGGATCTGCTAGCTTGTGACTCTCAGAACTCGATGAGCATCTCCCAGCAATGCTGATCCACAACTCCCACTCGCCACTCACATCGCTGGCCGCCTTCACATCTCTACTCGTCTGCCATATCGCCTTGTCGACCTGGTCCATGCGGATGCTCGCGCCGATCTGCTTCTGGTCCTTGATCCACACGTCCATCTGCTCGATAATCTTCTGCGCATTCTCGGGCAGGTCGGAGAACTTTGTGCTCTTCGGCGCTGCGTTGTTCTGCAGGAGCGACTGCTGCGGCTTTCCAAATAGAGACGACTGTTGTTGCTGTTGCTGCTGCTGCTGCTGCTGCTGAGGTTGTGACTGGGACTGACCAAAGAGTCCTCCTCCCTGATGCTGCTGTGGCTGGGACTGAGACTGGCCAAAGAGCCCTCCCGTCTGCTGCTGTGGCTGCTGCGACTGCCCGAACAGCCCTCCTCCTTGCTGCTGCTGGGGCTGCGACTGACCAAACAGGCCACCACCCTGCTGCGGCTGGGAGGTGGATGTTGACTGGGTGCCAAACAATCCGCCTGCTGGCTTCGAACCGAACAGCGAGCTCTGACCTGCCTGCTGCTGTTGAGGCTGCTGCTGAGTCGAGCCGAAGAGGCCACCTCCAGTGTTCGTGGTGCCGGCGGTCCCAGAGGATCCGAACAGGCCACCTCCGGTGTTTGTAGCGCCAGTGTTTGCAGATGACCCGAACAGACCTCCCCCAGCTGGCTGCTGCTGTTGCTGCTGCTGCGGCTGTGATGCCCCAAACAGCCCTGTCGACGACGTGCCCGCTTGATTCGGGGTCGAGGTTGATGCGCTCCCAAACAGCCCTCCGCCGGTCGCTGGCTGCTGCCCTTGCTGCTGCGGCTGGCCGAACAGACCTGTAGACGACGAGGTACCTGCTGCAGGAGTGGCTGGCTTCGCGCCGAACAGAGAGCTGGTCTGCTGTTGTGGTTGCTGCTGCTGCTGTCCCCCGAAGAGCGAGCTGCCGCCTGTCGACCCCTGCTGTGCTGGCGCCGCACCACCGCCAAAGGAGAAACTCCCAGTCTGACCTGTGGTCGTCGCTGGCTTGCCGAAACTGTTGTCAGCGCGCTATGCGTGCTAGGGAGCTCACAAGGACATTGCGGTTGGAGGTGGACACTGAAGTCAACAATGTGTCCACGATCGTCTGATTTCTGTAAGCTCGTCCGTCACTTCCCTTAGGCGGGCGTATTTCCTGATAGGTGTGTGTTAGGTGCCGGCTTTTTGCCACCTAAGTGTCGTGTGGGGGTTTGTTTGTTTTCGTCTCACATATCGACCAAAGATCTCTAAAACAGTGGACACTGCAGGTCCAGTAGCGGATAACGGCACTCGCACAGCAACGCCTAGAAGCTCGACGTTGGGGACTCCTCTGGATGCGCCGAGGGCACGCTTGAGCACCATCTCCGCGGCGCAACGCCGCATTATCATACGCTCATAAGATGGCCTCTGATCTCGACAAGTGGGTCGCCGAGGTAGGGGAGCCCGCTGACAGTACAGGCAGATCGAGCAGCTGCGACGATGCGAGATCATCCCCGAGGCGGCAGTCAAGGAGCTGTGTCAGAAGGCCAAGGAGATTCTGATGGACGAGGGCAACATCCAATATGTGGACAGCCCGGTGACAGTGAGCTCGGTCACGCGAGCTGGAGCTAACGACAGATCTGTGGAGATATCCATGGGCAGTTCTTCGACCTGATGGAGCTGTTCAAGATTGGTGGACACTGCCCAGAGACCAACTACATCTTCATGGGTGGGTGGAGAGGGTAGAGGGGCGTGGCTAATGATAGGCGACTTTGTTGACCGAGGTTTCTACTCTGTCGAGACGTTTCTCCTGCTCCTCATACTCAAGGTCCGGTATCCAGATCGGATCACCCTCATTCGGGGTAACCATGAGTCGCGGCAGATCACTCAGGTGTATGGGTTTTATGATGAGTGCCAACGAAAGTGGGTCAGGAGCCGCGGCACCGCTGACAGCCAGATATGGTAGCAGCAATGTGTGGCGGTATTGCACCGACGTGTTCGACTTCCTGTCCCTCGCAGCTATCGTTGATGGGCGGATATTGTGTGTTCATGGCGGATTGAGTCCGCAGTTGCTGCGATTGAATCAGGTGAGCTCCTCAGGAGCAGCAGGCGCCTGACCGCAGATTCGTGCTATAGACCGAAAACAGGAGGTGCCACACGAGGGCGTGTTCTGCGATCTTTTGTGGTCAGATCCAGATGGTGAGTGGTATGTGAGCCAGCTCTGTGCTGACCCGCAGAGATTTCAGGATGGGGCATGTCGCCAAGAGGCGCTGGGTTCCTCTTCGGAGGAGACGTCGTCGAGTCCTTCTGCCACACAAACGACATCGAGCTCATCGCTCGTGCACACCAGCTCGTCATGGAGGGCTACAAGCTCATGTTCAACCAGAAGATCGTGACTGTGTGGAGTGCGCCCAACTACTGCTACCGATGTGGCAATGTTGCCTCCATCCTCGAGCTAGATGAGAATCTCCGGCAAGGTAAGTTAACCCATACGGGTGTAGCTTGGTGCTTCCCGTTGCTCAGTCTCATGCTGATCTGCAGAATACAAAGTATTCGAAGCCGCGCAGCCAGATGTCAAGTCGGTCCCACAAAAGAGGCCGCACATGCTCGAGTATTTCCTTTAGTTGTTGTTCCAGGCTAGATGCCTTATACCCCGCGCCGGCCGAGCGATAGATCGATTCCGATTGCATCTTCATCAACATAGTGTAGGAGTGGTATGCACAGCAGTCACACAGATTCGAGCAGACGACAGTGTAGGTTATAGTAGCTCCTGACCGAGCGGATAGCATGCGCCATGGATGATGTTTGCCATTGTTCTCTGAGGGAGAGCTAGCTGCCTGCAGCCGGAATGTCAGGTGGAGGCCGATCATCGTCATTTCGACTTTCAACTTTCGTCACTGAGCTTTTGGCAGCCATGGCACCTCGCGCAGCGGATCTCTTCCCCTCTGTCAAAGCTAATCTACTCCCCCACTTTGAGACGTACAGGCTTCGCTCCCTCGACCCGGAGAAGGATGTGCACGCGTTCGACCTACCAGGCGAGGGCGCGACGGAGAGTCGTGTCTCTGCGTCTAAGGGACAACAGCTGTCGTTCCGCGAGATGCGTGCAAGGATAGGATGGAACCATCTTGACGCTGCGCATGGAATGGGTGTATATGTTGATGCTGAGTGGAACGTAGTGGGCTTTGAGTTGAAGGTGAGTTGCTAGCGATCTGCGGGGGCACAACTGCTCAGACATGAGCTCGATCCTCCGCACTGGAGCAGGACTGACAGCAGGACTCGAAACCCGAGTTCACCACACTGGAGACACTTCCTCAACCTGTCGATGGGTCATTCGCCGAGTTCCCTCGGGCACTCAACCTCTCACCTGAGCTCTGGGCTGTCTCGAACGGCGGCGGAAGCGTGTATCTCCTCCAGCTGGCTTCGGGGAAAGGCACCTTCATCGCCCGCTATGACCTCGACACGCCGTTCCAGCTATATGCAGCGCACGATGATGGGGACAGCAGCTGGCGCTTGTTGATAGCAAGCACAGTGGTCGACGAGTCGAAGGGTACCAGCCGGTATGCGCCTCGCGACGTCACGTTCGACTTGATGGAGGTGAAGATGGGCGGAGAGAACGGTGTGGACAAGGAGCCAGGACAGCTCGAGGTTGTGTGGAAGCTCAGGGGGAAGGATTTGCCCCACTACGCAACATGGAGGGACGGCGGGTGGCTCATCCTCGCTGAGTCGACGTTCGACGTGCCGTCAAAGTTCAAGGAGAGTGAGAAGGACAGGAAGGAGAGGGAACACAAGGCAAGGCTGGCGAAGCTGGGACTCGGCGCGAGCTTGGACGAGGGCGCTAAGGATAAGGAAGACGAGCACAAGGACAAGAAGCACAAGGAGAATGAGAGCGAGGGCAAGCAGCTTTTGAAGGACGAGCTCAAGGACGAAGAGGACGATAGGGCAAAGCGCGAGGACAAGAAGCGCAAGGATAAGGAGGACGACACCGGGGCGGAGCAAGGTGGCGAGAAACTGAAGTCGATATCACAGCTGATGGAGGAGGAATTTGGCTCAGATGATGAAGAGCCGGACTACCCGTACGAGTGGGAGCAGGATGGGTCATTCATCACTATGATTATCCAGCTCGGAGAAGGGTCCAAGGTGAAGAAGAAGGACGTCAAGATTGAGTTCGAGGAGGAGTCTCTGGCGATCGCCATCAAGGGAGGCTCGCTGCCTGAGCCGCTTGTGACTTTCCTCGAGAAGCCGAAGCGAGAGTTGTACTCTGAGATCCGAGTTGATGACTCAACATGGTTCTTGGAGGACCACGAGATCGAAATCTCGCTCGCAAAGGTTGACGAGGGCACTCGGTGGCCCAACGTATTCGCACCAGCAGAGGACAGCGACGACGAGGACCTCGAAGTGCCGGAAAACCTCTCGTCAGAGCAGATAGCACAGGTGGTCGATGCCCTAGCATCGTACAAGAGGGGCGAGAGGCCAGGCAGCGAAGGCTCGGACTCAGGCTCAGAAAGCAGCAAATCGGAGCCACATGGCAACCCTCCTGGCATCCCTGCACTCATCCGCGAGGAGATGGATATCGATCTGGAGGACGAGGGCGAGGACGGACCAGATGCAGCAGGGAGCGTTGGCCGTCACCTGCTCGTTGGACGGATCGTCGACGGCACCGCCTCATGGTCACACCAGGCCGCCACTGTTCTCTCCCTGCCGATCGACGACGACATCAGCATGATCGTCAAGCAGGCTGTCGACGGCCTGCTGTTCGACCCTCCTGCTGCGCCTGCCGATCCTACTCGGATGTCATGGCTGCACAAGAGCACCAGCCCAGCACTGGCATTCGTCCTCTCCTCAAAACGCGATCTGCGCCTCACACGCCATCTCACTGTCGACGGCAAGACGACTGTGATTGCCTTTGACTCCGGCTCTGGCACCGGCAACGGCAATGCATACCTCTACTACCCCGCCGACGCGGCCGATGGCAAGACTGCCCCGCAGGGCGTCGTTGGCATCAGCGGGCGCGAGAGGGGAAGCCTGCTGGGCGTGGGGCGTGTGGGTGGCGTTGTGGTTGCTCTATGTGAGCGTGCGCTCGTCGTTCTGGGCAAGGACGTCGTGTGAGCGATCAACACCACACAAACACAGAACTGTCATCGGCGCCGTTGCCCGACAGAACATTCATGTACTCTCCAGCAGTGTGTCATCGGCGCGCGCACTGCCATCGCCATCATGCACACATCTGCACACATCTCGTAATGTCACCTCCGCCGGCGCTGCGGATCATCGTCCCCAGCGCCATGGCACGGTCTACCATCGCCGTGGAAAAACTGAATCAATTCACCGGTACCTCGATAGGCAGCGCCTCGACCATCGACCTGTCCCGCAAGAGGCAAGGATCTGCAGCAGCCTTGGCATCCTATCTTTTCGGAGCCGCTGGACAGCGGAATGCATATCGGCGATGCAATGTAGTGGTGATCGATGTTCATAGCATGCAGAGAAAGCGACGTGAGCAGCAGCGGGATGCCCTCCCGACGTCTTTGATAGTGGGGCAAGAGCCCAGACGTATCGGAAGACCGGATCTCGGAAGATCATTCCAGGTGCCCCACTATATATTTGTCTGTTGTCACTGACGTGGTGACTGTCAATCTCATCTGACATCTTGATCACATCCCCATTGCCTTTGTATCACCGCCACCGCCGCCCCCAAGCGCAGCGCATATCGCAGCTGTCTTCTCAGTCAGTCGGGCTGTGTTTCGCTGCTTTTGGGCTGTATCGCGATCCTCTGAACACCTGTGAGACGACGTCACTGTACGACCCATTCCACACACCAGCACGATTCTGTCGCTACGCTTAATGTCCCGGGCTCGAGGACCAGCAGCCCGTCTTTCTACTATCTCTCGCCACCTGTCGACGCGCACCATGCCAAAGGAGAAGGTAGCTATTATCGGGTCGGGCAACTGGTGGGTAGGCTGCGATTTACTTTTGTTGAGATGATGAGTACTGACAACCAGGGGGTCGACGATCGCCCGCATTGCAGGACAGAACGTCCGCACCCACTCTGACACGTTCGAGGACCCTGTCCCAATGTGGGTGTTCGAGGAACAGGTGGGTTACGTGCTGCAGTCACCCACTGACGATTACCAGATTGACGGCCGCAACCTCACCGATATCATCAACGAAACGCACGAGAATGTGAAGTACCTCCCAGACCTCAAGTTCACGGACAATGTCGTTGCTGTGCCGGACGTGCGCAAGGCCGTCGAGGGAGCCACGGCGCTGGTGTTCGTTATGCCCCACCAGTTCCTCGAGAAGACGCTGCAGGCTATTGAGGGGCACATTGCACCGAATGCCAAGGCGATCTCCCTCATCAAGGTGAGTGCGGGAGGGCGGTCGGAAGCGGGTCACCCTTGAGAAGGGCAGGTACAGGCGCAGGATCGTCAGCGTTTGTGATCGGCGGTCCTGCGTGTATCACATCACACTCGCGGGCGTGCTCTCCAGGTCATGCCCTAATGCCCTCCGGCCGTAGAGCTGCTGCTCAGGTCGTGCCGTAGCACCGCGGCCCAGCCCGTTAATGCCGTACTGACCCCAGGGCGTCGACGTCCACGGCGCAGATATCAAGATCTTCGCCGACCTGATCGAGGACCGGTTGGGCATCAGCACATCAGCCCTCAGTGGTGCCAACATCGCATCAGAGGTGGCCATGGGCAGGTTCAGCGAGACGACCATTGGCTACAGGAACGAGGAGGACGGCCTCATGTGGCAGAAGCTGTTCCAGACCCCCAAGTTCAAGGTGCAGCTGATTGACGATGTTGCTGGTGTGTCGCTCTGCGGAGCGCTGAAGAATGTCGTTGCTGTCGCCGCGGGTCTGTCTGATGGTCTGGGCTACGGCAACAACACGAAGTGTGAGTGGGCCACGAACCGCACATTGCTCTTATGTGGACCCTTCCTCAGTTGAGGGCCGTCGAATCAATGCTGATTCCAGCCGCAATCATGCGCATCGGCCTTCTGGAGACCAAGGACTTCTGCCTCGAGTTTTTCAAAGACGTCAAGCCGGGGACATTCCTCGAGGAGTCGGCTGGTGTCGCCGACCTGATCACATCATGCCTCGGTGGTCGCAATCGCAAGGTCGCAGAGGCGTTCGTTCAGACCGGCAAGCCGTTTGACGAGCTGGAGCGTGAGATGCTCGGTGGGCAGAGTGAGTCGTCCTTTGGATTATTCAAAGACTTTTGTAGGGGCATTGCTGACCCCAGAACTGCAGGGCATACACACGGCCAAGGACGTGCACATCTTCCTGAAGGCGAGGGACAGGCTAGGCCACTACCCTTTGTTCGACAAGGTGTACCACATCTGCTGGGACGGTCTGGCGCCCGACACTCTGACGGACGGGTTGTAGGACGCGGGCAGGCAGAACGCAAAGCATCAAGATCGCATCCGTCAATAATCATGTTATATAGAGCGCATTGTTTTGGTAGTCGATGGAAGGTATCACAGACATTGCCGAGTCGCTCGTCGCTGGTGCCGCTAACTACGTCTCGACCTGCTGCTCCACTATTGATCTCACTAAGCTGAAGCCGACCTGATGTGGCAGACTCAGTTGAAGTCACGGCACTTCAATGATTACACGTCGCTATGCTGTCTAGTGTCTATACTGTACTGTTCTTACTACTGCTGACTGCCTTCTCGGCCACCCATCAAGACTGTGTGCTACTCCGCCTTATCCCGCTTGACCCGCTTTGCCGCCTCCCTGCGCTTGAAGTACGCCTCGACCCCAATCCCCGCGAACACGACAGCCACGCCAGCCCACTGCCCCAGAGTGAGCTTGTGGCCGAACACGAAGACAGACAGGAGCATGGTGAACAGCTTGCGCGTGACCGTGATCATCACGAGAGTCAGGGAGCCAAAGTGCGCGATGGTCTCGAAGATAAAGATCTGCCCCAGCCCCCCAAGGGCAGCATACGCACACAGCGGGGCGAGGGCTGTTGGGTGGCTGAGAAGGAACTGCAGCGACTGAATGAGGATGGGCGGCGCGAACTCCAGGCGCGTGGAGACTCCGAGTCCGCGTGAGGAGACGAGCGAGGAGACGAGGCCCCATGCGTGTGTAGGCAGGGGGAGGACCATAGCCGGAGTGAGGAGTGTGAGGGT
This sequence comes from Cutaneotrichosporon cyanovorans, assembly GCA_002335625.1. Lineage (NCBI taxonomy): Eukaryota > Fungi > Basidiomycota > Tremellomycetes > Trichosporonales > Trichosporonaceae > Cutaneotrichosporon > Cutaneotrichosporon cyanovorans. The sequence continues at coordinate 84,058 of BEDZ01000014.1, read as the reverse complement.
GATGAAGGCCATGATGAACATCATCTGCTGGCCCGAGTACCCGGGGTAGAGGGCGAAGATCTGGTCTTGGGTTGAGTTGGTGAGACCGTCAATGAGCAGGCTGATGAAGTCGGCGGGCAGTCATGATGTTGCAGATGGTATGCAGGGGGAGAGCGGCGTGTCAGCATTGCATAGAAATGTAATGAGATTTCACTCACTTGACAAGCAATAGTCCCAGCCCGAACAGGCTGTCCGACCCGCCTTTGCTCTTCCCCCCAAAGCCCATGAACATCGAGATACCAGCCGACACGAGCGCTACCACGAGATATTTGTGTGCGCCAAATCTCCTTCTGTACAGCAGCACATTCAGCAGCAAAACAGGGATCAGCTTGCAGCTTTTGGCGAGCACCATGGTGGGGTACGAGATGCTTTTAAGCGCGTGGAAGCCGATCGGGCCGGCAAGCGTTTGGAAGAGCGAGACCTGCAGGAGGAGGCCGGGTAGAGTGCGGTGCCATGACTGTTGAGAGGGATGGTTCGCATTCATGGTCGAAGGAGCCAAGGAGGGCCCAGCCTTCCCGTTCATCGTAGCGGTATTGCTATCCAGTGCGTTTTTGCCAGCCTTCGCCATGCCATTCGTGTGCACCCCGTTCGATGCCGTCTTCCCGCCTAGCAACCTCCGCAAGCCAAGTATCGACATCAGACCATCACCTAGCCGCCCCTCCTTCCACGCCGAGATGAGGAGGTACACTGCCGCACATGACGCGCTTGCGAGCGCCTGGCACCAATTGAAGAACAGCGGGGAGGGAAACTTGTCGCCTGCCTCTAGGGGGTGGTGGTGCGGATGCCGTGATGCGAAGGGCTTGGATACTGATGTCAGCCAACTCCAGCGAGAGTGAAAGCACTGTGGACCCAGGTTTGGGCAAGCGAGTAACCCCTGCATCACTCACACCTCTCTTGCGCGATCGCCCAGAGCAAGAATGCCCCGTACACCCCAGTAACACAGATGATGAGCCTGCTGTCAGCAGCGCCCTATTGATGTTCCCGAGAGCTCCAGAGAACGACATGCTACCAACCTCAGTATTGCCATGGTGCTGACCAGACCTCTTAGTGACGAGTACAACAGCAAGAGTGCAAGGCAGACTGACAAGCCTCGATCGCAAGTCCATCACAATGTCGACGCGCCGACTTTTGACGTGTCAACAAGGCACCGCGGAGGCGAGTTGGTCCGTTTGTCATGTACTGATGATCGGCATGAACAGTGATGGATTGATGAGCTTTGAGAGCTTTACGGAACGTCAATTCTGCGTTCGACTCTCGAGCACAGCGGCTTATTGAGAAGATCAAATAGCCCTGCTCTGCTGCTGCGGCACTGCTTCTGATCGAAGTCCATGCTAACCCCCATGCTAGATACAACTATATGTACAACACCTACACGCCCAAGCCTAACATCGACTTGAGCCCCTCGAGCCCTATGGCCTCCAGAGGAGTAGCAAAGAAGCGCGACCAGCTGCCCCGGAACACGAGGAACCCAATCAGCATCCAGATCCAGTCGCGATCGACGGCCCGCGTGACGGCCTTGGGATCACCGCCTTTGGCATATGCTGGCCCGTAGCCTCTCCTCTCAGCGGCGGTCTGCAGGAGTCCCTGAGTCGGCGTACGGGGCTGCGTTGGCGTAAGGTTGAAGAAGCGCTGTAGCTTGTTCAGACCCAGAGCGCGCTCAAGTGCATCGCGCCAGGACTGGAGGCGCATGAGGAACAGCCACAGGAGGGTCTTGACGAGGTCGCGCTTGCGGTTGCGCCCGTATCGAGGCCGCACGGAGCCGTCAGAACCCCGAACGACAGGGTACCCGAACCACGGGTTGGCGCCAGAGAAGCGCACGTCTGGTACGGGTTGGCTCTGCTGGCGGGTGGTTGCGACGACACCGTCAGCCGGGAGAGGGTACGGCTCTGGGGTTGCAATGCGGCCGTCGCTTTCATCGCCTCCCTCCTCGCCTGGGGTCATCGGTCCGAGCTCTTGTGGTTCCTGTGGTTCTTGCGCCTGCTGGGGAGAACTAGGAAGAAACTGTGATGTCTCAAGGGACCCGTTCCTCGACACAGAGCGACGTGCAAGGGTGTCCAGGTGCTCGTCGGAGCAGTACTGGTCAAGCCCGCGTGCATGATGTGCCCTCAGCTGCGACGCGTACTCTGCTGGTGTGATAGCTCGGGCGCCACTTGTAACACCTGTCCCACTTGGCAAGAGTGATGTGCGCGCACGTGAGGCGGCACGCCGTGCAGCCAGAGAGCCCTCCAGCAGGGCAGGGCGCAACTCACGCCGCCTCTGTACGGTATTTGGCGACTCCAGGGGCTGGGGAGAGGAGCGGACTGACGACTCGGGTGTCTCGTCGTCCGAGTCGGACAGGAGATCGCGGTGTGCCAACCGCGATGGGGAGAGATAGAGGTGGAAGTCGGAAAGAGACTTGATGCGGTGGATGGGGCTTTGAGTATCCAGAGATAAGGTTGAACTCGACTTGTTCTCGTCCTCCGTCTTGGTCATTGCTAGGCGGGGGTTCAGGGCGGCTATGCCGATACCGCTGCTTCGCCGGCTGGGACCACGGGAGGGAGCACGGCTGACTGCACGGCTCGCTGGTAGACTGGGCAGTGGAGTGTGGTCGGCCGTGAAGTAGACGTCGGCCATGGAGCTGATGCTTGCGTTGCGGCTGATGTCTCCATAGCGATGTCGTTCGCGTGATGGATCGCGCGATGCGGGCCGAGATGACAGAGCGTGGGCTCGTGAGCGCGATCCTTGCCGTGATATTGACGGTCCATGGGGTCGAGGGTATGCGTATCGACGCAGCATGATGTCTGGATCGAGCGAAGCAGCCTTCCCGCCGTACTCTAGGCCGTCAGCATAAAGAATCTACGCTGCTTCAGACAGCCATACTCACGCTTAGGCAGTACGCTCACATCGAAGAACTGCTCTGTATCGTCGTCCGACTCGAGAAACACAACCTTGTCAATTGCCGATCGGGGTAAGAGACGCTTGATGAGGGAGTTCCACATTGCACGTTGCGTCCAACCGCTGTTGACAACAAACACAGTCTCGAAGACACCTGGGAAGGATCCGTGGCCAACGCTGAAGAGTGTTGGTAGCAACTCGACTTCCTGGGTTTGTCAGCCGCTGATCTTTGCGATGAAAAGCAGTGATGTACAGCCTTCTGACTGTCACGTCGCACATTAGCCCGACGAGACGCCTGACTCACCATGTTCCTGTACCCCGCCCCGCTGGCATCCACCAACAACACTGCGCCCTCTGCACCTGTCCCCCGCCCTTCGTAGATCCAATAGTCGTGTAGTGTTCGTCGTACGAGTTCCAGGCCCCACCACACCCACTCCTTCAGATCTGCCAAACTGCCTGCCTCGTCGCGCACCACATCGCGCAGCCTCAGTACTGCCACTGGGTGTCCCAGCCTGTCCGTACACGGCGGTGGCAGGACAGTGAAGAGATTCGAAGCTGGTGGCGGTGGTATTGGGCCAAATAGCTGGTGCTCCACTCGTTCGCTCATAGCCGCGAGCAGCGCAGCGTGCGCCTTGTCATAGTTGAAGTGTGCTCTCTGGAGGTCAGCAAAACTCCCTCTCTTCCTTCATAAAGCCGCGCCAGACTATCGGACAGCCATGAGACCCAAGCAACACCCACCCGCAAGGCCCGGAACACACTGCCGCGATCAGCTATCCACTCGGCCACCCCTGCGGCAGTAGCGGCATCCCACTCCTCCTGTGCTCGAAGCGTATCCGCATCATCTGCAAGCTCATGCATGAGGTCGTCCACATCCTCAGAGTGTGCGAGGAGCTGCTCGCGTCGTCGCTGGAGACGCTCAACGGCCGAAGGCGGGGGCCCGTGGTCGGTGTCGGGGTCCTGATCGGGGTCGAGCTCAGGACCAGCCCCAGCGTCGGGGGGAGCGGCGATGTCGGCCATCGAGGTCGCTGCCGTTGACAGCGCCGAGCGCCCTGCGGCGATGCGTGTGTGCTGAAGTGTATGCAGAAAGGTCTGAGGGAAATTAACGTATGTTGAGGAGGTGTGGAAAGAGACAAAGTGCGACAAAGATCCAGAGGCGGTCAACATGCCCCGCCCTCCACACTGCTGAATGCGTCATAAGCGGCAGCGACATCGCTTGTGGTTTGGACTTCTTGGCGCAAAGCAAATGGTGGACGACGTCGACAGCGGAGACGTAGATATTGACGACACGAAGCAGGACAACGTACATGTTGACAATGCATGGTATCGCATGCGACAGCAGTGTCCTGCTCAGCTACTAGTACATGGTGTTGTTACGATGATTGCCGTTAGACGGCCGCTACCTGTACACGACGGCTATGCCCTTTCTGCCGACCCCGTTGGTCAACTCGTCCAGCCCGAGCACCTGCTCGAGCTGCGCCCAGCTCAGCCCCATCCGCACCTGGATCTCGTCTGTGTGGTGCCGGCCATCAAGCAGGGCCATCAGCTCGTCCTCCATCTCATGCAGCCGCCACTCCCGCTGCCTCGTCTGAGCCAGCCCGCCAAGCTGACCAGCAAAGCCACTCGTGCCGCCTCCTGAACGCATCGTCCCAGTCCGCCTGCTAGACATTGACGGGTGGGTATCTGGTGCTGATGTTTGCGAGCGGCCCATCTCTCTTTGCCCCTGCGAAATAGTGGGCCGCCGCGATGGTGAACGTGTAGGCACTGAGGGTGGTGTGTTGCGTCCATGACCGGCACTAGCGGGTGAGGTGGGTATGTTGATGCTCGTTGTTGAGCTTTGTGAGCGAAGTGTGAAGGTCGACTCGCCAACGCGAGACAGCGAGCTCTCTCCACCACGCGAGTTTCGAGATGATTGGAAGCCGACTCGTCGCCGTGTGACTGGTGGTCCCCCACTGCCAGTCATGCCACCACTGGAGCCAAAGCCCGATGACAACACCAGAGGTGCAGAGTAGTCCACAATCACAGGCCATCGGTGCACACGTTTGAGGAAGCCCTTGATGATACCGAAGGAGACGAACCGCCGCGGGTCGATGCCTCGAGCTGGGATGCCGTTCGCCTCGCTCCATTGGTGAACAGTGACGCCCGGCGTAAGCTTGGCGTACAGAGCTGCGAGGGTCGGCCAGCTGGGAATGTTGCTGCCTGGCTTGGTGACATACGGCCCGCACTCTGCCATGACATTGGGGTCTGACACGAGGCGCGAGTATGCCAGTGTGACGGCGTACATGTTGGAGTATTGGAAGATGTCGATCTGAAGATCAGCTGGACCTGATATCATCAGTAAGTGGGACTCACCATCATGATGACCTGATAGTACAGCAGATGTCGGAGAGTCTCGCGCACCAGCGCCTTGTCCGCATCTGCTAGTTGCGCTATGCGTGCGCTGTGGGTGACTCCGTTGATATGGTCCACAACGCGCGACGCTGTGAGGTCCCAGTTGGGATCTTTGAGCGTCTTGAAGTTGACAAGTGGGATCGGCACATCCCAGTCGTGGCATTCAGGCGGGTTCGCTACGAATCAGCCATGCCACCGTATTCGATCCCAAATGTCACTCACGATGAAATGGGAACAGTCTTATTTCGAGCCAGTTGTACCCGTCCAGAGGTATAGACGTCTCAGAGTACGAGTTGAGGTCCTCAAAGATCTGCTCGAGCACGGCAGACAGCGCCGTGTGATCAGGCTGAGGGGCGGAGAGGTATCCCGTGTCGAGCTACGGTCAGTTCACTCTCCTGATCATTTGACTCACCTCCGCACTTCGCAATATACGTGCAGTCTTCCGTACAACCGGCTCAAACGCAGCAATGCTAGCATTCGCGTGAAACACAAAACACAGGTTCCACATGAACTGGTTGCGCTTGTACCTCCCTGCAGCACCCTCCAGCACCATAGGCAGCCCAATGACCCTATAGTCATGCCTCTCGTCCTCCGCGTCGCTGTCGTCGCTTTCGTACATACTTCTCCCCTCGTCCCATGCCCCTGGAGTCCGGAAAGACACCAGCCGGTCGTGCAAGCTCTTCTTCGGAATTACGTACTCGCTGATGAGCGAGAAGTCAAGCAGTGTCGGTGCGCGCTCCCTTACAGGACTGCCAGCCCGATATGTACTAGCGTGCAGAGACGTGCTGGCTGTAGGTAGTGGTGTCGGCTGGGGCGACATCACAAAGCTCGAGCTGAGTGATGAGGTGTTGTTCAGCGATGTGACGGATGTGCGTAATGGTGACGGGCTTGCCGTCCGCCCTTCGATCTGTCTGCTACTGTCCCTCCCCTCCCTGCCTCGCGGCCTAGATCGCGAGCGCGATGCTGATGGTGACCTTCCGCTGTCATCTTGACCCGAGGATGAGATAAGCCGTTCTGGGACCTGATGAAGCACTGTCGGCCCCAGCACTGGGTCAAAGGTGGCATAGAAGAGCTGGAGTCAGCAGGCTCACTTCAGCAGGCCGTTGCGCAACTCACGCCGACGATCTGCGGTAGAAACGACCTATCGTGAGCACACTCTCTCCACCTTTACCTACTCGTCGGTCACCCCATGAGCGCGCATGTCGCCTACGCGCTGCAGTCGCTCGTACTCGATGCCCGGACTGTCAACAACGACATACATCGGCGTCTTCTCGCTATCAGCGGTATCATGTTCGACAGCGGAGATGACACGCACGATCTCCGCTCCGGCTACTCTCCGGCTACATGCTCACTACTGCTGCTGCCAACGGTCAACGAACACCGAACATCAACTCACATCTCACGTCGAGCTATTGCTCTCTAAACCTCGTCTTCGCATTCTAGTCTAACTAGTCATATTGGTGCTACTCACCATGCCCAACGTCCACCTGTCCCGCCCCGCCCCGACGGTCTGGCAGATCACGCTCGACCGCGGACCGGACAACCGGTTGCACCCCGACCTGCTCACCGAGCTGGCCGCCCACCTCGACACTGTCGAGTCCGAATGGCGCGAGGCGGGCGGTGGTGTCGCCGACGAGGTGAAGAAGGGCAAAGGTGCTGGTGCGCTTGTGATTACCTCTGCGCACGCCAAGTTCTTCTCCAATGGCCTTGACCCTGCTTCGTTGGGTGACGCCGGTGGATTCTTCGAGAGTGAGTGCGGGAGATATCATTGCTGACTACAGATGTCTATGACCCGGTCTTCTACCGTCTTCTGACCTTTCCTCTGGTCACGGTCGCAGCTGTGAACGGCCATGGTGAGCATGAATGGAGTACGACACTCGCTGACAGCAGCGTTCGCCGGCGGCATGATTCTCGCGCTTGCATGCGACTACCGCGTCATGAACGCAGACAGGGGCATGATGTCGATGAACGAGGTGAGACTCGCTATGCAGCTGGGCTGACTGCCAGATCTTCCTTGGCCTGCCACTGCCCAACTCGTTCGCTACTTTCCTGCGCCTGCGCCTGCCGTACCAGGCACTGCGGGACACGGCTATCGGCCGCCGCTGGGTGCAGAAGGAGCTGCTTGCGAACGGGATGATCGATGAGACGGCGCCTGCTGACAAGGTGCTGCCTCGTGCAATTGAGCTGGCCAAGGCTGAGGCGCCAAAGGCGTCGCTTGGAGCCTGGGGTGCAATCAAGGATGGGCTGTGGCACGAGGTCATTGATGCCTCGCGCTCCGGACGCCAGATCATCCAGCCTCCAGGTCAGGCAAAGGCGTTCTGGGACCGTCGTAAGCGTGAGCAGATCAGGTCGCGTCTGTAGTAGTGTTGCTGTGCGATAGGGTGGCTCAGTGTGTTATGACAAATGCATACAGACAATGTGATTATTATGCTGTGCGATGATGGTGCAGTAGGAATTCAACCACAGGTCGCCCCTCTGTCGGGACGCCCGCGGTTACAGAAGATGGTCTGCGATATGCGCCCGCATCTCTTCCTCGCTCACTTCTCGCCGCTGGCGCACACCCTCGCCCACCCACAGAGGCAGAGGGACAGCCTCGCTTGGCGGCCTGTCCTTGGCAGCCGCGGTAAGGGGGGTGAATGTTGTGAGGCAAGCGTAGCACAGTAGTGGTGTGAGTGTGTCGGTGCTCGGTGCATTGTCAGAGTTCTCATGCACTCCTCGTCCAGGCAAACTTGTCAAAGCTGCTCTTTGCTTCCATTCTGTCGCCGAGTCGTCGACGGGGCTGGCGTCAGCACACTAACAGCACACTAGGGACGATAGACTTACTTTTGACACATGGGACACAGCGGCCGCCCATCGCCCATGAACGTCAGCTTGTTGGCCGTCCTCGTCACAGTGTTGACTGTGGCAGGATGGGTAACACTGAGTCCAGCAATGAAACCTGAAATCAGCAAGCCTTCAGAAGCCAGACGTACGCTCCGTCAGCGCCTCTAGACTCGCCACCTCCTTGCCTCTGGCACTCTTGCCGCCTGCATCCCATCGCCGCTCGGCTGATGTCTCGAGCCCGTTCTTGTGGCACCACAGAGCAACCTCCTTCGCACTCGCCTCGCGCATCGCCTTGATCTTCACCACACCGTTGGGCAACGGGCGCGCCTGCTGCAGCTCCAGTGGCAGAGCCCATCCCGCCCCACGTGCTGTGCTGGCAATTACACGAGCCGCATCTCGAGTGCTCGTGTCGCCCACGAGCATGTGCGACACAGGCAGTGCGCCGGCCACGGCAGCGAGCAGCGCGTCCAGTATATGTTGCAGCAATGCAGGCCTCGACGGCGCTGGGAGTGCTGCCAGCAGCGTCTTGAGCGCGTCCAAGGGCGACAGTCCCTCCACAGAGTGCAACAAAGGCAGGTCTGTCATCAGCTACCTCCGCGGGACCCACAACCCACCTTGCGAGCTGAGCACGACCGACCGCCCCTCCTCAGGCCACGACACCTTCTTCCCAGCGAGCCCTCTCAACCTTCCAGCGAACGCAGGGTCAAACGCCTCCTCAGCACGCACGCCGATGTATTGCAGCCCCCTATCCTCTGCGAGTTTGCGCAACCTCTTTCCACGCTCCTCATGCCCCGCGACGGCAGAGAAATCCACATGCACCGCCCACCCCTGCTTCCACACTGCTGTCTTCTCGCCCTTCTTGATGTCCCGTTCCTCTGCGCCCACATAGTCCCCCGCCGCAATCAGGCCCAGCAGCGCCGTGCTCCCCGCTCCGCCACTCAACGCGACCACAACGCCACCAGGCTGCATCGGCGGTCGTTGTTGCGCAAAGCGCTTGTCGGCCACCAATGGTGGGTGCAGCGTCTTCATCAGGTGTCCTTGCATTCCCTTCTCGAAGCAGTCGCTGCGTGTGAGCTAGCAAGACGCACATGCTTACCGGCACAGCGCGAGCGAGCGCACCAGATACCTCGCCCGTCCGCCGCAGCGATGGCACTCGCCCTTTGCACGCACTGGCATGCGCTTCCGCCCTGTACTATCAGCACGAACACCTCTGCGTTACCTACGCGGCATAACATCCTCTTTCTCGCACATGTTGCAGTGTAATGGCCGTCAAAGCGATTGTTGTCGACTTCGAGAAGTGGTTGGAGATCAGTAGATCAGGTCCGGCTACAAAAATGTCATCGGTCAAAAACAAAAGATCGGATCGCGATCCGGTTTCACAACACAACTCTCCGTATCCCACTCGTCAACAACCATGCAGAGTACGCGCGCTGCAGAGGTCACTGCTGATGTCAGTCTTCTCTCCCCAGCAGCCAGCTGGCCTGCTGCCGTACTGGCTGCTGATCACTGCCGCGGCGTCGGTGTACAACGTCGCGCAGAACTACGTGACGCTGAAGCAGAGCAAGGAGGTGTACGGCGGGCGTCCGGACGAGGGTGAGTGGGGTCTTCGTTCGTGCAGCGGTACAGATGCGTAACTTCGCTGTCGAAAAGTCATTTGCATGTTCTTGACTGGGTTTTACAGCTCAATATATGATCCACTTTCATGATAGTGGGGCTCAAACTCAGCAACGCGGGGCTCATCGTGTCATCGTCAGATCTACTGTCTATGCTTCTACAGACTGATGCCCCGATCTGTCTATGCGATCTTCCTACAGCAGCTGCTTGAGCCACAATGGCTTGCTTACACGATTCGCTGACACGCAGTCACCCCCCTGGCCGGCCGCCTCTTCAGCGCCTGGACCGCCATGGCTGCTGCCGTGCGCCTCCTCGCCGCCTTCGACATCCGAAACCAGGCGTAAGTCGACATCATTGTCCCAGCTGACATCAGCCTGTACGACCTCGCAATCACCGCCTTTGCCGTCGCGACGTTCCACTTCGGCACGGAGTGGCTCGTCTTCGGCACCGTCAAGCCCAACCGCGCGAGCATTGGGCCTCTCCTTGTCGGATGTAGGTGTACCCTTGCCCACTATACCTCTGCTGACACCAGCCTCTGGTGTCGTCTGGATGCTCACCCAGCGATCTTACTACCTCTCATAATCGTCGGGCCCAATGCAGGATTACTATGCATGTCTATATTGCTACCAGCGACTGGACCGAGTTCGAAATGAAGCTCGCGCCCAGCCTCTGCTGTTTCTCCGATTACACGCGCTTACGCACTCCCGCTCACGCGCTCGCGCTCGCGCTCGGCTTGCTCTCGATCCCCAACTCGTGCAGACGCACACGCACGGCGTTGGCGTGCGCCTCGAGCCCTTCCCGCTCAGCGAGGGCGACAACCACCGGCCCAAGCACCTTGAGTCCCTCGGGCGTGACCTCCTGGCTCGTAATGTGCTTCTGGAACGAGAGGGTGTTGACGCCGCTGAACTGGCGTGCGTACCCGTTGGTAGGGAGGGTGTGGTTCGTGCCCGATGCGTAGTCGCCACACGACTCGGGGGAGAACGCGCCGACGAACACGGAGCCCGCGTTCTCGACTGACGCAACGGCACCAGGCGCGTCCGCGAGGTGGAGGATGAGGTGCTCGGGCGCGTACTCGTTCGAGAAGGCGAGTGCCTCCTCGAGCGTGGAGGTGAGGACGATGAGGGACTTGGCGATCGCCTGGCGCGCAATTTCGACACGGGGGAGCGCGTGCGCCTGCTTGTCGACCTCGGCCTCGATGGCGGCCAGGTGGTCGGCAGTAAGGCTGATGCCCACGAGGACGACCTGGGAGTCGACGCCGTGCTCAGCCTGCGAGAGGAGGTCGGACGCGACGAAGACGGGGTTGGCGGTCGCGTCGGCGATGACGAGCACCTCGGATGGTCCGGCGGGCATGTCGATCGACACGAGGGCATCGGTGTCGTTCTGGACGAGCATCTTGGCAGCCGTGACCCACTGGTTGCCTGGGCCGAAGATCTTGTCGACCTTGGGCACTGTGGCGGTACCGTACGCGAGTGCTGCGACGGCCTGCGCACCACCAGCCTTCAGGATGCACGTCACGCCTGTCAGCTGCGCAGCGTACAGCACCTCGGGGGAGATGGAGCCGTCTGGGCGTGGTGGTGTGGCGAGGACGATCTCCTTGCAGCCCGCGACCTGGGCGGGGACACCGAGCATGATGGCGGTAGAGGGGAGGATGGCAGTGCCGCCGGGAACGTAGATACCGACGCGCTGGATCGGGCGTGCGAAGCGGGAGCACACGACACCGGGCATGGTCTCAACACGGAGGGGAGCGGCGTCGACCTGGGCGGCGTGGAACGCCTTGACGTTCTTGTACGCCTGGTCGATGGCGTCGCGCACTGCTGTGGGGAGGACGCTCTCGTCCGGGGTGGGGAAGGGTGCGCGCTGGATGTTGGATTTGAGGTCGGCGCGGTCGAACTGCTTCGTCATGGCCTTGAGGCCGTCGTCTCCCTCCTTGCGCACACGCTCGACGATGGGCTTGACCTTGTCAATCATTGCCATCGAGTTGAGCACTGGCCGGAGGAGCAGCTTGCCACGCTCCTCGGCGGGCACCTGGGAGAGCGTCACTGCCCTCATACGGATCGAATCGGAGCCGTTGGAGGACGACGACGACGTCGCAGGGGTAGCAGCAGCAGCAGCAGCAGCAGCGGGTGCTGCCTTCTTCTCGACCGCTTGCTCCCACTTCGGCTTGGCATCGCCCTTTCTCCTCGTAACCTTGAGGTGCTTCTTGTCCAGTGCCACCTCGATGTCCTTCAGCGACACACCCTTGCTCACTGCACGGGCGAGAGCGAAGTAGACCAGGTCCGCCGCCTCGAATGCAACCTCGTCCTGCGTCTTCGCGTCACACAGCTCCTCGGCCTCCTCCATGATCTTGGCGCGCAGCAGCTTCTCGTCGGTGAATATCCGCTTGGTGTAGCTTCCCTCAGGGGCGGACTCAAGGCGGCTCTTGAGCGTCTCCTCAAGGCGCGCGAGGCCAGTCCACTGGCCAAAGCATGTCGGGGTGCCGAGATGGCAGAAACCAGTGCCGTGCTGGACGACCTCGAAGACGAGCGAGTCAGAGTCGCAGTCGAGGCCGATAGCCACCAGGTCCTGCACACTTCCGCTCGTCTCGCCCTTGCGCCACAACCCGTGCTTGCGCGACTGGTACACGCCCTTCTGGGTGCGCATAGCCTCGGCAACGCTCTCGCGCGAAGAGTACACCATGCCCAGCGGGCGCGACGAGTGCGTGCTGCTGCTCACAATGGTGGGGAAGAGCCCGTCGGGGCGGTCGCTGACCACTGGAGCGAGGAAGGCATCTGCGATCGACAGGTGCGTTGCGCTCGTGACGCCGTCGGTGAGGGAGGCGGTGGGGATGACAATGGTGGAGGGGAGGGCAGCGCGGATGAGCTCCACAAGCTTCTCACCAGCGGGCAAGTCCGCGGGCGAGAGGTAGATGTGGGTGTTCTTCAGGCCGAGCGACTTGGCGGTGTGGGTAGCCTTCGCGTCCGTCACGTACAGTCCAGAGGCTCGCTCCGAAAGCTGAGCCGCCGAAGAGGCCAGCTCACTCTCGCCAACGGTGACGATCAGGCGCTCCCGGGGGACGTCGGCCAGGTTGTCGAGCTGGGCCTGAGACACAACGACTGCCTGCGCACCATCATTCAGCAGCGATACGAGGTCGTCATCGGCCATGGCAGCCGTTGCGTCAACGATGTAGCTCGCGGTGGCCGGAAGGGTGGGGAGGACGGCGCCGATGAGCGTGATGGGGACGAGCAGTGGGCCGATGAGCGTCAGCGCGGGCACGAGCACCGCCGCTGTGGGGTCCAGGCGCGGGAGGAAGACTGGCGCCGACATGGGTGAGGGTGAGGGGTGTTGGAACGATAACAATGAAGGTGTCCGTGATGGTCGCCATCGAAAATAACTTGAACCGGAGGAGCAGATCGGTCCGAGTCGTAATGTCAAAATGACGTGTAGTTGTGGCAGTGGCAGTTGCAGTGGCACTGGTGATGATGAGCTCAACGTGATGCATAGCGAGCTGCTTTGGGGCAAGCATGCACAACTGAGAATGATTATGGGTCAACTAATGCAGCTAGCTGCATTCTACATGTAAGTATGACTTCAGGAGTTTCGAAAGGTGCTTTCAATATGACGGATGAAAGTTGTTCAATGCCACTCCAACCCGTTGTAGTCAACCAGCATCAGTCGTGTTTCGTCTGATGGAGACAAGTATTCCTGAGCAGGCAACATGTAGGCATATGTTGGCAAGTAGCTCACCGATTATAACGGTCGCACTTAAGTATATGCAACAATCTACATGCCATTCACACCCTAGTACGGCGCATGCCTCTTCCCCTTGCCCCGCCTCTCGCCCCTCCGCGACACCTGCCTGCCACCACCACCATACACTGGCGTGACCTTGTCCTCAACCTCGCCGTCGTCCAGATCCATGTCCGCATCGCTCTTGTCGCTCTCGTCGCTGCTGCTGCTCTCTGTCTCAATCTCGCTCTCCTCGTCCTCGTCGTCGCTGTCGATGTCCTCACGTCCGTCTCCGCCGTCATCGTCGATATCCGGGTCCCCAGTCATGAGCCGTGGCAGCGACGCCAGACTCCAGCCAGCAAGCACACCGTCCTCAGAGCCAGTGTAGATCGCCTCGTCACGCACAGCGTGGTACATGGAGCGCACGACGTCTTTGTGGCCTCTTGACTCGGGTCCTGAGACAAAGTACGCAGAGGGGAGGTAGCCTGCGTCCTTCTTGCCCTCGTGGAGGAGGACGATGTCTCCGCTGCGAGTCAGCACTAGTTCAGGTTTGGGGTGCTTACGAGTTCGTCCCTGCGCCGACCATGGGTGCTCCGTTGCGGCCAATACCGAGCGTAGGGCACACATCGACGATGTACTCCGTTGTTAGGCGGGAGGGGTATGGCCTCTCCTCCATTGGTGCGTGGACGACGTTGGGTCCGGCTTGCGGTGTGTCGAATCTGCGGGCCATGAACTGAGTGGAAGGCACGTCTGAGAAGTCGCTGAACTGCTAGTCAGCGCAGCTTTACCAAACCTGATGTCTTCTCCTCTCCTTTTCCAAACTCTTACTCACCTCAAGCCCATCTCCCGAGTTGGCACCCAACCCCACCACACACGTAGCCACAGCATTCATGTCCGTCCTCGCCCACACCCGCATCCCTCCCTTCCACAGATACGCGCCAGCATCCGCGATCGGCGCCTGGTCGATCGAGTGTTCAGCATGCACTGCCTCGTCCTCGTCCACCTCCCTCGGGTCCGAGAGCGCAATACACCCGTCAGTGCCCGTACTGAGGAGGAGACGCCCGGGCGGCCTGTTCTCAGGCGATGTGAGCGACGGTGCGAGCCACTCCGCTGTCGGAGGGAGGATGTTCAGGCTCGTGATGTCGTTCGAGTGGGTTGATGAGTGAGCGTAGGCTGGTTCCCGGGTGTTGCGTGTGTCCCTGGAGCACGTCAGCGACTAGTTCCCGTAGAGATTGGTAGCGATCGGTTGAGCTTCAGGTGATTGCCATGCCAGAGGAATGCAATGAAGTCGAGGCCGTGCACGGAGCACCGAACTGCTTTGTAGGCGTGCACTTACCAGAAGAGAATGTGCGCCTCCGACGAGACCTGCTCACTACCACCAATAACCAGGTGGTCCTCGCTGCTCACAGCCAGTGCGAGCAACGGCAACGGTTTGCGAATGAACGCTAGTGTCAGTTATAGCAGACACACAGTCAGGCTGAACCCCCTCCCCACCCACCCTTGATTGTGGTCGCCGGCTGCCGACTCCGCTCGTCCCAGCGGATGATGTTCGCATCCTTCCCGCTGCTCCAGATACTCCCAGCATCGCATACGACCTTTGTCACTGGCGCAGTGTGGCCCTGGAGCGTGTCCACGAGCTGCAGGCTCTGCGCGTCCGCGATCGAGATGTGCGGCTCCGGGTGCTGCAGTGCCAGGTGGTTTGAGAGCGTCGTCGGCGTGATGCCCGTGATGTACGGCCTCGACGGCAGCGGCGCTGCGAGCGTCGCGAATGCGACGGGCGGCGGAGGGGCCATGGCAGCGAGGTTGTTGATGATGAGCAGCGGTGAGAGTAGTAGTCACCAGGTCGGGTTATGCTAGAAAATTACGACGGACGTCATGACCTCCACCGGTTGTTTTTGTTTTCGCTGGGATACCGAAGATGTTGCTGCTGTGACTCATTCGACCTTTCGCGTTTGACATTCGTCCTCGACTAGGTTCTTCTCGTTCTTCCGTGCCCAGGCCAGCTTTGAGGTTTGGAGCTAGCTGACCTGCTCTAACCATGGCAATCCGACACCCAAGGCCACGGCAGATCAGGCTCCCCTTCGACGTCCCCCGCCCATCGAAAGGTGGCGAGGTGCCAGTGCGAGCGTGTGGGATGTGAGTGGACCGGGGGGGGCGAGCTCAACAGTCTCACTGACCCCAGATGCCGAGCAGCAGATAACAGGTATACTTGTCCGAGGTGTAATGTGGCGTATTGCTCTTTGGCGTGCTTCCGCGACGAGGTGAGTATTGAAGTAGGAAGAATACAGTGTGTCGCGGCCCGGGACACTGCGGACATAGGACGTGTCGCTGACTCATGCCACAGTCCCACGCACAGTGCTCAGAACCCTTCTACAAGGCAACAGTGATGGACCAGATTGCGCTCGACCCGGAAGCAGCCGCAGACGAGAAGCGCAAGATGATGGACATGCTGCGGCGCTTTGAGGAGGCGCATGCGGACGGAGAGGATCTGAATGCGCTGCTGGACGAGGATGATGGGGGAGAGGACGAGCTGGCTGCTGCGCTGGAGGGTGTTGATATCGGTGAGTACGAGCCCGGTGAAAGGGCGGTCAGTGGCGTCGTGTTGTGCGTGGTTCGCTGTCCTCTCTTCGAGCTACATTGTCTACGAACGCCGGGATCAATGCGTTTTGCTGGGCTGACCACAGACTCTGTCGACTCGAACACCCTGCTCAAGCTCCTTCCAAAAGCACATAGAGACGCATTCCTCGCTACTATACAGGATCCGAACTCGGCAGAGGCGAAGGCCCTGCTCGAGGCAGCAGTAGAGGGAGGGGAGGTCGACAACCCCGACGCACCGCCATTACAGCCTACGGTTCTCCCCTGGTGGGAGGCAGATGAGCTGGACGCCGAGTCGGCGGCACAGCCTGAGGCGTTTGCAGATTGCCCTCCGAAAGCGGATGTGGGCTCACTCAGGCCGCCGGTAGCTGTGGCTGAGAAGCTGGTGTACAACTTGATTGCTATATGGTGAGTACAAGGAATGGAGCCATGGTCTATGAAGAAGAAAAAAGTGTAAATGATCGATATGAACAAGTCATATTGGAGCAGGAGAAGTGCAGAAGGAGGTGCTCAGAAGAGGCCAAATTGAGCAGGAGAGGGTGGAATGAGGCAGCAGGAGTGAGGCAGCAGATGTGATGCAGCAGTGGACACAATGGGGCATCGGAAGGGAATAATTAAAGCCAAACCACTTGGCCTCACAAGTGCTGACCCCAGCCTCGCCTACACCCACACCCTCCTCTCCCTCCGCCTCCCCTCCCTCTCCAGCACCCACCTCACACAACAAGGCATCCCCGCCCCCGACATCATCTCGGACCTCACCACGCTCCTCCCATGGCTCTTCGACTCGAGTACAACACGCTACGAGACAGCAAGAGGCGCCTGGACAGCAGTATGGGAGGCGATAGGACGCCTCGACGGTGCACAGGATCCAAAGACACTCGCCTTCCTCCTCGATCTGGTCGGCCGGCTCCTCCACCCCCCGATTACTACGGAGCCGCCTCGAGCCGTGGGTGTACTCGATGATCTGCACGCGTTTCTGTCCAGTACGAAGGGGAAGGGCGTTGCAGCGGCTGCGAAGAAGGTGCTGTTCTACGACGCGGCGATGGGCCAGCTGGGGAGGTCGGCGTGGCTGCGTGTCGAGGGGGAAGTGAGGCGCGAGGCGGAGAGGGTGAGGGAGGAGAATGGGCTGGGGAGTGGGCTGGGGAGGGGGAGGGGGAGTGGAGAGGCGCAGGGCAGTGCCGATTGTGGGTGATGAGAACGTGGCAGCGAAACGCGAGACGGGGTCAGCGAAGATCGAGCTGTTGGACTAGCTATTGTGTGTATGCATGTATGGGCAATGAGTAGCCAGATCGGAGGTGCTGAGCGGAGAGGGAGTGAGAAGACAGGTTGGTCAGTGTTGAGTTGAGGGAGAACAAGCAGTGAGCTGAGAGGAAATGAGCAGCCAAATCGGAAAGTGGGGAGTAGAGAGGAGCGGCTGTGGTGCCAATGGCCTGCTTTGCCTAAGGTGTCAAGCTAGTGGAAGCGATGAGTGTGTGATGCACAGAGCGAAAATGCCTCGACGACACGACGAACACGCCTACAATGCATGTCCGAGGTCAGCGATAGCTCGAGGCAATGTTCACAGGTGCTGAAAGATCTTGTAGCTGGCATTACGGTCATGGCGCATGACAGCTGAACGACAAATCAACACTGCAGAACATGAGTCTAGCGCTAGGATCGCTCAAAACACTCAGCCTGAGTTACGAGGCGCTACATCTTTTCAGGTCAGTTCGAGAGGAGTTAACTGGTGAATTTTTGGTGCGTACCGGTAAATCTGGTGCGTAGCGAATGCAGGAGAATGCAGGACCAGTTCGTCAGTGAGTTCGACCTTGTCGTGTCAATCCATGTACGCTTGGAGCGACCATGCGGCATGCGGGGCCAAACGCTCCTTCGAGCCTATGCATACTACGGTGACTGACCTTGCTGTGCAGTGGTAGTGGTGCAGGTGCATATACTAGATGGGATGCCACGCAGCCACGATCATCCGACAAACACGCTCTCGGGCATGTATGTAGTCAGCACAACGCCGAGCTAGGGCGAACGCAAGCGCGAGCGCGAGCGATCGATCATACCCTTCATGCCCTTCGGCTGCTCTCTGCAAATCATACGGAGCTTTGAGCGATTTCAGCGGTGCTGAACAACATGTACAACAGGGCTTGGGTGTCTATGTTGGCAGAAAGCATTGCGAGTAGCTCCTGGTCGGGAGGAGATGAGGACGTCGATGCATACAGTAGCTATGCAGATCCCAGCTTACTTCTGCGAGCTGCGGCAGTAGCAACACGTGCCGACGTCACGATGACGATCAGTACTCATATACTCAATATGCACTCATCATGCTCTCCATAGAGATCGTCAATCTCGATGCATGGTCGAGCTGCTTGCTCTGTTCAGTCGGGGCACATTACTCTGCACCAGCCTGCTTCATACACCAGCTACAGAAGAGCACACATGTTGCTTGCTCCCTGATGGCCCTGCACAGATGATCGCACGACGACGACAACGCCGGCCGAGGCCACATGCCCGAGGCTGCTGCTATCTGATAACTCGATGCCACATGCCCCCTGTGCGTCCGATTCAAATAAACCATCAGACGATCGATCAGTCGGCTTTTCTCGGGCCTCCTTCATATCTTTATCTGATTGCCAGGGGGTATTAGCGCATTAGCCATGTAGTACTGTATAAGCATATCCTGCCTGGTGAATAGTCAAGTCACTCCGAACAGGCAATACGACTCCAAGTCTCCCGGTAATACGAATCCATATGGGTTCATATGGACTCATCGGCCGGCACCACATGTCGAAAATCATCCCCCTGGCCGAGAAGGAGGAAAAAAAAAGTTGATGCCCGCAGGCCAAGGCCATGACAGGAGGGGAAATGCTCCCGCCCGCCCGTCACTCACCGCACCTCTGGCACTCCGCTTGCTCGCCCGGCCGGCAGCTCGGCGGTCGAGTGAGCGGCCTATGACTCTGCAGTGGAGAAGAGCTCTAGGATCTAGGACGACTGCTTGATAGTAGTATCATCTTTCGCTCTCAGCACAAAAAGCTCAAGCATAGAAAAGGACGCTCCTGTCCAGCGAGCATCGACAAGGTTTCGACGTCGATAGCAGTAGCAGTAGAAGCATCCCTCATCCGCATCAGTGAGTAACCAGAGACCAGAGCAGAGGAGGAGCAGAGCAGAAGGTGCAACACTCGGCCGACTGGAGCGCTCGACAAGCAGTCGGGTGTGACTTGGCATCGGTGTTGGTGTGGCGTGTATCCCCGAGCGGGGGGTGGGGGTAATGTTATACTCGTGCTTGGTGTTTCGGCTTGCTCCTCATCATTGCTCTTGACCTCTCTAAGGAGTCCCGCTAATGTCCCAGTCCCAGTACACCCCACTCCCCCTCCCCCCCGGCATGTCTGACAAGGCGGCACCATCACCAGCTGTCCCGCCGCCCCCGGGAGCTGGAGCTGCCAGTGGCACTGGGGCTGGATCACGCATCCACGTCCACCCGCATAGCGCACATATGGTCGACCCGGACAAGCTGAATGCGGCGATCGACGAGGAGGAGCACGACTACGAGGCCCTGCCGGTTGGGTATGGCTGGGGTGTGAATATGGCCGCGGGTGCTATGGTGAGTGATTGTGTGGGATAGGAGGTGATGAGCTGGAGGGAGGAGTGGAGAGAGAGTGGGCAGGGTGGGAGTAAGGGCGTGGGTTGGCATCATCGAGGAGTGGTTCAGAATAGGGACAGGAAGGATCCGGGGGAGTGATTTGCAGGAAGGGAGGGTGCAGGTTCTGGGAATATAGGAGGGAGTGAGAAACGGGACAAGGGAAGGAGGAAGGTGGAAGAGGTGATGGAAGGGAAGAGGGAGGTGGGGGAGCAGGATCGAGCAAGGAGCAGAGGAAAGGACGGGGGACGAGAGAGAGGATGTATGAATGGCAGAATGAGAGGATGCGTGATTGGGAGGAGCAAGGGTGACGAGGAGGAAAGCGGGAGCTCGCAGAGCCTCAAGTTTGGAGGGAAGGAAGGCGAGGGAGAGGAATGACAGGCGTCTCTTGCCTGAGAGGGAGATAGCAGGGCTGAGCGAGGTGTTGAGGTTGGGCAAGCAATAAGGATGGGGAGGGATGAAGCTCGTGGAGAGAGGAGACGCATGTGGATAGGGAAGAGACGTGCGGAGAGAAGAGTGGGCTTGTGAAGAAGGTGCAGAAGGAAGAGTGAAGAAGAGAAGAGAGAAGGAATGGGGTGGATAATTCTCGAGGGGAAGGTGCCGAAGGAAGGTGGAGGTGGTCGGGTTGTGGTCGACGCGAGGAGGCCGAGGAAGGTGGGACGAGCAATCTGCATGGCGAGGAAGGTGCATGAGTGACGAGGAAGGTGCTTCGGGGACGAGCAAGGTGCAGTGAGATGCACAGCGGAGCGCACTGCCAATGCGAGGGGTGCGAGAAGCGATGTAGTGCAGCACTCTGCATGTACAGGAGCCTGTGCGAAGAACTTCTCTCTGCAGTGGACTCTTGTTGTCTCCTTTCGAGCTGTCCTGTCCATGTCTGGTGTACATTCTGCCTTCGTTCTTCGAAATCTTGATCAGCTGGCCCATACTGTTGCAGTGCTGACTCCAGGCCGGTATCTCAGAACACGCAGCCATCTTCCCTATCGACTCTATCAAGGTGAGTGCTGGCTGTGGCGAGCAGATGTGCTGCGAGGCGTGGGCCGTAGTGGCATGGCGCGGGCCGGAGTGGCGTGGAGTGTGGCTCGGCGACTGCACTCGGTTTCAGACGGCCGATGTCACCTCTGGAGGCGTTGAGGTGCAGCCTTGTTGCTGGTGCGGTCCCAGTTGCAATCTCGATGTGATGCCACATTTGCCCTGGTATGCCCGAATACTTATCAAATGAGCACGGGGCTTGTTGGCACATTCGTGGCACTCATATCGAAATATCGCGAGCTGTCGCTCTTTTGACATGAGCCCACTCAGCTCGTCACTCGCGAACTGTCGCTCCCTTCACTGGCGTGGGCCCGCTCGGCTCGGATTCGCGAGCTGTCGACTGTTCCTTTGCAATGGGACCCCCTAGCTCATCACTCGCGAGCTGTCGCTCGCTCGTTTGCTATGGATCGCTCAGCTCTGCATTCGCAGCTCTCTCACTCGCTTGCTGTGGAACGGATCAGCTCGTCCCCTGCGAGCTGTCGCACACTCGTTTGCCATGGGCCTACTAGACTGGTAGCTAGGGGGAGTCCTTTGTTCGGCTCGTCACTTGCGAGCTGTCTACTCTGTCTTTGCTATGGGCCGCTCGTTCGCTTATATCGGCTCGTCACTCGCGAGCTGTCGCTCGCTCGATAGCTACTCCGGCTCGTCACTCGCAAGCTCCGCTCGCTCGTTCCGCGCCTCGCTGACCGCAGACCCGCATGCAAATTCTCCCCTCCCTAGCATCCCAAGCCATCTCCGGCACCGAGGGCGCCGCCGCCACAGCAGCAGCAACGGCGCGCGCGTCCGCCCCGATCTCCACCTTCACCGAACACATCCGCTCCGCGCGCCTCGGTGACGGGTTCCGCTCCCTGTGGCGTGGTGTTGCGTCCGTGATCCTCGGGGCAGGTCCGGCGCACGCCGCACACTTTGGGATGTACGAGTTTGTGCGCGAGATCGCCGGCGGGCGCGAGGACGGGTGGAAGGGTGTTGCTGGGACGGCGTTGGCGGGTGGGATGGCGACGGTCACGAGTGATGCGTTGATGAATCCGTTTGATGGTGAGTGATAGCGAGCCAGCGCGAGACAGGTGCGCCAGCACCTGGCGAGCGATTGGCGAGTGGTCGGGGAGTGAGTCAGTCGCGGCAGTGAATGGCGAGGTGTTGGTGAGCCATCAGCCGCGTCAGTGACGGGCTCTTGCCTCCACACCAAGCTGGCACCACCCTCGATACTTGTGCCCCTTCTCTTCCTCCTCGCCTCCTCGCCTGGCTGGCGCCAGACTCGTCGGCTCGTCGGACGCGCTAACCCCAGTCATCAAACAACGCATGCAGATGGCCAACTCACCCTATCGCACCGTTGCGTCCGCGGCCACCACCATCTTCCGCAACGAGGGCATCCAGGCCTTCTACATCTCCTACCCGACCACCCTGACCATGACTGTCCCCTTCACGGCTGTCCAGTTCAGCTGCTACGAGTGGCTCAAGAATTTCATGAACCCCTCGGGCGCGTACTCGCCGCTGACGCACGTGACGGCCGGTGGTGTGGCTGGTGGTATTGCCGCAGCAGTGACGACGCCGCTCGACGTCGCCAAGACGCTCCTCCAGACCCGCGGGAGCTCCGAGGACCCACGGATACGCAACGCGCGGGGTATGGGCGATGCGCTGAGGATCATCGTCGAGCGGGACGGGTACAAGGGGTTGAGGAGGGGGATGCTGCCGCGGGTGTTGACTGTGGCGCCGAGCACGGCGATCTCGTGGTTGAGTTATGAGTTCTTCAGTGAGTGCGAACAGCACCGCAGGTGCTGTGAGCGAGCTAGCCGAAGCCCCCACAGGGGGCTGAGGTGGTCTGAGTGCTTCAACGAGGTGGCCTGGGCGCAGCAGGGAAGGGTTGACCAGGGTGCGGCTTCCTCAATGGATATCAGCGGACCGCACTCCTGGACACAGTCGAGACTCTGGGCAGTGGCAGCTAGTCAAAAGTGGCAGCTTGTCACTTGCCGCCGCACCGGTGTTCTGGGTAGATCACACCTGGTTGGTCTAGCTGCTGCCTGTCTTTTTTGTCCGCCTCACGCATCCTAATGGACCTGCTCTCGCTGGGAACACGCTAACAAGCAGAAGCACTCATCTACCGCGGCGGTCACCTGCCCGAGACGGGTACTGTGGCATAGTCGACGGCTCGATGTCGGTCCGACGATTCTACGAAAACCCAGGGATGTTGGAGGAGGAGATCAGATCAAAAGCACTAACATGAGAGGAGCCACAAAAGGCCCCGACGTCATAGAGGTCATGGCCCGGATGCTTACCCGGCCAGCCACTGCCATGTTTCACAACTGTACGCTACGCCTAGAGCTAGAGGGATCATGCATGGGTGCAAGCACTGTTCGGTACGAATGCCGGTGGAGTTGGTCGTGCTATGCAGCTCCTACTGCACTCAGCGTCGCATATACGGAGTCGCCTGCAGTGCTGTGATGTGCCGTTTGGCGTAGACAGGAGAGTCACTCGGCAGCAAGAGCGACTCCGTTGTTACCAGAACCTCAGACATTGCATAAATGCACGCAGAGGCCGAGCAGCGGCCAATCTGCTGGCTCGACGCAGTCCCATTCACAACATGGCATAGTACAATATGTATCAGACAACGATAGAAAGTAGATATGAAACGAACGGACGGAATAGAACCTTTTGACGACAAGCCGGTCACTTGCGGTTATTCTCGACTGCAGAGGCTCCTGTATTCAGATCCGTGTCAGAGGAGGGCGTGTACTGCTTCTGTCCGATGTTCTCTCGCTCGTGTTGACCCTTGCGCGGAGGTGTCTTGGGATTGTCCTGGGACTCTCCCGACGAGGTCGACTCCGAGAACACGTCAGATGTACGCGGCTTCCGTGTCATAGACATGCCCTCAGCATTCATCTCTTGCATGGCGTGGATCGCTTGCACTTCTGCTTCAGACGCTATCGGGTAGCGGTAACCTGACTTGTGCCAAGCCTCGTACTCATCTTCGTAACCTTGCAGTAACGAGTAGTTTATGGGGCGGCGATCTTCGATTTCCAGTCTGACAAGCGTATCAGCCGGAGAGTTATGCAAGGCGTCAAGGACGCCCTGCATAAATTCGACAAGAACCTCATGAGGAGGAGCAGACAAACTGCCGGGAGGAAGAGCTTTCGTCGCCTACGATGTGGTCAACTCCAAGCAACGGAAAATCCGTGAGGGACTGTAATTCCTGACACTCACCATGTCAATCGCGTCATGTATATGCTCGTCCATGACGTGACGCCATTCTTGTATTGTTTCAGGACATCGACCAAGGCTGCAAGACTCATAGTCTTCCCAGCGACTCCACGATAGCCTGTGCTATTAGCGCCATGGTGAGAGTTTGCTTACATCTCGATGGCTTTGTCTGTCGCGGCGAGTATAAAGCCATTCATGTCCTCGGGCCCTTGGTTCTTGTTCCAGTGACTGGTGGCGAGCCGCGCAGCAGTAGACACACGTATATCATCGTCCACGACCGCGCGGTAAGGTGGGCTGCCATTGAAGCCCCATGTGTAATTGGTACGCGGAAAGAACAGGTAAGGGTTGGTCAGCTCAGGGAGCTTTGTCGGAGGGTCGACCATCTTCTGCAAGACAAAGAGTTAAGTTTCGATAGTGGGGGTTCGAGCGCTACCACACAAGTGATGGGAGACGGAGTGGGGATCAAACACTTGAACAGCCGCACACAAGTGGCGTGGCAACTTCGCGAAAACTCGGATATACTCAGTTATAGTCACAGTCCTGGCACAAATGAACACTGATCTCGGGTCGAAGCGTTGAGGCAATTACGGTGTCGGGAAGCATGACGAGCAGTGAACCATCGCCGATGAGCAACGGTTCAGATAACAGCGTCAGGAGTAACACGTGTTTATCAGAAGAGCTAAAAGCTAAATTGCCTTATCTTCCATTCAGATGTGATTTGTTTTGCAGCTCAAGGAATAGACTGCAATAGCATTTACCTAACTATAAGAACAGTGAGGCGATCATCAAGAGTGCCGGAGTGCAACTGTCAACTGCCTCTGCTGGCTTCGATCACAGGTCGACTTCTTGTATCAGGCAGGTTGCTCATAAGGTTATCATGCAATTCATCGACAGCCCCTGTGGGGCAACGGCCAACCCAACACTGCACCCGATAGACGCGATACACACAATCTCAAGTTTTGATCGAAGGCCTTGGGTTCGATTCCCCGAGCTGTACAACTGCAAGAGCACTTTCGCGCCTTGAGGGGAAATCTTCAGTGACGCGCTTACAGAGATATCGGACCGGCTCGTGGCGATCGGCGCGGGCGGAACGGGTTCGTGGGTTCCAATGCAAACCGTGCAAGAAGGCGCATCTATCGTCGGGAGGCATAAGTTTCCTTTCGAACAACTTCAGTCTAAAGGTAGTTCTCATCTTCTGCCCTTGCGAAAATTCAACCTTTGCGTCGCTCCTGAGGACAGCATGATCGAGTTCCAATACGACCATGACTTCTTTTGAAAGCTGCCCTCAAGCGTCTATCTCAACTACGAAGCTACAGGATGGACAAGACCGTCCTCTTCTCCCTGGAAAATGTGGGGTATGCACTGCCGTTGGAGCTCATGCATGGAGCTGTTCATCAAGGAAACGCTTTCTTCCTCACCCAAGTGGTCAACAAGCGCATCGTTATCTCGCCTCCGATTGGCCAACTCTTGTCTGGACAAGCAATCTTTGCCTCGACCTCTGCTGACCCCGCCTGTCATCAGGCATTCCTTGCAGCCTCTGCCCTCAACACACTGCAGACAAGCCAGCGCCAGGGGACGCCCCGACATACTCCTGAGTTCGACGTCCCTCCCTCCCGGCTATTCCTTGGTCGTCCCCCGTGCGCGCAGTCGGACGACGAGGAGGAACCGACTGATAAGGATTTTGATCCTGTCAGCGTGCGTGTAGAAGTGGAGGACGACGAGTGAGCCATGGGGCCATCATCGCGATAGTAATCAGTAGTCGTTGTATTCGTCGTTCAATGTGGATGCTGTATGACGATTGTGATTGACTGTGGCGCAGCTGTGCGATGTGAAACATCACCACCTGCTGAGTGAGTGTGTGGCTCTAGTTTGGGGACCATGAGTCGTCACCTGCATCCGGTAAGCTACAGTAGAGTCAACCATGTAGCAAACGAGATGATGTGACTGGGGTCGATTAGTTCTGACGGCACGACGAAACTGCAGTACACTACTGAGCACTGTGTGAAGGAGTAATGGAATGATACACATCCTTGTTCACAAAGGCATACAGAACCTACACATCAGCTGAAGCGATTGACTGTTAAAGCGATTGACTGTTACTCCGCTTCCGACAACCTCTTGTGTGATGCATTGATAGCTCGCGCCTCCGCCGCCGTCGCGACAGGGTAGCTATACCCCGAAGTGTACCAGCGTGGCTGAGAAGCATCAACCTCCTCCTCATACCCTTCTAGGACGGAATAGTCAATCGGCCGACGTCCATCAGGCGTGAGACCACGCATCGAGTCCGTGGGGGAGCTGTGCAGTGCATCAAGGGCGCCCTGCACCAGTTGCTCACAACTCAATGGCCTTATCTGTCGCGGCGAGTATGAAGCCATTCCCGTCAACAGGGCCACGCTTCTTCACCCAGCGACGGCTAGCGCTCCTCGCGGCAGTCGAGACTCGCAGATTGTCATCCACGACTTCGTGGTAGGGCGGAGGGCCGAAGAACCCCCTGGTATGGTCCGTACGAGGGAATGAGAGGTACTCGGATGGGATGGCCGACCTCAGCGGAAGAGTCATGCTTGGTCCGACAGATGATTGAGTGCTAGATGAGCGGAAGATCAGCCGACCACTGCAGCACCTGTCAGATGTCAAATATGTCAGATGCGTCAAACATGAGGTGTTCCGAAGCCTTGTGTGTAACTGTGGAACTGTGGCGGAAGATGATAGAGACAGACACATAATGATATGCCACTCGACGTTACGTAATTGCATTACTGACCTTATCCTGGTCAGATGCAGTATGAGATGGTCACCTCGTCCGTAACATCTGGAGTCTTACCTGCAGTGACCTTGATGTACTTGTTTAGCAGAGCGATGCAGGTGGTCAGCTGAGCAATGCAGGTGGTTAGCTGAGCGATGTAAGTGGTTGACTGATCGATGTGTGGTGGTTAGCTGTAGGTGCTGAGCGATGTAGGTGGTTAACAGAGCGATATAGATGGTTAGCTGAGTGATGTAGGTGGTTAGCTGAGCGATGTGTGACTCTTGAGGGACACCGGTCGGCAGCTCTGCCTTTCGCAGTCTTGCTTGTCAGTGGTGATGACGTCCCGCTTATCAGTAGAAATGACCTATACTCCCTGATACCACATCGATGCCCCGCGCGCCATTGCTCGCTCCGCTCGGGATCGCGCACTCGGCGCCGCTGCGCGCCGCCTCGTGCGCGGCTATCCTGTCAAGTTCTATGCATCATACCCTACACCACCGCTCACTCGCCCTGCTCCCACGCCTTAGAGCTTCTCCAAGATCGCGTCGGTGTACTCCTTGGTGCCGGCCTTGCCGCCGAGGTCGCGGGTGATGTGCTTGCCCTCGGCGATGGTGGAGAGCGCCGCGTGCTCGATCTTGTTGGCGTAGTCACCGAGACCCATGTGGCGGAGCATCATCAAGGAGGAGAGGAGGAGCGCGGTGGGGTTGGCGAGACCCTTGCCTGCGATGTCGGGGGCGGAGCCGTGGACAGCCTCGAAGATGGAGGCATCGCGGCCAATGTTGCCCGAGGGGGTGAGGCCGAGACCGCCGATGAGACCGGCGCTGAGATCGGAGAGAATGTCACCGTAGAGGTTGGGCATGACCATGACCTGGTCGGAGAAGGGGGCGGGGTTCTGCGTGATGCGGAGGCACACACGGTCGAGGAGGTCCTCGTCGTACTCGATGCCGGGGTACTCCTTGGCGACGGCGCGGCATGCGGTCAGGAACATGCCGTCGGACATGCGCATAATGTTGGCCTTGTGGACGGCGGTGACCTTGGAGCGGCCGGACTCCTGGGCGTAGTGGAAGGCGTAGCGCGCGACACGCTCAGACGCCTCGTAGGTGATGAGCTTGATCGACTGGACGACACCGTCGACAATCACGTGCTCGATACCAGAGTACTCGCCCTCGGTGTTCTCACGGATGAGGACGGTGTTGACGTCGTCGTAGGCGGTCTTGTAGCCCTTGATGGAGACACAGGGGCGGACGTTGGCGAAGAGGTTGAAGGTGCGGCGGAGGGTGAGGTTGAGGGAGACGTGGCCCTTGCCGACTGGGGGTTAGCCTAAGCGTACACGAGCAGCAGCGAAGCTGCTGCGAGGGGGCGCGAAATGGAGCAGCAACAGCAACAGCTGCTGCGGGGAGGCGAGAGGGCGAGAGATGTCCACAGCAGCGAGGTAGTTGTTGCGAATTAGGACGTGAGGGGTCTGAAGGTAGCAGCAACAGCTGCCACGACACAAGGCAGCAGCAGTAACGGCTGCTGCGAGGTGGGCGTAAGGAGTGAACACCAGATCACTGGCAGCAGCGACAGCTGCTGCGTGACGGGGATTGGACTTAGGAAAACGTTTTCATTGTGGGCCTCCAAAAGCTGCGAGTGGAGCAGATGCGTGAAAGGGCGAGGCGAAGGAGCAGCGCTGATGGCTGCTGCGATGACTGCTGCGTAGCAGAGGCGCGGATGTGGAATATCACGCAGGCCAGCTGAGTAGAGCAATCAAGGCGAGCAAGCAGTCACGCCTGCTGCGCGGTGTGGAGGTGATCGACGAGCAGCAGTAATAGCTACTGCATGATGAACGACCTAGTGCCCAGCCCGCTGCTCCTGAGCGTATGAGACTGCGTTGCGCGCGAATTCACAAGAGCAGCATGCAAGCTCGCGAAGAAAGGTCGCTCCAGTTAAGGGACAATTGCCATTGCAAAACATATGGTAACCTTGATCATGCTTCGCTCAAGAACGACAGTCGCAGTGCGTACTCTCGAGAGTTCGCGACATGTCGAGTTCCAGTGCACACTAGGCGCTTGCCATGGATGAGGCAACCATATGCGACCACCTGGAGTCCTGCAAGCATTTGAGGGCAGCAGCCACCAACAGAAGTATGCTGTATTGCTTCATGCTATCCATTGCACTGCAGACACACCCATGCACATCATTAGCGGCACGGAGCACAGCAAAGCAGCCCATGAGCGACGTGCACGCTTGTGCCACTTTTTCTGGCTGCTGCATCCGCTCGATTCGAAACGAGGCTCAAAACCCCCTCGATCAAACAAACGAAACCAGGACAATCGCTCGTAAAGCGTGCAGCTCGCGAATCGCTTCTTGGAGCACATAGTACTCCTTGATGAGTGCTCATCGAGAGACTCTGTGAGCCGAGAAAGGCGAGCAAGGTCGCTGGACGAGGAAGGTGGAGGATATACAGGCCGAGGAAGGTGGTTGAGTGGACCGAGGAAGGTGTCAAATCATCCAGTCATCTCGACGTGGCACCTTCCTTTTCATGACAGCCTCCCTCGTGCACCTCCTCTCCCCCCTCCATCGCATCCATCCTCTCCTCTTCACCATCGCCCCCTGTCCCTCGGCTTTTCGATTCTCAACCCCTCCCTTCCCTTCTCATGTTCTGATACCTCCTCTCCTCACACTCCACTCACCAGGAGTAGCAAGGGGACCCTTGAGCGCGACAGTGTTCTTCTTCACAGAGCGCACGGCGTCCTCTGGGATCTGGGTCTTGCCGTCCTTGAGGATGGGGGTGACATCGACCTCCTCCCAGACGATGGGGACCTTGGCGGTCTTGTAGATTGTCTTGACGGCCTCTGAGATCTCGGGGCCGATACCGTCTCCGGGGATGAGGGTGACGGAGTAGTTGCCCTGCGGGTTAGGGGGTTGACATCGAGGAGGGGGGTGACTCACGTTCGAGTCCTTCTTGCCGGCGAAGGCAGAGGTGACGGAGGCGTAGCCGCGGGCGGTCTGGGGTTAGCGAATGTTGCACGACGACATAGTATGAGCGTGTGAGAGGTGTGGAGGTGACACGGAGGTGGACTTGAGCACAGTTGTTTGCTCCTTGCCAACTCTTGGCAGATTTCCAAACTTCACAACAACACCACACCCGCGGTGCGGTGATGAAAATCCAACCCACCTGTGCTGCCCGGAAGCTTGTTGCGATAGCGCGCGTGGAGCGGAACATTGCTTTTGATCAGGAGTAGGAGGGAGAGAGTAGAGAGGGTGTGGTGCTCAGCGACTCGACTGGAACCAGAGATAGAGATAAAGATGTGGATGGAGAGGTGTGAAGGATTGAAGCCGTCGCTCGCTGTCGCAGAGCAAGGAGCAAGCAGTGACGCTGCCTCGAACTTTACCCTGTCCCTGTGTCCTTGCCTGTATTTTGCTCGTTATCCTCCCCTGCACCTGCGTACACTGCACCTTCCTCGGCCGTACTCGCCCTATAACGGCCGAAACTTGTATCTTCCCCCCATGTATGCGTCACCTGCAAGACCTGGCGACACCTGGCGATATTCGGATCTACGCGGGGAGGGGTGCTACTGCCGCCGGCAATGGCGTTGAGCGTGATCAGGTGAGGTTGAGACGAGGGCAAAATAGAGAGTCACAGCAGAATGAGGAGCATGCATGTGGTGCTCTGCACCACTGTGTGAGTATGAGCAATTGCTCGATCTTTTGCTGAAGTCATATGTGAGCAGATCTTTCTTCTACATTGCTGGCTCATTTCGCCGTATTGACAAGAAGTATCGCCGATCCGTGCCTTGGGTCGTCGTCGCTCTAAGCCAAAAATCCAAGCCACAAGTCCTTACTTTGAGCTCTGTCCCTGTTACGCGCGCCGGCGGCGGCGGGCGGCAGTGGCACACGTTGGCCTATCATCTGGCGCGAGGGGTTGCAACTGCCGCTTGCTAGTGTGGTAGTGTGGTAGTGTGGCAGAGCGGCGCAGATGAGTTGAGCGATGCCGGGGGTGCTTGCCTGCCAGTCTGGGTAGATGGGCATGAGGTTGGACGAGGAGCGAGGAGTGGTATGTTGTGGTGACAGTGAGATCAGGAGGGTCTAGATACATTTGAGGGGTCGTATCGAGTGGTCTGAAGAGAGAGATATACGCCAGTATGAGAGTCTAGACGATGTGTTCGGAGGTTGTATTGATCCTGAGTGTGGTGGTGGTGCGTGATGCTACAGTATGCAACGGTAACATCGAGCTTCAAGATCGATTGAAGCAGCATCGCCATTCTGGACCGTGACTGCATTTCTCCTGCTATAATTTGCGGCGATGTTCGAGAATGCATCAGTTGTGGTGATGATGCATATTGGTAAACAACATTGCCATCGAGCGTGAGCCTCGATGACAGCAGCCTAGCCACTCTGGACCGTGGCTATATTCCCTCCTACTGTGGTTCGAGGTCAAGTTCGAGCGTACATAAGGTACGTGTGCAGTGGTGGTTCTGATGGTAGCTACTTCGCCATGCAGGCCATGGGGCTTCAAGGTCGATGACAGCAGCCTAGCTAGCTAGCTATTATGAATCGTGACTGAATTACTCCTGCTGTGGTTCGAGGCCAACTTCGAGCCTGCTTAAGGTACGTACGTGTGCATTGCTGTGGTGCATGATTATACGCAACCTCCGCCATGGAGCCTGATGTCGATGACAGGCATACTAGCCACTCTGAACCGTGTAGATATATCTCCTGCTGCATTGCGAGGCAATGTACAGTAGCTTTTAGTGGAAAATCGCCTCGTGATGATTCATTTCAAGTTACTACTCCAATCGATACAGGAGAGCCCCCCCCCACATCGTAGAGGGCTACTACTGATAATCTTGCACTTGACCTTCAACTGGCAATGACGTCCGATGCGTCGCCAACCAATGCACTTCACCAATCGAGCAATCAAGCCCGAGTACTGCATAGAGTACAGCAGCCGATCGTGCTCATCAGCAACATTCATGAACAAACCGATTATGATGACCATGCCACTAGATGCCGAAGACCAATCAACTACAATACAGAACTCACCAACGTCCATTGACTTACATGACCATAGCGGATGCCCACTGGGATCCCCTCAGAGACCCCAGACCCCCTTTCCTGATCCTAATCCTAATCCACAAACCATCTCTCACCTAACCCTTATGCCTAACCCAGTCGTAGTGCCATGGAGTTGCTCACGCACCACCACGCCACACCCTACCCCATGCCTGAGCAGAGATGCATCTATACTATACTACAACACTACTGGTTCCGCGCAAGCTGCTTCTTGGCGAACGCGTCCGTCATCTCCTTCTGCACATTCGGCATGACCTGTGCGTACTTTTCAAACTCCATCGAGTACTCGCCCTTGCCCTGCGTCATGCCACGCAGCTGCGACGAGTAGCCGAACATGTCATTCAGTGCCACCTCGCACAGGAGCGTGAACTCGTCGTCGCGGATCTCGGTGTCGAGGATGGTTCCCCTGCGCTGGTTGATGCCTCCGATCACTGCGCCCTGGAACTCGATCGGCGCGATGATCTCCACACGCATGACGGGCTCCAGGATCGCAGGCTTGGCCTTGGCGTATGCCTCCTTGAACGCGTTGATCGTACACAGGCGGAACGCAAGCTCGGACGAATCGACAGAGTGGTGCGCACCGTCCTGGAGCACGAACCGGACACCATTGACCACATGGCCAGTGAGCAGACCGCGGTTGAGCGCCTCGTAGAAGCCCTTCTCGATCGCAGGCACGTAGTTGGCAGGAATGTTGACACCGACGAGGTCGTTGACAAACTCGCTGTCCTTGCCTGTCTCGGGGTCGTGCTCGAACGGCTCGACGAAGCCCTTGACGCGCGCGTACTGGCCCGCACCACCGGTTTGCTTCTTGTGCAGGAAGTCGAACTTGGCGGGCTGGGTGATCGTCTCGCGGAACGCAACACGCGGCTTGCCAGTCACACATGCGACGTTGTACTCGCGGCGCATGCGCTCGACGTAGATCTCGAGGTGGAGCTCGCCCATGCCGCTGATGATCGTCTCGCCCGACTCGTCGTCCACATGCACACGGAACGTCGGGTCCTCCTTCTGGAAGCGGTTGAGGGCGCGCGAGAAGTGCACAGACTCCTGGCCCTCGGGGCGGATCGAGAGCGAGATGACTGGCTCAGGGACGAACATGGACGTCATGGTGAGCGACGTGTTGCCCTCGGTGAACGTGTCCCCTGAGGAGCAGTCGACGCCGAAGGTGGCACAGATCTCACCAGCACTGACAGTGTCGACATCCTCCATCTCGTCGGCGTGCATGCGCACCAGGCGTGGCAGCTTGACGCGCTTGCCTGTGCGTGCGTTGTAGATCATCATGCCCTTTTTCAGCTCGCCCTGGTACACGCGCATGTAGGTCAGCTGGCCGAAGCGGCTCTCCTCGAGCTTGAACGCCAAGCTGAGGAGCGGCGCGTCACTGGCAGGCGCGAGCGGCACAGGCGGGGCAGCGGCGGGGAGCTTGGTGTCTGTCGCGACGGCGGGCACCTCACTCGGGTCGGGCAGGTACGCGCACACGCCGTCAAGCATGTTCTGCACACCGGTGTTCTTGATTGCTGATCCCATGAACACGGGCGTGAAGCGCAGGCCGACAGTCGCGCGGCGGAGCGCCTGCTGGATGTCGAGCTCGGAGATGGGCTCCTCGTTCAGGAACTTGTCACACAGGGTCTCGTCCGCTTCAGAGAGCTGCTCGATGAGCTCGTCGCGCTTCTGCTGCGCGAGCTCGCGGACCTCCTCGGGGATCTCGTCCTTCTCCACCACGACGTTGCCCTTGACGCCCTCGTTGTAGATCGCCTTCATGCGGATAATGTCGACGACGCCCTTAAAGTCGCTCTCGGTGCCGATGGGGACGCAGACGGCTGCCGCGTTCATCTTGAGCTTGGTGCGGAGCTGCTCAATGACACGGAAGGGGTTGGAGCCGGCCCTGGGGGTCAGCAACGCAGTTTCCAGGTATTGTCCGTGCCGTAACCCCACTCACCGGTCCATCTTGTTGATAAAGGCGACACGGGGAACATTGTAGCGACGCATCTGGCGGTCCACGGTGATGGTCTGACTCTGCACACCCGACACGGCACAGAGGACCAGCACCGCACCGTCCAGCACACGCAGGGCACGCTCGACCTCGATGGTGAAGTCGACGTGGCCGGGGGTGTCGATAATGTTGAACGAGTACTTCTCACGCTCGGGGACAGGCTCGCCCTCCTTGTGCTCGTTGGGTGGTGGCGGCGCAAGCCAGTCGGCGAATGTGGCAGCCGACTGAATAGTGATACCCTTCTCACGCTCGAGCTCCATGCTGTCCATCTTGGCGCCGACGGCGTCGCGGCCGCGCACCTCGTGGATATCGCGGATACGTCCGGTGTAGTAGAGGACGCGTTCGGTGAGGGTTGTCTTGCCCGAATCGATGTGTGCGGAGCTGCGGTCAGCGGGAGTTCAAGGGTGGTGGTGGAGTGTCAGATCAGTCAGAGCTTGCGCAGGCTAGTCAGGCAGACTTGCCAAACATGCCGAACAGCTCTTATAGGCCAGATCATTGCTCAGCATGCTGCGCTCTCTACTATCCAGCTGCCCCAACTTCACTTACATTCCAATATTCCGCATACGAGTGACACGCTTCCTGTCCGCATCGGTGAGCGGAGGCGCCTCCTGCACAGGGTACTCCTCCGCCGCCTCCTCAGCGACCACCTCTGCCTCCTCCGCAACAGCAGCCGCCGAGCTCGCCCATCGCCGCTGCACACCCCGCGCAGACAGCACAGCCGCAGCCGAAGTCGAGCAGGACGAAGACGAGCTCGCAGCAGCGATGGGGCGAGCTGCGCGGACCAGCGCAGGCGCCGCCGAGCGAGGGGAGGCGCGCAGGACCGCACTGGGCAGCCTGGAGCGCACGAGCAGACGCGAGACAGCAGTCATGGCGGCTGTTTTTGGGTTCTAGGATGAGGGGACAACGTCGTGCTCGTCGTCGGCGAGCTCCTTGTCGTCTTGGACTTTGCTATTGTGAACAGGTCGCTCATCTCCAGACTTTTATTACTTCCGCTGACTGCCGGGGAATCGGGCCTGCTCGGGGCGGGGCAGGGGTTTCCCACGGTCGGGGGGTGTGGGTGGGACTGGGTTCGAATCTAGCTAGAGGACTGCAGCTTTTTGTCGGAAATCTGGTGAAGCTAATAACGGATTATGCCAGATCTGCAGTAGCGCAGTAGATCGAGTGGAGAGGAGAGAGGCGTATATGGTGGCATCTTGATGCTGACCGAAATCCACAGCAGCAGCACTGGAAGATGAACAACAGATCCAACCAGTAGTCAATCGTCACGGATCCAGTATGCTCTGCCTCGTACTGGGTAGAATGCATCATGCTAACTGGTCGAAGCTGAGAGCAATATAGTAGTTATATGCCTCTAACATACATGACATTTCAATGGCTGTACGCTAACGCTAGAAAGGCAACTGGTGATCAACAAGCAAGCACCCATTAATACTGCAGAGAGCACAAGCGCACAAGCGCACAAACCTGCGTGTGGCTGCTCCATAACCCTACTTGTTTTAATCGCCTCTGCCTCTGCTTCTGCCTCACGACGACAGTCATTGCAGATGCACATGCTTCACCCACCGACGTCCACCTGCTGCACGATGCAAGATCTACGCTGCCCGCTGCACGCATGCGGACACTCTGCTACGCTCTGTGGTGATTGGGCACCTCAGACAGTTCTGTAATAATCGCGCACTATGCGATCTGCTTGGCATCGTCGACCTCCTCGCTCCTCACCACACAGGAGATAGCGGATATACACCCGTTGCACCGCCTGCGTCTCGGCGCTGCCCGGTGCCCGGTTGCCACCCACTACTAGGCACTAGTGATGCATCCGGGACCAAAACCGCGCGTCGACTACCCTCCAGAAGCGTGCACGAAGTTAATCGACGACGACGTCAGACCAGCAGCAGCAAGGATAGCAGGGGTTGTCGACTGCACGCGATAACATATTCCATCAGCCATCAGCTGTTCGACATCACCCATCAACATTGCATTGACAGTACGGCTCTAGACTCGCTCTTACCTTTATCTGCTGCACAATCTTGAGCACCCGTACCCGGCATGGGCAAGAACCAGTCCAAGCTCAGCTCTGACGAGCTCGCCGAGCTCCAGAAGAACACGTACTGTGCGTTGAGTGATGGCCATGCTGACGCTTCCAGTTGACAAGAAGGTGCGATAGCTGCTAGGAGGGGGTTACAGGGAGCAAGCTGACGTGCAGGAGCTGCAGCAGTGGTACAAGGGGTTCCTGAAGGACTGCCCGTCTGGAAAGCTGAACAAGGATGGTGCGTACTGGGTTTGGGGGTGACTGACCACTGCAGAGTTCAAGAAGATCTACAGGCAGTTCTTCCCATTCGGCGACCCGTCACAATTTGCAGACTATGTGTTTAACGTGGGTCTGGGGGAGGGGAAGGGGTCGCTGATAGCCAGGTGTTTGATGAGGATAAGAGCGGGACTATCGAGTTCAAGGTGAGTGTAGTCGTGAGGTCGCTTGGTCGCAGAGGATGCAGAGGGGTGCCGGAGTGGTAGTGGATGGTTTAGCCCACAGTGCAAAGCCTACAAATGGAGACTGCTTTGGCACCTCTAGTGTGGCTCCACGCAAGTGTGGCTCCACGCAAGTGTGCGCCGCAACGAGCCACGCCAGAGCAGAGCGTTATGTATCTCGTGGCTGTCCCGTAATGCTATCCTCCCATCGTCCCTTTCCACAAGCATCGAAACAGACCTGTAAGGACTCGCTGACAGCAGGAATTTATCGGCGCACTCTCTGTGACCTCGCGAGGAAGGCTAGACGAGA
Source organism: Cutaneotrichosporon cyanovorans (assembly GCA_002335625.1). Taxonomy (NCBI): domain Eukaryota; kingdom Fungi; phylum Basidiomycota; class Tremellomycetes; order Trichosporonales; family Trichosporonaceae; genus Cutaneotrichosporon; species Cutaneotrichosporon cyanovorans. Next base: position 47,610 of record BEDZ01000014.1, on the reverse strand, counting down.
AGCTCAAGTGTGAGTCTACTTTCGCATTCGCCTGCCAGCTACCGTCATTCCTGACATGCGACATCACGGCCTGCGCCACGCGTCACCTTGCCCGCCCTCAAGCTTCTGCTAACCCCAGGGGCATTCCAACTGTACGACATCAACGGCGACGGGTACATCACCTACGACGAGATGCTCCAGATCGTCCGCTCCATCTACAAGATGACAGGGCAGATGGTCCGACTTCCAGAAGACGAGGACACGCCGGAAAAGGTGAGCCGGGCCTCTACCAGCTGGCAATGGCTTATTGCTAACCCCAGCGCGTGGACAAGATCTTCCGCAACATGGACCTCAACCACGACCACCAGTTGACGTTCGAGGAGTTCAAAGAGGGCAGCAAGCAGGATCCGACGATCGTGCAGGCGCTTTCGCTTTACGACGGGTTGGTGTAGGCTGGATAGAAGAGGTTTATGTATGCTGCTGTGTCGGGGTACTGGAAGGGGTAGCCTTGATGGCTCTGGTCTGACGCATCGGCATCGCGCGGTATGCATGTCAGGATCCGCCAAGTGCAGTCATGACTGTTGTTGGCTCGGACAAACAATTGATCTGTGTACATCTCCTTCAATCCCACAATTTCGGGGTGATCAGCGCACTCCCGTCTATGAGTTTGAGCGCGAGTGTGAGCTAGTTGTTGAAATGCGCTGCTGGTGTCTCGAGAGGTGATGGTTGTGCATACGTGCCACTGGCACGAGGTTAGAGTTCAAGTCCGTATTGGCTTCTGAAACCATTCGTTTGACAGTTGCTGAGTGGCTCTTTCAGCGGAGTTACGCTTTAGTTGACACACCCCTCCGGAGTGGATTGCCAGTGCTGGTCGTCTTACGGTGACTAGTGGGAGGTGGGAGGGTTACAATGAGTCTATCAAGCCCTCCAGAAGCTTGGGTTCTGTTTGAAGAGGCATTCTGATGCTCCTGTCATGCTTGACATTGCTTGGAAGCTGTCTGAGTCGAGCCAAAAAATACTGCGAAATGCCGCCAATATGGGTAGAAAAATCGCATGAAAATCGAAACAGTCGACATAAGCGACATGAGGCTCGGATCGGCAGCATCACCGGACCACCATATTGTCACCATCGCTGCGCCTCAGTAGCAAATCGGTCACTGGACACGACGACTAGAGATTTGAGCCTCTGACTGTCGTACGAGTAGGCAGACTATGGCATGTGGTGCACGCAGACCTGGAATGCTGACAGTATGACTCGCTTCACCAAACACTCTTTCACCCTCTCAGGCAGAGATCGGCGATCACATACCGTACATCCATCAGTGCCGATCACCTCAATCAAACCCAGCTGGGGAACTAATGAAGGCTGGAGAACGAGACTGCTTAGCAAGGTTCGAGCTGCATAACACGGTCGGGCAGTAGCTGCTGCATGGTATGTTTAGATTGTAGCTCATCAATAATATCTGTTACTGCTCTTTGAGAGGTAGTGGTCCGTGTCGCCACGACGATTTGACGGAGCCCCTTGTTCACCCCCACTGATGTTGTTCGCCCCGAATGTAACATCTTCATCATTGATTGTTCCTCTAAGCTCGACTTACGACACGTCCACTGAAGCTGTACGATAAAACTGCCATGTTGGAGGCTCAGCTGGCTGCTCTGTCGCGTCCCACCGCACTCTGCCTTCGGTCATGCCTATACCAGTGTCACCTTCGACTCCGACTCTCACACCAGACTTCACTGGAAGCACCACCACTTCCGAAGCGGTATCCGATCACTCGTACGCATCGTCGTCCTCGTCACGTCGCCAGCCGCCGCCACGCTTCCGTCAAAAACATCGTCATGCGCGAGGCACAAGCTCGTCTTCCAGCGGTTCCAGCGAGTCAGCGTTGGTACGCCAGTCGCCCCAGACACCGCCCGTGACCTATTCTGCATCGCGGGAACTGCAGAGTGGGACGAATGCCATCGATGGACAGGTAGTTTCCGACACGCTCTCAGTACCGTCAAAGCCTGTTCCATGTCTAAAGATCACGACTCCAAACCTTGACCGCTACGCCACGCTCTCGTCACATCATGGCCTCTTGGCCCTCGCGCACCCACAGTACGCTCACGACCCTGTGCTCCGGCTGGCGTGGTATGAGACGCAGAGCGTCGTTGACCTGGACACGGACTTTGAGGCCGATGTGCGTGTGCCTGCTCTGGTAGGCATTGGACCGAAGTAAGCGTTGCTTCTGAGAAGCAGTGGGAGTAATCCATGCGGAAGGCGACACCCGCTGACCTCAGCCGCACTGTTCCGGCACTGTACTGGTCAAACTCGGTCGCCTTCCTCCAGACAGCGGTGAACCTCGCCACTCCGGCGGACAAGGTAGCGCCCGACCCGCGCGAGTTCGCCGTGGTGATCAACGCCACTGTTGCGCTGCGCACCTCGTTATGTTTCAAGGGAGCATTTGTGGGCTGGTTGCCGATCGAGTTTGGCCTACGCTCGGGTGGTGGCGGGAGAGAGATGGGTACGTATCGGCGTAGGTTTGGCAGCTTGGGGCCGGATGCTGCGTTTTGGTGGGATGAGTGGGGTGGGGATGTGTTGCGGCTGAGGATAAATTAAGCAGTGATTTGCTACATACAATACGTCCATACTGTATGAGGCATTGTGATATGTATGTTGGAATGAGGTCACTGAGATACATCAATGCCGCCATATCGGATGTAGGCTCACTGATCTGCACTATCCATTATGTTCAGGTCACCTACAGTATCTATCCACTTCGCCTACATAAGATGCAAATCCTGCTTTCTATGTAGTACTGTACAGTATATCACCGCTTCAGTACCACACTAATAACCGACACAGTGCGTAACGGGCAAAAGCAAAGTACTGTAGACTTTGCCCTGACACTTTGCTCATGCTGCGGAACGTAACGCTTACATCGCATCTATAATGAGAGTCGTGTGACAGGATTGTACACAGTCGTTAAAGTTTCGAGCTCACTTGAGCCTCAGCGGCATGGCACAGCACCATCGGCTTCGTGTATTTGTGTGATTCGCAGCCACTCACGCCTTGCGGCGTGCCGGCTTCTCCTGAATCGCTTCGTCCAGCTCCAGGTCCAGTACCTGCACCCCATCCTAAAGGGCGTTGTGCTTCTGAACCCAGAAGCTGTCGCGATCTTTCTGCCGGGCCAAAGCACGAGCTTGGAGCCTTGCCCGCTCCGTCTCTTTTACTTTCTCTACGTCTTTGAGCCGCTGCATCTCCCCTCGAGCCGCACGCTCTTCCGCGGTCTCCCGCCATGACTTCGTCGGATCAGCGCCTGTGCTAATGTACTGGTTGGCAATGAGCAAATGCGTCGTGCTTCCTGTTCGATTGAGATTTGGGGGACCGCTGTCGGTGTTGCTGTCACTGACTTGCCTCATCAACTGGCTACCGTGACCCTCACCACCTTCTGAAGAGACCCTAAAGCGTGTTTGCTGCAAACGCGCGAAGTCGGACTCAGGGGGGACATCTGGAATTAGCACTGAAAAGTTCTGTGATGAGAGCACTCACCTATATCAAGCAGCGTTGGCTCAGGAAGGGGTCGCCTGCTGAAGCGGATGGTCCGCTGGTCGTCGAAGGGCTTGGGGCTGAAGCACTTCATATGTAGTGTTGTGGCGTTGTGGGTGCGTAGTTTAGGTGGTAGGTGTACGCTTGGGCGCTAGTTGCAGTGGATCTTGTCTAAACATGATGAAGTGGCAGCCGAGATGAGCTTTATCAAGTGCTCCACAACTTCATTGCCACTCGCTCAGCGTGTGATGAATGTGCGACACCGGGGTGTGTCACTTATTACTTTCTACCTTCAGTATCACGAAGTACCTATTGTCTGCAATAATCTGACACAGCACGACGATACCTCATACGGTATACGGGCTATGCATAGCCGCGTGTGTGGAGTCAACATGAAGACAGAAGCATGCGCTTTTCGCTTGAGATGAATATTGCAGAAGGAGTAACGCAGATCAAGGCGAGGTGTGATGAGGATGTCCAATTCCGGTGCCACGAACAATTCGCGTGCCATCCGACAATGATCCGGTGCCTCATCGCATACTTCTGAACAATCCAGTTGTCAACAAAGTAAGATCTGCTGCATCTGCTGCAACCGTGTCCTCTCTCGTCCGACCGCCAGCCTGTACTGCCCAGAGCACAGGCCATCTTGCATTCAGCGCACGCGTGATTACGCGTTGCCTATACGCCGATGGACGTTTTGTCGCTTCAACCTGCGCTTTCGCCCGCGCTCTCGTCACTCCTGTCGAGCAATCAGCTGCGCGATGTGGTGTCCAAGCGCGTCCTAGATCTCATCATGACTCAGCAGGTCGCTATCCGCGTGTATGTGGACGAGTTGCTCAGTTCCGAGCATATTGCAAGAATCTGTGCTCTAGTGCAGCGACACCTGACCATACCGCCTGTGCAGGTCATCACTGCCACGGCACAGAACCTCGCGATGAAGAATGCGCAGTCCTACACCATTCATTACGCAGTACAACTCGCCCTTGGCTTCGTGCTTCGCTTTGCACCAGCTTCGAACGATCTGCCAGTATCCGTACGACTTGCTGTCTACCTTGTTCGACTGGCCGTCCGACAGATCGTTACGCTGGCAACGCGTCTGGCCCTCGGTCAGCTGGTGCGACGGATTCCGGTGCGACTCATCATGAAGCGGATAAGGCCGTTGGCGCAAATGGTTATGGTACGGGCGTCTAAGGGTATGGTGAATGTGCGGTAATGGTTGCATGCTCAGGACTAGAGGCCGATGTCTTGAATGCGTGTGCGTCGATTACACTTGCAGCCGAGTGAAGTCACCACAGCCGCGTGTAGCGCGTCAGGCCTCGGCAACGCAGGCTGGACCGCGCACTGCTCTCGACACGACACAACAACCGCAACTGATTCACTGCGGAAATGTACGTATAACGTCGAACGGGACGACGCACTATCAACTCCGCCATGGTCGTACCGGGCCTTTGTCGTGAGCTCATCCGCATGGCAGGATCGACGTTTCCGTCGAATGGGCTCGAGCATGTCGGGCAGCCTGTGGAGGTCAATGCGCACGAGCGATGATGATCAAAGGCCTACAATGGCCCGTAGACCATCACTGGCCAATGCGGGGCACTGATCCTCGTCAGCCGTCGGGCTATTAAGAGGAATGCAAGGACGAGACTCAATGAGCATTCAGTGGGCTTGTGAAACAGCACATCCTCTACCTCAGAAGGTTATATCGTCCTCATCGACGAGTTCGCCCTACCAATATCGCTCTGTCGGCACAGCTTCTCAAAACCCAATGTCGACGCAATCACTGCCTGGGCTATTAGCACCAGATGAAGTGGGCCGGCATACCTCTTCCTTCTCGTCATCGAAGCACAAACGGCCACGCGAGGGGGACGACGCGCCGCAACCTAGCAAGCCGGCCAGGAGTGGCTCCAGCAGCATCGCCCTCGTCACAAAGAAGTCACGGCGTCCTCTGATTACAAGTATGAACCTGCTCCCCGGACGAACAACAACGGCTGCCAATCGTATGACGTCCACTGTGTCGGAGCCTCCGCGATGTCCAGGAGTCTATGTCGCAGGCGCTCAACGGCTTACCGTAAGCGAACGCAGGACAGCCTCAGCTGTTGAACACGAGGCTCAGCGCAAGAATCTTTTGAGCGCCAGGAGGTCGTCTAAGGTGAAAGGCGATGATGCTGGTTCTACACCATCATCTTCCCGAGTATACAAGCGACCTCCATCGCTTGTGAGCCCCTCCCCAGCTGTGACGCGAGCCACAAGCGTTATTTCAGTACATCAATCTATTCCTGGTGCGCAGACTGCGCGTACTTCATTGTCATGGCAGTGGCTTCCCAACAGCGCCTATACGGCCCTCACAAGCTCAACGGACTTTATTTCGCCTTTCAGTCCGCCGATCGACGCAGGTTACGCCAATCCACTTCGTGACATACCTCCTCACCTGTCCCACAGACGGCCGCCAAGCTCCGCTGCCAATCGAAGAAATGCTCCACCCCTATCGGCATCAAGTACTGCCTCGCACGGTTCGTCCGCATCCGGCTGGAGCAGCCTTAGAGGCAGCGAAGAAGTCCTCAGTACAGCGCCTACTTCTAAGCAGCACACCAGTCCGCGCACTACCACTCCGAGCTGGCCACCTATCTTATCTGCCTCGAGACGATCGTCGCAGCAGCGTCACTGTCGCCCTCATCCGGCTCCACGTAAGCGACGAAGATTGTCACACCTGGACGTCGCGTCGGCAGACTCGGACCTGGATGATGGCGACTTCGAGAATGCACTCCGCCGGGCTGATACTCTCGGCATCATATCGCGCTTCGAACAGCAAGAAGCGGATGCCAACCTCCCTCAGCCGTACGAAACAGGCCGACATGCATTCGAAGCGACGCGCTCTCCGCGGAAGGCGCCTCTGGATTCTCGCCCCTCGAGCAGAGCTGAAGGGGGTGACGCGATTAATATTCATAATACTCTGAGCGCGTCTGGGCACGGCATCGAGGGTTTGCGAACAAAGAGGAAGAGTGGCATACACGAAGATGTCGTGACGAGCTCCATGCAGTGCAAGAGACGTCGTCACGAAGGTGGGTTGTCAGTCACGACACGGGGAGGGGACGTAGGTGAGGCTGGTTGTGCGGGAGAGCAATGACAGCCTTGTCTGGGAATTCATCCATATGTGACATGCATACATGAGTGCTGATTGAGGGGGAACAGGTGATGGAATAGGCGCAGTCGCCGATGCCCATCAAACTCCGCTTATGTAGCACATAGTATCAAGAGTCAGGAGTCCAGTAGGTACTTCCACAACTAAGCGTCAATATCTGAAAGAAGACATGTAGTTTACATCGCTCACTTCATAGACTACCTGGTCAATCGATCTATAGGGTCTGCCCACGAGCTGAGCTATCAGTATATGGGCGCGTCACCTGCTCCGTCCTGCATGGCTGAACATTCCTTTCCCACGTACGACGGTCAGCGGCCAACACTACAGACTTCCGTCGTGTTCTATTGACAGGCAGTGCAACCGCGTCAATCTGCAGACATATGAGAAAATGTGGTCAGAAGTGCACGCCGAGTCAGGATCGTACGCGGAGTCAGAAGTGTACGCCGTAGTTGCGAGTTGGGCGTGGCGTGACCAGGATCTCAGCTCCACTCGTGTCAGTCCGAGGGTGCCGCAAGGGCTGTTTAGTCACGTAGCGAGTGTTGACGTGATGCTTCTTGGGACGCGCAGCCGGACCAGCCAGATACGCGGAAGGTTCGCAGCTTGTGGCTTGCATGATACTGAAGATGTCTGAACCATCCTGGCCGAGGATGAGATCTGACCGCTGCGTGCCGGCAAAGCTTTCCGACCCCTTCGGGGTGACAGGCAGGGACAGCGAGGTCGTCGACGACGAGGGCGACACTTCCGATTGTGAGGCGTACGAGCGTGGGGGATAGCGGCTGTAGTACTCGGACGGACAGTGATACCAGTCTGGCACCTTCTTGCGATGCGAGGTCGAGGTGGCCGCTGATGTTGCGACCGACACGCGGCTCATACCATGCTGGCTATCGAGGGCCGACGAAGCATCGGTGCGCTCGTTCCACAGGCCGGGGTTGAGCTCAGGCGGCAGGCTGTCGGCGTATAAAGCGTCAAGGTAGTTCTTCCACGTCTGGCTGAAGTCCGACTGGCACGAGCTTGCCTCACTGTGCACGCCAGAGAAGCGGAATCTGCCAAAGTCAAGCTCTGGGAGGACTCGCGACTCGACCTTATCCCAGTTCCTGTTGCTCCTTGGCACTGTTGGTGAAGTGTCGTCATTCGCAGCCATGCAGTGGCGCCGCGTGTCGTGACCCGAGTCGGTGGAAGGCGACGACGAAGCAGATGTCAAGCTTGGCGCTGGTGCAGGAGTGGAGTGCACGAGCGGCAGGGGCGGTGGGGCCTGAAGGTGTAGTTTCTGGCGTGGAGGAGATAGCGAGCGGCTCGGCATCACCTTGAGTCCATAGGATGCTGACATCAAATCGCTGCGCAGTGCGGATTTAGAGCACTTGGCAACGGGCGGCGTGACCTTGGAGCGGAGAGGAGCACGTTCACAACTGGGGTCCTGAGCGGGCCGGACAGTAGGTCGATAAGCGACAGGGGCCGCTCTGGGGGTTTGTGAGTCTTTCACGCCTGCTGCGGAGCGCGCGATGTTCGCTGAAGGTTGCATGATGACCGATGAGGGCACAGACACAAACTTGCGTTCTGCAGCCGGTCGCATCATCGCGCGATTCTTCCTGATCGTGTCGCTGATGAGGACTGCTGTAGAGTCTGGGGTGGCGTACAAGTCCATGGGTCGGCAGCCCTCATGAGCAAGGAGTACCGGCTTGCCAATCGTGATTGTCGCAGGAGCAGAGTTACTGCGCCCACGAGAGCGGCCCCTACGTAAGTCGGCCAGCGACTTCGAGGGACGGAGTCCTTGCTTCGCATTGAAGGCTGCTGTCAGTTGAGGTGGATCCACAACTCGACCTACCAGCTGACCAACCTTGGCCACCCGCCATGTCCCTGACGAGCTTGTTGGACGACCGGTCGCCCAGAAGAGCCTGAAAACCACCCATGGAGCTCGCACCCAGTTGCTGTTGCACGGAGATTGGCTGGCGACCTCAGCAGGAGTCGGTGCTGCATATGTACATGAGTCGAGTTTCGGTCACAGACTGAGAGTGATGGACATTACACTGTGAGTGGGGAAGTATTGCCTTGATTGAGTCCATCAAGTCTTTCATATCAACTTTGTGATGGAGTTGACCTTTGTCATGAGGCGACATTTGTGCGCAGATGACATGTGATGAACAAGGTCATTCAGCGACACCTTGTGTCAGTCGATCATCCACGACAGCGAGCTGACATGAAGAAAATAGTGAATCGTCAGCAATAAGCAGCAGATTCAGCGCCAGAACCGTGATGACCATGCCGATAGTTGATCTTGCCAAGTGTAGACTGATGATGAACATTATGAAGAGTCCTTTGATGGGAGTGACATCAGGCAAACTCCAGGCGTGAGTTGTACGGCGGCCCCCAGTCTGCGGCATAATTTCCGAAGCTTTCCCGACATCATCGGCGACTTGGCTAGCCGTTACACTCGTAAGATCAAACAAGATCATCTTCTGTCGTTCGCACCTCCTCAATCTCTCGTGCATACCAGCTTTCAGCCATGGTCGACGCATCAAGCGGGCCACTCATCACCGCTGTTGGCTTATCCGGACTGCTACTCGCCGAGATTGTCAAATCGATACCTGGCCGGTGCCTCTTCAAGCCGATCGCCTCGCTTGGGTTTCTGTTATCCGCCTCACCTGGTCTACACGATGCTTGGGGACGGAACATCTTCTATTCACTCGTCTTGTGCATGGCTGGCGACGTCTTCCTGCTGAACCCTACCAACTCACCCGCGATTTTCCAAGCTGGGCTATTCTCGTTCCTCCTCGGTCATTTCGGCTTCGCGTATGCCTTCTACCAACGAGGACTGGACGTCAGCACCACCATCGCCGCGGCAGTCGGCAACCTTGCCGTTGCGGGAGTTGTATGGGGATGGCTGGGACCCAAGCTGCCAAAGGCAGACCGCCTTCCTGTTGCTCTGTACATTGGCTGCATCAGCATGATGACGGCATTCGCTATCGGCAGTGCTGGAAGCTGGCCGCAGCCTAAGAACTGGGTGCAGATCGCCGGTGCGGTTTTGTTCGAGATCAGCGACTTGTTTGTTGCCAACAACCAGTTCGTGAGCAAGACTCTGGTCAACTCGGTTGTAGGACTACCATTGTACTATGGCGCAGTGCAGCTGCTCGCCTCTCTCACATGGAAGTGAGGCGCTTAAGGTCGTATGTACCCTGTAAACGATGACTCGGACGTCCTCTGAAGCGTAATGCCAGATGAGATGCCATTCTATGCCTATGTGTTGCGTTGTACAGTGGTTTGTCTAGATTTCTATCACCTCCACACCCCTCCACACCTCACACGAAGCGCTGCTCCTCGTCTAGCAAGTCCTTGTCCCCTGCCACACCTCCAGCAGCGTATCGCGACCTCGCGCCCGACTGACTGGTCAGGATGCGCGTCGGGATCTCAACGCTCGAATCACTGCTGGCCTTGTCGTGCTCGATACGACCTCCCGGCACGATGTCGTGTACCGCTTCGTCGATAATCGATTCCGGTGCTGGCCAGAAGTGGTTCAGCCCGAGATAGATGGTGATGGCGACTGCAGTGTCAGCATAAAGCCTGGATGCACCTGTCCACTCCATTGTACTCACGGAAATACGCCACAATGTTGCTGACCATGTAGACATACTTGATGTTGCCGATGTTGATGGTATCGTTGATGGCATGGCACATGCCGGGCAGGTTTGGACCAACGCAGCAGATCAGCACCACATAGGCACGCCAGTTCCAGCCCTTGAAGTAGTGGTAGATGCCATTAGGCTTGTACAGCTCATAGATGTCGTACTTCTTCTTCTTGACAATGTAGAAGTCAATGACCATCATCATTGCAATAGGCGCCAGCACGATCGAGTACGACTCCATGAATGTAAGGAAGTTCTCCGCCGAGTTGAGCACTTTCCAGGGCACGAAGCCCCATACGCCCATCGTGATGACGATAAGCTGCCCGCGCTTGATGTCAATGTACTTGGGCGCAAGGGAGCACAGGTCGTTCGCCGCCGAGATGGAGTTGGCTGTAATGTTGGTGGTGATGTTGCTGAGGGCCCAAGCCATAGAACCCAGGAACATAGCTGTCCGACCGCCTGCAGAGGTGTCCCATTTGGCGAGGATATCGTACGGCTGATACAGGTTCTCATTGTACACTGCGTATGCACAGGTTGCTGAGATGGCCGCAAAGATGGAGATGATGGTGTTGATGAGGGGAAAGGCGAACAGCTGCATCCAGTTGCTTTTGGGGGACTTGCAGTACCGCGAGAAGTCGCCGATGTTGAGCGATAATGTCGACCAGGTGCCCTGCACGGCAGTGACTGAGGTCATGAACGCGATGAAGCGCGGAACACCTCCCGAGACACGTCCTGGTCCACCATGACGCAGGATTGGGCCTGCCTGTGATCCTGCGATTTTGATAGCCCAGATCATAGTGCCGACAGCAACGATCGGCACGATCGCCGCCTTGATGTTGAAGACCAGCTTGAGCTTCGAGGGGTGGATGAACACGAAGGGCAGCTGGAAAATCCAGAAGATGAAGAATGACAGGAAGTCGGACGTCGACGCGCCCTGCGATGCTGGGACCTGGTTTGGCAAACGCTCGTACTGCGGCCAAATGGCCTTGATCATGAGAGTGACGAATTGACCGCCGCTGAGCGTTAGGCGTGAAGCGGTAGAGGTGGGTCATCGGTACTACTCACGACCACGAGTTAATGGACAGCCAGAAGCAAGCTACGATGGCGCGGGACTTGTCATTAGCGGAAACCTGCGGGATCTGACTTACAAGTACGACAAACTTGCTACCCCAATAGCCGAAGGTTGCACGCGTAGTGACAGCGAACGGCGTATGGGTCGTGGCTCCGATGATACCGTTGGCTGCGAGAGTCAACAGCTGTCTCCGAACGGGTAGCAACTCAGTGCAGCATCTGTACCTACCTGTAATGACGGTAGCCACAAAGACTGAGCCCAGGAATACTGCCAGACATGACTCCCACCATGTCAAGCCCAATGAGACAAAGGATGCGACTGTTGCCCATGATGCTCTGACTGTCAGCGAAACTCACCGCCAACAAATGTGCTGCTATCATGCCAGACAGCCTGGGCGATGAAACAGTCTCACAGTCTCACACTCACGGGTAAATCAGGTCTGAGATCCAGTCTGCCGATGTCAGAAACCTTGACCACACTGAAAGTTCGTCTACACGCCTACTCACAGGTGAAGAACGTCCAACTGCCCCAAGTCCTGTGCTCCGGCGGTGACGGGTCCATATCTAACCTCTTGTCAGCCCATTGCCGCACGTCGCTGTTTGCGCGTACGTGCCTTTGTTGGACCAGACACCATCCGGCGCGATGCACGACTCCTCCTTCGGCAGCGCGACCTTGTCCCTCACAGAGGGCGGCAGGTCGAGATGAAGACGCATTCTGGCTCACACAAACGGGCAGTAGGATTTGGAGTCGGGGAAGAAGAGAGGAGAGTAGGACTGATGCACGGGCGGGCAGAGGACAGCTCAGTCCTAGCCTCTCTTCTAGTGTCGCAGACCGGCGGGTGTCGTGTGAGCAGAACCAAGATAAGTTATCGTGACCGCGTCAGAGTGTGATGATAAGTTATCTTTCCAGTTTGCTGCTCGTGTGCTGTGCTCGCACGACTGCCTCTGCTCTCTCCTCGCTCCTCGCCTGCTCGCTCGCTCTCCCGCTGTCAAATTTGGTGCGGTCATGCGGCGGCGGCGACCCTTATCTCTGATTTCTGCCGTATGCCGTACACAACGCGTGCTGCCTCACCAAAATTTCTTCTTTGATGAGATCTCGGAATTGACCGTCGTACAGGGAAGGATACGCGCATCCTGGATTGTTATCGACACATGAGAAAAGCGTGGCTGCCACATGGGCATTATGTAATATACGACTTCGGATCGGCTTACACTGTTGTCCTTAGTAGCCGTAGTCCATCCGATCCCCCACCCGATGCCAAGGAGTCATGAGAGCTATGATGTAGGTGGCCACCTCGTCTCATTGCTCTCTCCCCAACTCACCATGAAGGTCCTCTTGCTATCTGGCGACTTCATCGAAGACTACGAGCTGTATGCTCCGCTCAAGGCGCTCGAGATGCTCGGCATCGACGTGCACGTCGTCTGCCCCGACAAGAAAGCCGGTGAGGGCATCCAGACGGCGCTGCACATCCTCGAGCCTGGGCGCCAGACATACTCTGAGAAGCCGGGACACCCATACGATGTGACCCACACATGGGACGAGGAGGTGAAGAATCTCGACCAATTTGCTGGTCTCGTTGTCCCCGGCGGCCGCTTCCCAGAGTACCAGCGCTGTGACCAGCGTGTCCTCGATGTGATCAAGTACTTCATGGGTGCGTGGGATGCGTCAGAGGCCCGCTGACGATGACAGAGAACAACAAGCCCGTTGCCGCCCTATGCCATGGCCTACAGCTGCTGTCTGCTGCTGGGGTGCTCAAGGGTCGCTCGTGCTCGGCGTTTCCAATGTGCAAGCTCGATGTCGAGGCAGGCGGAGGCGAGTATGTTGACTTTGAGGCGTTCTCGAAGAACGTGCACGTCGACGGGAACTTAGTTTCTGCGCCGGCTTATCCGTGAGTACATGAGGCACTAAGTTGACATAGGCTGTTGCTCACGACAGGGCGATCGGCGTCTGGCTGAAGGAGTTTGTCAAACTCCTCGGGGTTGAGGTCAGAATCTAATAGGCAGTTAATGCTGTGACGCAGATCGGGTCATAACACATCAGTAACCTGGGCCGTTGTGGCCAACTTTGTCGATGTAGTCGGCCTTCATACTGCCTGCGTAACCAGTATCTGGTGTTGAAAGTATTGTTATGCAACCGAGACCCAACGCCGATCAGGTCCCCCTGTAAGAGTAGTGATCGGTCCCCCTGTGGAGATGGCAGCGAAGCAAAGTCGTTACCGGACAATGCTGTGACTCGTTCTCGCTGCTCACGCCGCAGCAATGTCCAGATGCATCGAGTGCCCATCCACAGAAGTAGATAATCGGGTCACGTTAGTAGGAGGTCGATTTAAGGATAAGGGCGGACGGGATGGAGATGAGATCTCGATGCAAAAGGAACACCGCGTGAAACTGGACGAGTGTTCGGATCCTGTCTGTGCTTGACTACGACTGATAATGTATATCGCAGACTGAAGGTACTGCTTAACTCTCTGAACGTAACTCGATTCGTTCGTCAACAACCGAGAATTACAGGAACACATTCCCTCCAACTGGCCCCCCTTGGAGATCGACTACTCAGTCTGATGATGAGCTGTTCGCATGTGTCGGTATCAACGAACAGTCAGTTGAGACTAGCGACACGACATCATCACGACAAGTGTTTGGGCGCCTATACATGTTACGTTGCATATGCTCTGGGCTGAATACCCGCGACTACGATGATGGGTTACTACATGCTACTGAACTGCACATCCTTTCCTCACAACGTCACGGCTCCACAACCACATCACACGATGGGTGCTACAACTCGGAGCACCGCTGGATCTTGATCGCCGTTTGCTATCTCCATGTCTTCGTCCTCCCATGTTGCTATGGGGCCTGTCTGACGGGCAGGAGGAAGGTCTAGGAGAGGAGTGTGCCTCGGTCGATCTGTCCGCTCGCTGGAGAGCCAAGTATATTCAGCGAGTGCAGCCAGGAAGAGAGCGTGGCTGTAGTCATGTGTGGCTGGTTGGTGGAGGATGGGGTCACCGGACAGAAAGTTCCCGTAAGGCTGGGACACGGTAATCCCCTCCGCGTCGAATTCGTTGATATAGAATGCTTGTCCCGAGTTCACGGCCGCGAAACGGAGCTCGAGCGGAACGCCGTATCCTGCGTTCTCGAGGCTGAACAAGAGTACTTTGTCCATGGCCTCATACTTGAAGTCGGAATGGCTCCGCACTCGATGCGCAAAACTTGGCTCATATAGGAACTCGACTGCGCCCTCCGACAGAATTGCGGTTGCACTCTGGTTATGAGCGCCTTCAGGCGGTATTGTCGCCGTGGGTTGTAACTCAGAAATGACGAGAGACATCGACCAGTCAGTGGTGATCATTTTGCCAGCAGCTCCAGTCACGCTGTTGCTGACCCTAAGCTTCACCCAACGAAATCAGCACAGCGGTCAAATGAGCTTCTTGCGCTTGCGGGACTCATCGACTTCAGCTCCTCTTTTAGCACTCTGCTTCTGCTTGATGATCTGCTTCTTTTCGACCAGTGGGTTCGTGTCGCAATCTTCGAATTCGCCGTTCTCAATCGCCCACTTCGTGCGTAGGGCAGTGATGGTTCGTGCCTCTACGGCAGATACGATGGGATAGCGGTAACCAGAAGGACAACGGCGACGAGGCTTCGTCTTAACCTCATAGCCATCGAGGAATGTCATATCGATGGGACGACGGTCACGTAGTATGAAAAGGTCCTGCGAGTCGGCCAAATCATCGTGCATTGAGTCAAGTACGCCCTGGACGAAGGGAATGACCTGAGCATCATCAAGCGGCGCAAAGCCGCCTGAGGCTAGTGCTTTGCTTGCCTAATGTTAACAAGACGAACGCAGGCAGATGGTATGGAACAAAGAGTACGGTTCACGCTCAGACCGTTGGCAATGAGGGCAACTCACGATGTCAAGCGCCGTGATAACGATGTCATCCACAATTGCGCGCCACTCCTCCAGTGTGTCAGGCGCCCGACCAAGGCGGCTTGATTCATAAAAGACGGAGCGATTCCACGACAGACTGGACATCAATGACTTATGGTGGAAACAACGACTCACAGCTCCAAGGCCTTGTCGGCAACAGCCAAGACGTATCCATTCGCATTCTCCAGTCCCTTCTTATTGATCCAGCCTTCACTAGCGCGCACCGCGGCAGTCGCCGCTCTCAGGTGATCATCTATTCCGGGCCGATAGGGTGGAGAATAACACCATGTTCCGAAGCGTTCTGTGCGAGGAAATGACAGCAGATGGCAGGGAAGAGATTTGAACCGCATGAGAAGTGGTGGGTGGCAAGAACGTTGAAGGATGGGCACAGAAGAGACCAATGTTGGACATGGCGGAGGCATTGTGTACTCGACGGTACCTACTGTCTTTGAATATCACGTGGCAGGCACTCATTTCGGACTTCGGTTTCGCATCTCCGACTGCATGTTCATCCACTTCGTTGTTCCTGCCACATCGGATTGAGCTTCATGCTGCGTGCGACGGCATGTCCATCCGGAAACCAAGCATCGAGGGCTTGACGTAAAGTACATGTACGTCGACCTGTACAGTGTTGAGGATCAGTGCCGGAGCATGCGTGGAGGATCATCACATCATATTGCTCAAGTATCGCACGGGACATTGTGCTGCATCCTAGGACGATTACAGGTGTTCAACAATGAAGCAAACGCTTGCACGCAAAACACAGAGAGGATTGAGGCTACAAGGATTTAATGCCTCAGAGCACTACACGACGTTGGCTCCTTTCACCTCAAGCAAAAACCACAGCATCGGTCCGACCCAATGGTGACATCACCTGACTGTCGAAGGACAACGTGTATTGCTGTGGAAGAGGTCTCGGAAATGTCTTCTAACGGCAGCGTCTGTTCGATCGATATCCCAAGGAGGGTCTATCTATCAGTACATCAGGACCTCTCATTTAGCTCAATTCAATGAACCTCCAGTATTCATTCACACTATGTTCACAGTATTATCTTACACGATAGCATGCCATATGCGGCCGATGCGCGACGTCGGGGCCTCGACAACCTCTCCAAAGGCATCCTCCTTCGAGTCGGACACAAAGTCCATCTGAGAGTAGGGGATCATCTTCGTCTTGAACCAGAACTTGTGCGCGAAGTAGGTGATGAAGACGAGCGGGATGGGAAGGTAGCCACAGATGAAGTCGGCGGTGCTCCAGTTGCCGTCGAGGAAGACATACCACGCATTGAAGAGGCAGATGAGAGAGCCGAAGATGAGTGTGTAGTAGCCGAGGTAAGGCTGGAACCATGCGCGGTAGTGCGTGAGCGTCGTCTTGCGATCGAGGTTCTGGTGCCTCATGCCGGCGTGGAAGCGGAGGTAGATGATGGCGACACCGCACCACGAGATGAGGCCGACGATGGAGACCATGTTCGAGAAGTAGTTGAAAATGCTGAGCGTCAGCGGAAAGTGTGTGGATGATAGCTTACTCTGAGGCGGTCTTGGCTCCGACAGTGGTGAAGCCGAGGAGACCGAACGCGAAAGTGACCGCGATGCAGAGGTACGGGGTGCCGTACTTGTTGACGCGCTGGAGGATCTTGGGTGCACGGCCGTTGTACGACAGCGCCCACAGAGCACGCGAGGCGAGGTACTGTTGAGTATCAGCAGGATGCATGTCGAGTGTAGCTTATGAAAGCACTCACCATGTGCACCGAGCCGGCGGAAGCTGCAGAGCAGAGCACACCAGCGTTGACGACGTGAGCCAGACCGTTGATCCCCACACGCTGGTAGGCTAGGACGAAGGGCGAAGAGGCCGCAGTACCAGTGCTGATGCCGAGGCGGGGGTCGGACGATGGCATGACGAGAGTCATAACGAAGACAGTGGTGCAGAAGAAGATAACGATGCGGATCCACACACGGCGGATGG
Source organism: Cutaneotrichosporon cyanovorans (assembly GCA_002335625.1). Lineage (NCBI taxonomy): Eukaryota > Fungi > Basidiomycota > Tremellomycetes > Trichosporonales > Trichosporonaceae > Cutaneotrichosporon > Cutaneotrichosporon cyanovorans. The sequence continues at coordinate 30,387 of BEDZ01000014.1, read as the reverse complement.
CTTTGGCCATGGAGTCTGTAGTAAGCCACTGCACTGTGCTGCCTGCGGTTGCGTGACTCTTCACTCACTCTTCGGGTCCTTGGTCTCTCCAGCCGCCAATGCGACGTTTTCAACACCAACGTAGCTGCTGTCAGTTGAATTGTGCGACGGAACCTACCCGAATGCAGCTCGTGTCAGAGTCGCCCAGAAGCCAAGGAAGCGCCCAAGGGCACCTGAGATGCCCTTGTACTGCTGGAATGGACCATTGACACCGCTCCAGAACTTGAAGCCGATGACCTCGCGATGCGGGTTGCCGCCTGCAGTGACGATGATGGAGCAGAGGATGATACCAATGATGAGGATGATTTTGATGCCGGCGAACCAGAACTCGGTCTCGCCGAAGACGCGGACAGACCAGCAGTTGATGAAGGTCAGGACGACAATGCCGACAGCAACCCATACGGCCGGGTTTGTCTTGGAGTCCCAGTAGCCGATAAGAACAGCGACAGCAGACAGCTCGGTGGGGAAGAGGATGACCCAGAGGTACCAGTAGAAGTAGCCCATTGTGGCGGACATGCTGTCTCCGACGTATCGCTGTGCGAGGCTGGTGTGTGAGTACAAGGGTGTTCGTGGTTGACTCACGCAATGTGGCCACCGGGAATGGGTGTGTGGACCATCATCTCACCAAGACATGCCATCACCGAGAACACGAGAGAGCCCACGGCTGTATCCCGTCAGCATTGTAGTGCCGGCGCATGTAGGTTAACTCACCACAGAAGCCGAGGAACACGCCAAGCTGTGAAGAGTCAGCACATATGCTTGCAAGGTGATCTGAGACGCCATGTAGACCACCAGTGGCCATGCCACCGCTGCCTCTTGTCGGCAGTCGCAATCCGGTGAACAGCATGCCTCCGATTGTTCCGCCACATAACACATGGCCACTTACCGGTCCTCCCTCAGCCAGAGCTTTTGCAGTTCCAATGAAGAGTGCAGTCTAGCGGTCAGCAACATTGTACGCTGCCCATGAAGGGCGAACAACTCACGCCAATGACGCCCTGTTTACACAGTCAATAGAAGACATGTCAGCGACGCTGTTCAGAGCCAGAGCATTCGACGTACACCAAGAGCAATCATCTGAACTGCAAAGTCGTCAGCCGCCCACCCGGACATCCGCAAACAAGTACTCACTGTGACGGTTCTTCAGACCGCGATGCAGCATATCTGGCGATGTCTCTGCATCGAGAACCATGACCTCTGGACTGTCAGCTACGGAGCCTCCAAAATGTTCTCACCTTGATACTTCTTCTCATCTTCGTCCCACGACGGCCTCGCCGGCGCGCTTTCCACGTCAGGTGTATGGGACATGTCGATTACAACTGGACAAACAGCAAGTTTACGAGCAACAGCTCAGTTGCAGGGAAGGAGGGCTACCTCTTCGTCGGCTATCTATATAACTGAACATACTGTGCTCTGTGCTCGGCGCTACAGGAGCATCGGGTGTAGAAATGAAAAAGGCGCTTGTCCAGATGGCCCAACAACGAGCATCCCGTACTCAGATCTCATGCTCCGCCGTGCGTTAAGCGGTCCGCAGGGCCCCCATCGACTCTCGGACCGCTGCCCCGTGGGCAGCGATCAGGCCCGTGGAGCCGGGCAGGTCGAACAAGCAGAGTAATAGAGATAAGCAGCCAGGTGGACAGTGTGCTGGCGAGATTGTAATCAGTTGGCGAGATTGGCGGCGCGAGGCGCGGCCGCCCCGAGCGATGAGTGCAGCCGACCCAGCCGCATAGGGATTTGCATTTGTGCCTGCTGATAGCTGGCAGGGGCTCGATCTGGTCGCCGTATGTGCTGCATCTCTGTGTTGGAAATGAATGTAAGCATGTTAATGACAGCTTTGGAATGGTCTCGGAGAAGATCGTTACAAGATGTATGTATTGTCCGACATCGCTGGGTGCCACTCAAGCATCTCACGCTTCTTACAGTATTCATGGTACTGTTCGCATCGATGGCACGACCTGATGCAGGCTGTAACGGCGTTAGTCCACAGTCTCGACACTGCCAACATGACCGTCAGCAGATTTTGGATGTCGGCTGCAGCTCGATGCGATCGTGGACGAGCATTGGACATGCTTTGTTGTCGGAGGCGTAGAGGGCCGTGCGCAACACAAGCAAGGCGCTGTAAGCGGCTGCCCCGTGATTCTGCAACTTCTCCCATTGTTTGTATGCTTGTATGACGGCTGCCAAGTGCGTCGGTGGTGCTCCATCGGAGCGCCTTATGAAGGCGTAGGATATGAGAAGGTGGGCATCTGTTGTGCTATCGCAGCAAAGGGTGGAGGCATGTTCTGCGGCTGAAATTGCGCCCATTATATCAGGCCAACTTATCCAACTCGATTCCCCTCAGCGAAGTTCCTACACGTACTTTACTGCATCCAGATTGTAGTTCGATGGGATAGCGCTGTCATAGCTTCGCTGTCATGGTTCCAGTTGGACGCGAGAAGGCCGGACGCGAGGAGAAGAAGTAGGGACTCAGCAGGAAATGCAGGCTGGGCTTCCCATCTCACTCGCCAAACTGCAGGAAACAACTTGCCGTGTCTAGAGGGACACATCGCCCTTGCAATACACGCAGTGCAGTAGAGGCTCCGGTAGCACCAAGTGTACGACGCTATCCGGCAGCGTATCGCCTGACAGTCACAACACAAAGTACCAAAGTACTGACCTGTCCACCCCTCCTCTCTCATCCTCTATTTCTCTCACTTTCGCTACACAGCTGTACGATGATGAACCCCGGCCCCGTCGGCGCCGCTCATTGTTCAGCTTAGTAAACGTGGAGAGGGAAGGAGGAGGAGAGACAAGACAACTTTTGATCTAAGAGCTGACATTTAGATGGTCCACTGGTCCAAAACGAGCCTTTGCTGAACGTAGGGCAACCTCGTAAACAGCCCGTCCCTCTCATCGTCCCACTCGTCCCACACGACCCACAACTGATGCCCCCAAGCAACCACCCTTGATGCATGGCCATCCTCTCACCATTGAGCCCTCTGTCGCTGATCGCCTCTATGCTGTGCTCTGCTCATCGAGGATGCGCATGCACACGACGTGTCTTTTTGAACATCGAACGCGTCTCGGTGACACGCTGATCGACGTGCGGGCCCCGCGGAGCCACGGTTAGTTCCAGTCCGGCAATTCGGCGACCCGGACATCTACGGTATGTGCTGCATGTCCCACCTGCCCATGTCGAGATAAGACATCCACATCGTGTGGGTCGGTCTGGTGACTCCCTCCCTCACAGTCACATCCTCTCGTTCGCTCTTGCGTGCATACCAGCCTGAGTATACCATCGCCATGCCAGAGGTCATCTACGAGTCCGACTACCCCGTGCCCCCGCTGCCGGAGACGAGCCTCTTCCACTACCTGTTTCCGGACGCGAAGAGCAAGTCGCCATTGCCCCAGTATGACCCGTCTATGCCTGCGTACATCGATGGGATCTCAGGCCGCACTCTGACTCGGGCGGAGGTCAAGGACGCGGCCCTGCGTCTTGCCACGGGTCTGAAGAGCATCGGGGTGAAGCGCAAAGACAAGGCGTGTATTTGGGCGTTCAACAGCCTGGACTGGATCGTCGCGGCGTTCGGTCTCATGGCGGCGGGGGTGACGTGCTCACCTGCCAATGCCACCTAGTAAGTGGCTCGAAGCTGCGCGTTGATGCTCGGCTGCCAGGTGCTCTGTTTATGACACGAGAGCTGACGCAACAGTCCCCCCGCCGAGATCGCACACCAGATCAACGACTCGGACTCGACCTACCTGTTCATCGACCCAGATCTCCTCCCTGGGTTCGAGGAGGCACGGCCTAATCTCAAGCTGAGGTTCCCGGCCAGCCACGTTGTCCTCATTTGCACTCCGGACAAGAAGCCTATCGGGACGCCGTACAAGACGATATACGAGCTCTTCGGGAAGCCGGTGAAGGCCGCCGAACGCTTCGACGGTCGCAGCGAGGCCGACACGACTGCATGGGTATGCTACTCATCTGGTACCACTGGTCTGCCCAAGGGCGTCGAGCTGTCCAACTACACCCTCACGTCCCAGCTGCAGCTGCTCCATGTGGCCTACGACATGATGAAGTCAGGAGAGGATGTGCTCCTGAGTTTCCTACCTCTGAGCCACATCTTCGGGCTGGTGGTGTGCATTATGCAGCCTTTGACCAACGGTGTGCCGGCTGTTGTGCTGCCTCGCTTCGATCCGAATGCGGTGTTCTCTGCTATCGAGAGGGTGAGTCGTGATGAGGAGGATGGCAGCACTGACGGCAGTTCAAAGTCACCTTCTGCCTCGTCGTCCCTCCTGTCATTGTGGTGTTCCTCAATCTGCCTGACGAGGTGCAAACTAAGCTGAAGACACTGAAGAAGATGATGAGCGGTGCTGCGCCGCTCGATGCAGAGGTCATCCGCTTATTCGAGAGGAAGTATCCAACTGTGCAGATCCTGCAGGGGTGAGTGTCGGATGTTGATTGGAGGGCATCGTTGCTGACATCGTAGCTATGGGCAGACAGAGACCGCACCGGCCGTCATGACGGAGAAGGAGGGCCGACACGGCTGGGTGGGTCCTCTGAACCCAACATGGCAAGCTCGCCTGGTCAAGGAGAACGGCGAGGATGCAGGACCAGGGGAGCCTGGAGAGCTGTGGCTTCGTGGTCCCTCGACCATGACAGGGTACTACAAGAACGAGGAGGCGAACCGCAAGACGTTCGCACCAGGTGTGGGGGGAAAGTGGCTGAGAACTGGTGATGTGCTCATTCGCGAGCCGGAGACCGGTCACTACAAGGTCGTGTGAGTGTGACGATCGTACGGTGGTACGCTACTGACATCCAGTGACCGTATCAAGGAGTTGATCAAGTACAAGGGCTTCCAGGTGGCCCCGGCTGAGCTGGAAGCCCTGCTGTTGTCCCACCCCAAGGTCGCCGACTCGGGAGTCATCGGCGTCTACGACAACTCGCAGGCGACTGAGCTGCCGCGTGCATACATTGCCATCAAGGCTGGTGTTGAAAAGGCTGGCGTGGAGCAGGAGGTGGCAGACTGGGTCGCAGAGCGCGTTGCCCCGCACAAGAAGCTGCGTGGCGGAGTGGTGATCCTCGACGCGATCCCCAAGAGCGCGAGTGGCAAGATCCTGCGCAGGGATCTGCGCCTGCGTGCTGAGAAGGAGCTCAAGGGCGAGCTGGGAGAGCTGAAGGCGAAGTTGTAAATCGACATAGTGCAGGGCACCAGCTGTATACAAACACTATGACAATCGTTGTATATGGATTGATGAGCGTCGTGCTTCAACGCCCCTCGTTCCTGATTGCCGATTACGATTGATTGTATGCTCCGTCATCTACTGCAATGGTCTAGACTTGGTATCGGTGTATTCAATACTGCAGCCCACAAACCCATTGCAGCTGTTACATGCATTCTGTGACGATACGGCGCTGCTCACCACCTCTATTGTCTTGCAAGCCATGCATCGCATGTGCGGTAGTTGAACGCGGCAACGCGGCATGGCGGAGTCGCTTGAATCCGGCGATGCCGTCATACTGATCGGGGTCGATTGATTTCCATGCCATAAGCTCTGCCGCCGCACGCCACGCTACTTAGCAAAGGCAGCAAGCCCATCTGTCCCGCAGCGGTGTACCCTACTGGCACTGCAGCCCGTCTTAAGCACGACTAGGGTGCTGCTCAGCACAGCACGTTCGGCGTTCATCTCCTCATATCTACAGTTCGACCATCTGCACATATCTCTTGCTGTCAGGATGGGTATCCGTGTTATCTCTCAGGGCGGTGTCGATGTCCGCGGCGTCAACGTCAATGGCGGGGACCACCAGGTATCGAAGAATGGCAACCAGGTCGATGTCAATGCGACGGCCAACGACACTGTCATGCTCAAGGTCGAGCGCAATGGCGAGGGCTTGGTTGAGGTCCCCCCGCTGAACGACTTTGACCGCCAGCGCGGCTGGCGCCGGCTCAACACGACCAACAATGCCGTCCTCGCGTATGGTCTGGATGACGACAAGGTGCTGCTCCTGCCCAAGGCTGATCCCAACTCATGGATGTCAAACCTGCCTGACGACCGTGCCATTGCCGATGTTACCATCCCAGGCACGCACGAGAGCACCTCGCTCTACGGCGGTGAGTATGGCATTGAACCCGGTTGGTACGGCCACAGCTGACCTCAGGCTTCATCTCGCAGTGTCAGACTGTCGATGTCAACCAGCAGCTGCGCGATGGTATCCGTTTCCTGGATGTCCGCCTTCGTCACAAGGACGGCGAGTTGCAGAGTGAGTAGTAGCCTTACTACTAGGCTGAGTAGTGCTGACTACCAGCGTACCACGGTGTGCAGCCAGAGCACTCGACTCTCAAGGAGCAAGTCGGCTGGATCGAGCAGTTCCTGCGCGAGAACCCTCGGGAGACTGTCATCTGCAGCATCAAGCAGGAGCAGGACCTCGACCCCGAGCTCCCGCCCAAGATCTACGATACTATCTCCAAGTCGGGCCTCTGGAGCTTCAGTGAGCAGCTCCCGACACTCGGCCAGGTGCGCGGCAAGGCCGTTCTGTTCTCGCGCTTCGACCGCAGCGCCGACGGCCAGTTCCCCGACGGACTGGGTCTCAAGGCCACGCCCTGGCCGAACAACCTCCGTGAAGGTTTCGAGACGAGCAACGGCGACAACAAGTACCGCGTCAACGACTGGTATGACACTGCCGACATCGGTGCCAAGACTGCTGCGATCCAGCAGCACCTAGAGCCGACGCTCCAGCCCCGCGGCAACGGCACAGGTCCCGACCACCCGCTCACGATCGAGTTCACCTCAGGAGGCACATTCCCTTCAGCCCCGCCTCAGTGGTTCGCGTCTGGCGGCGACTCGGGCGGCGTGTCGAAGCTGATCGGTGGGGCTGCCACTCTCCTCGGCAACCTCACGGGCAAGGCGACGGAGGGCAATGCCAACTCTGGTCCCCAGGGCGGTGTGAATGCGCGCCTCATCAAGTGGCTGCTCGCCCAGGCGGTTGACGGTCGTCGCCCTCGAGCCACCTTCATGCTCGACTTCTACAGGGACACCGGTGGTGGCCAGGCTGGCATTGCGGAGCTGATCGCTTCGCTCAACCTGATGAATGACCAGTAGCGTGCATCGAGTACATGAGCGATGGTAGCGGTATATATTAGTGAAGGGACTATGAAAAGAAATCAGCAGTGAGGCGTTTGCAGAGTAACATCGACGTACAGCTACACCAGCAAGAGAACCATACGGTCATAGCATATAGCTAAAGCCCTATTGCCTCGAGTTGTTCGTTCAGTGTAGTGCAGTGCAACCTTGATCTGGGACCGGTGGATGGGATCGGATGAGATCGATAGGGCACAAGGGTTACTGGCTACACTCCATCATCACGTGGGGCGATGTCTGTCATGTCCAACATGCAAGACAAGAACCAAACAAGCCAACACTTAGGACTTACACTCCACACTCACACTCGATGTCATAAGTATCAATCCAGTCAGGCGGAAGCACGGCACCTCCCATGCCTAACTACAACGTCTCGTACTTCCTCCTGACTCTGGCGTGGCTCGAGGTCATCCTAGCAGGGCCGCGCCGGAAGCTCCCACCGGGACTGGACGACAATGTCAACCCGCGCACAGTGATGGCGCAGTTGAGTGCCAATGATCGGCTCCCTCCTGAGCAGGTAGCACGTCTACAGCGGCGGGCGGCTGCACATGCCAATGGGATGGAGAGCATTCCCATGATGGCTGCAGCTGTGGTGAGTAGGGAGCCGATGTCTTTGTGATTAAAAGGGTTAGGCTGACTCTCAGGTTGCTGGAAACACTGCCGGCCTCGGCGCGACGTACATGAACGTCGTGTCGGCGTGCTACCTTGTGTTCAGAATAGCCTTCACTCAACTATACATCAATACCACGACATCCCGAGCGTCGTGGTGGAGGACCGGGGTGTGGATGCTGGCTACCTGTGAGTTGGGGGCGGGGCAGAGGGCTGACTGTAGTATGTTGGTTTGTGACGTTCTGGGTAGCAGGTGTTCGCATCAATCACGAGTTCAGGATGTGAGTGTATATGAAGTTAGGATGGGAGTGGAGATGTGGGAACGTTGTAGCCAGAATGACTCGGGTATGCCATATCTAGCGTGGAGTCTGCGGACAGCGGACAACGTGGACTGCTTGTCGAAACACTCGGCGTCGTAGCATTGCTGGACCGTTCAGTGCTGGGCCATGAACAGCACAACACCAACAGTGCAGAAACATACCACCAGAGCACCACCCACATCCGTGATATCGGGTGGTCAAATATTTGCAGTTCAACCGTGGTCTGCCCGCTTCCCAGCATCGCTCACCGGCTCAGACCGATGCCATCACCGATATCATCAATTATAATCTTGAGATGGGTGTTCAACCCTCAGTGTTATGCTTGCGCTACACGCACCCGGCCGCCCAGCACGGTGCTTGCGACGGAGCATCACTACAACTGCTCTGCGAGACAACTTGCAGCTCACCCTCCAGGATGGGCGTACGCTAGGCTACGCCGAATGCGGACCGCCAGGCGGCCAACCCCTTATCTTCTTCCACGGCTTTCCGTCATCGCGCCTCGAGATAAGAGGTTTAGCCAAAGCAGCGGCAAAGGCCTCCGTGCGCGTTATCGGACCCGACCGTCCAGGCTTTGGTATCTCCTCTCCGCAACCAGGACGCCGTATCACCGATTGGCCTTCTGACGTCTCTGCCTTGCTCGAGCACCTTGGTTTATCAAAAGTGGCGGTCCTCGGAGGATCCGGAGGAGGGCCATATGCTCTCGCCTGCGCAGCTGCTATACCTCATTCGCTGTCCGCTGTCGGCGTCTTGGCCGGTGCTCCGCCGTGGACAGCTGGGTTGGAAGACATGCCGCGTGTCTCAAAGTGGGGTAGAGCTGCAGCACTCCGCTATCCGCGCTCGACAGGTGCAGCCTTAGACAGTCTCGTCCGCCTTGCTGAACGAACTGCCCGTCTGCCCCTCCTTAGAAGGTGGATCGATGCTTCGCTTGCCGAAAGAGCACATGGTCAAGGAGAGCAAGCATTGGATACGGACGGACTGCTACGATTGGTTCTGCAGGGATTTGCGCAGGGCTCGGAGGCTACTGTCCATGAGACATTGTTGTTATCCTCAGACTGGGGTCTCGAGCTTCAAGACATCAGTTTCAGAGTCATAAAAATGTGGCATGGAGTCGACGATGCGAGATCGCCGATTCGTATGATGCGTTGGCTGGCGGAGCGCATACCGCAGTGCCAACTGCGCGAATATCCAGTGGGACACTTTGACATGCACACCATTTTAGACGAAGTGCTAGCAGATCTGATGCAGGGCGTGTCATGATCCAACGTTGCTGATAGTGCCAACTGCGCGAATATCCAGTGGGACACTTTGACATGCACACCATTTTAGACGAAGTGCTAGCAGATCTGATGCAGGGCGTGTCATGATCCAACGTTGCTGATTAGCTTAGTCATGTCTACAAGTGTATCTCAGCAAGTACTGTGATCTCTGATCATACTGTTCATACCCTCGACTACACATAATGAATACACCATAACTACGAGCATGAGAGTCGCTTCAGACGGAGTTGGAGTTGTCGGCACACGAGAATGGCCGTTTGGTCGAACCTTTAGAGACACTGTTGTGGATGTCGAGGACACTGGCGTACCAGCCTGATCCGATGAAGAAGAAAGAGAGGAGGAAGATGCAGACGTTGAAGACGTGGAGAAGGATCCTCCAGGGTGTCTGCTTCTGCCCCACGCGCCAGTCCTCCCACATGAACATGACACACTCAATGGTGAGACTGAGAGGTGTGGCCAATGCCGCGCCGATGAGCGACAGGAGGTCGGAGAAGACAGGAATGGCCTCGGCGATGATGAACGAGAAGATGACGTTGGTCAACACGCAGGAGCTTCTTGTCAGCCACAATCCCAATGAAATGACCAGGTACTCACTACCAGGTGATGTAGTGCTTCTTCGTGTTCTTCGTCAGGTGCTCTGTGCCGCCGAGCAAGGCCAAGAACATGAACTTGGCCGGCAGGTGAGAGTTGAGGACGGCTCCAACCAACAACCCGGGAAGGGCCAGGCCGTAGGAGATCTTCTTGAGCAGCGGGCCTGCGGTGCCGAGCGCCGGGGAGGCAACCTTGTCACCTGCATAGTGGTACAGCACACCGCCGATGACCATGTAGACCGAAATAACGAATGACTGGCAGAGAATGAGACTCCGGGTGTACTTCTTGGGGTCCTTCATCTCGGAAACAATGGGGAAGAAGCCTGTACGTTAGCAAGGCAGTCTTGCTCCAAGCACTGAGACGGGACAAACGCACCTGGAGTACCCGCGAAACTGAAGATAATGCTTGCGATGGCCCCTGAAGCCTGACGGAAAGTTGGAGAGGCAGCTGCCTTAATGACAATCTCATCCCCTGGCTTGAGGTGGCTAGGTCCGCCTTCAACGCCGACAGCGATTGTGACAGTCAAAATACCTGCCATAAGGCAAGTAATGCCAAACCAGGTAACCCAAGAGAGGCGGTCGAGGGTCTGGATGGAAGCAACCAGGAAGACGATTATGGCAGACACGATAACGAAAACGACGGTGCATGTCCCGTGAGTGCTGACCGCGTTGAAAGCCGTGGCGGAACCGACCATACCAGCACCAGCAATGAAAGTGAAGTAGAGCTACTATCAGAAGTTTGTCCCGCCGCTCCGTCACGTCGGTCCAACTCACCCAGTGCATGATACCAAACGCGATGCGGAGGTAAGGACCGAAGCGAGGGCCTCCAAAGATGTAGCCAACATCCGCGATAGTGTACACCTCGGGGTGCCTCAACTTGAAGAATCCAACAACCCAATCAGTCCAAGTGATCATAATGCCAATAGCAGCGATGATGATCATGCCCGGCGCGAATCCGAAGGTAGCGAGGTTGTAGGGCTGACGGTCAGCACTGCTATCGCCTCAGCGAGCTCACAATAGCCAGAACACCCAGTCCAACTTGAATCTTGACCATGACCACCGAGCTGCGGACCCAGCCAAGGCCACGGTAGTTGGGTCCCTCGCCATCCAAGTCACCCCACACGTCCTGTTGAGGTTCATGGTCGACAGCTAGAACGTTGTGGTGAAGGGCCTCGTCGCTGTCGACGATGCCAGGCTTCTCCACGACTTGCGAGTCGTACTTCTCCCCGTAGTGCGTGTCAGATTTCATGATGAAGATGTTAGCGAAGAAGTCTGATCGAGCAGATGCTTTGACGACTTTTTCAGTGTTTCATGCATCTCTGTTGTCTTACCCAGTAACAGGATACGGTACGACAAGGTCTCTGCATCTGGTACATGATAGATCGGACGGAGCTGAACTAGCTGAAGAAGCAAGCGACGCGAATTACAGCGGACCTCAACGACCTGAACAGGGGCGGCACGTGAGTACCCCTGCAGCTTATTTTAGATTTCTGAAACTCAATTCGATAATACTCCTTCGCAGCCGCATCTTTGGATCTGCAGCTTCACTGACTCCCAAACGAGCAGTAGATGTCTGTCTGGGCCCGCTGACGAGACGAGAAGGCTAGCCGCCCGCTTCCCCGGTTTTCGTCGAGGTCACGATACCAGGGGGCTCCATCATCGACGACGTGAAGCGAGAAATGTATCTGATACTCACCAGCGGCTAGCAGCAGATTGTTTGCATCCTTCGAGGTCTACATATCGCGGAAGCGAGCATCTTCGTGTGGCCCCGGGGAATGTGAAGAGGTTAAGCAACTTTACCAGTTCTGACAAGATCCCGGCCTCCTGTACCGTAGACGAGTTGGATCCGTTAAAGGATGTAATGATGCTGCATATACGATGCCGCATATACGATGCTTGCCGCGCGATGGACTTGGCGCTGCCCGTCCTGCTGATACACTATGATGCATCCGGCGGTTGGCCAAGATCAGCTCGACACAACTCCCGCACCGATGGTGGGAGATCCCACTGCCGTATTTGGCTGGGCTGGTGGACGACGTTCAGGAGCAACCCTATGGCTAGATGCCAAGTAATGTGGCAGTGAAAGGGCCACACCCCAGGATTGCTAGTGTTGAAGCGCAGGACAGCATGACCGTAGCTCGGGATCACGACGGTGTCTCGGCGCATGGGGTTGGTGGTATTCAATGACGCGGTGTTGCCATAGAACTGACCTTCACCTTGGGACATCACCCAGAAGACGTGGCCGTGGAGGTGAAACGGATGGCTGCCATCGTCAAGCGAGTTGACAACTAGATCCATCACCCCGGGGCCCTCATTCACGAGCGTGAGCTGCTCGTCCAAGAAGCCAGACAGAGCCGAAGCGTTGGATGCGACACTAGAGTTTGCGTCGATGACGTCGAGGAGCTCGGCATGTCCAGGGTCTGGTGCAACCCAAGACGACTCGTTGAAGAACATGTAGTGCTGGTTGTCGCTGGTGTACTGCATGTTGAACTGAACACTCTGCTGCAGGGTCGGGGGAGGCGCGTCAAGCTTATCGGCTGGAACCCACTGGGTGTTGGGTCCGAACTCGCCCCTGTCAGGTGGCGCTGAGGGAGCCGGGGCATCTGCTGGCAGACTTTCGCCGACGCCGCTGTATCGCAACACTCCGAGAGTGGTGTCGTTGAATCCTGGCCCAGTGTATCGGAGCTGATCCGTTGCGGTCACTGCTCGGATCCAGTATGCACCGGGGGGCTGGTCCAAGGTGACGAGAACGGAGCTCCGCTGGGCTGTAGCGAGATTGACACTGCTAGCCTTGTAAGGTGTCACAGCCACGCCGTCAGCTTCAACCACAGTGAACTCGTGATTGTCGATACTGTAGATGACATTGGTGAAAGTGCCAGAGTTGATGAGGCGCAAGCGATATGTCTTCCCTCCCTCGAGAGTGAAGTTGAAATGTATCGTGGGTTCGTTGCCGCATTCATTCGTCTCGTTATAATGCGTGCCCTCTGTGAGCGAGCGTTCGCTCAGATGGTTACGGCCACCCAAACTGCGTCGCCGCTCCGGAAGGACCAGATTGGACGCAGGAATGTATGCACAGCGTGCTTGTGAAACACCATTGATCATGCCTCCGTCAGGGGTCGGCTCGTCGCCTGGTTGGCCATCGATACCAGTTCCAAGTGCTGTGAAACGCCAGGACAAGGCATCCGCCTGCGTATTGTACATGTCGTTGCCCATTATAGTGATCTCGTCCTCGTAACCTCGCCCGGCAGTCTCGTTGGGCCCATGCAGAATGAGAGGTCCATATAGCCCATCGGTATATTGCAGGCCCCTGTGCGCATGGTAGAAGTAGGTGCCGACCTGCTGGACAGTCCAGTTGTAAGTCATCGATCCCCCTGGAGGTATCCCGCACTGCGAGATGCCATACGCTCCGTCGTTCCAGTACTCGTTCACCAAGTGCATACCATGCCAGTGCAGTGTGGTGGCGTTGCTGATCTTGTTGTCGACGTTGATAATCATGCGGTCGCCCAAATTCGCCTCTAGCACGGGTCCGGGGCTCTGCCCATTGATGAGAAGCATCTGCTTCCTCAGACCACCCGGTGCCGCCATGCCAGCGGACAGCGTCAGGTTGAACACCCTTGTTGTCGGCGCATCGGAGACGTTGAAGTTTCGAGCAGAGCCGACCCATCGCGACTGATCACCGTACAGTTGCTCGCGGGAGATGTTAGGCAGCCCGCTCGCGTCGGTCTGGTTGCCAGAGGCAGCAGCCTTCCCATCGCTCTTGTGCCCGTGCCGGTTGCGGGTCAGTCCTACACCAAGTCCAACACCCAGAGCAATGCCCAGTACGATGATGAGCGCCGCGACACCAGCGAGCACCTTCCTTGTGGTAGTCCACCAACTCGCACGCCTCTGCGGCTCCTTGAGCTCGTCGAGTGAGTCGGTCATCCCATTGAGTGTGAGAATGATTGCAGCAAAGTTCAGACGTGCGCCATTATTTTGACATGCGGCTTGACGGCGATGAACCGGTCGGGCTCCCAGAAAAAATGTGGGCTCGAGACCGACGAAGATCAGGAGGAGCCTCCACGGCCATCGCCGCGAGCGGACGAGGTGCGGGCATGCAGACGGTTGATTAGATGCACAGATGAAAAGAACATGCCCGTACGATGGACAAGGGTGTTGTTGACGAAACTAGAGTAGTCTGCTTCAGGAGGAATGGGGAGATTGACGGCCGCCCAATGATGGTTGCGGCATTAGAGAAACGTGTATTATCAGTGCCCAAATTAGAACCCCTAGTCTATTCGGAGAAACCCGATCCCTGCTAATCACATGTGAACCTTGAGAGGCCGTGTAGATCACGCCCGGCACGCCCACGTTCGAGATAGTCAGGCACGGAGACGTGCCGGGCATAGACATGCGACTGTGAGCCATATCCAGCTAGACAGCGACGAGTCTTTGCCGTAAACTACACTGCTGGCGTGATGGACTTCTAACAGCTATGAACTTGTGAGGGGTATAAGTAGCAGAGCCCTCCCGTCTGTTCTCTGCAGCATCACTGACTTTTGTACCAGCAGACTCAACATGCTCTCGCTCCTTGCTCTCGTTCCCCTGGTTGCTGCGGCTGCCAAGGCGCCTAAGCCTCAGTCTTTCGTCGCGCCGGCACCTTGCCCGAGCTGCACGAGCCCTAGCTACGCCGGTACGAACAACGGCTCGCTGCCAGTCTCGCCTGTCGTCCCCGGTCATGTGTACGACCGCTTCATTACTGTTTGGCTCGAGAACACCGACTTCGCCGCCGCTGCCGCGTCCGAGACGTTCCAGAAGCTCGCGGCGCAGGGTATTCTCCTTACCAACTAGTGAGTGGGCATATGGACGACAGTGCTGACTGGCAGCAACGGTGTGACGCACCCCTCTGAGCCCAACTACCTCGCCTCGAGTACGGCAATAGTGTGGCTAGCTGTAGCTGACAACAGTTGCTGGTGACTTTTTCGGCATCGCAGATGATGATGACTGTAAGTGTTCCCTTGCGACAAAGCTGACATTCAGACTTGTGAGCTGGACCTGGCCACGCCCTGTCTAACAACAGCCTGCCTTACAACGTGTCGACGCTCATCGACCTCTTGGACACCAAGAACATCTCATGGGCCACCTACCAGGAGAACTTGCCTTACGACGCGTTCGACGGCGACTACACTCAGCAGAACTATGTCGACCCCAGTGCTGGCAACTACACCTATTATAAAAGGAAGCATTCCCCAGTTCAGCTTATGAACAACATCGCTGCCGTTCCCGAGAGGGCTCAGCGGATCCGCAACTTCAACGACTTTGCCGTCGACCTCAATGCCACGGCCATCCCCCAGTTCACCTTCTTCACTCCCAACATGGTCAACGACGCGTGAGTGCGCAAATAAGTAGCATAGCTGACAAAGCAGACATGGCAAGTCGCTCACCTGATGCATAGGATCGAATACTGACTGCAGACACCGATGTCAAGTACGTCTCCCAGTGGCTGGAGTACTGGCTCGTTCCGCTCCTGCAGAACCCCAACTTCAACAACAACAGGACCCTGATTCAGCTTACATTCGACGAGGCGGACAAGTACGACCACCAGAACACCGTGTGGACTGCTCTCCTTGGTACCGCTGTTCCCCAGGAACTGCACGGCACCAACGACACCCGCTTCTACACCCACTACTCTATCCTCTCTTCTATCCAGAACAACTGGGACCTGCCCTCCCTCGGTCGCCAGGACACGAACAAGACTGTCGCTGCCGTGTGGGACTACCAGGCCAAGCAGACCAACTACACCAACTACGACCCCCAGCCCTCTGAGATTCCCCTGCTCAACCTCACGGGCATCTACCCCGGCGCCGGCAACCCCAACCAGTGGATCCCCATCCTCGCCCCCAACACGAGCGCCGTTGGTGCTGGTAATAGCACTGTGTTCTACAACAAGTCGTCGACCGACCTGAACCTCACGTCCGCCACGCCCGTCAACTTCACCCAGGCGAAGATCCCCAACCCCCTTAATGTCAACCCTAACTACACCTACGCGTGGTCTGGCTCCGCGGCTGGTGCCAATGGCTCGACCACGAACGGCACGAAGGCTGGTGCCGGCTCTGCTGCCAAGAAGCCCGGCTCGTCCGCCTCGCTCGGTGCGGCTGTGAACAGCGGTCTCCTTGCTGTCGCTGTCGGTGCCGTCGCGCTTCTCGCGTAAAGCAACAATGCTGCGGTATCGGGCTGTAGTGTTAGAGTAATCTTTTAGACCGTATTATGGACTTGTGCTCCGTCCACGTACGGCTATGAGTTGCTTCTGGAACGAACTGATAGCTTCTTGAGGGGCGTGCATGTCTGCCTGGAGCTCTACAAGAAAGAAGCGCGGCCTTGGTGACTTTCTGAGTCTACACCAACGAATTGGAGGTGGAATCTCTCGGAGATCTGACCATCTCTGTAGTCGCCGATAATGGTCGCCGACTATCAAATGTCCGTGCAGGCAGTCTCGTCGTGTCGTTTGAGCACTCACTGGCCTGTTGTAGAGAATGCTGTTCAACGTGTCTTCCGCGCTCGCGAGTCGGCTACAGAACACTGCGTATCCATCCGCTAACAGAGTTGGTTCAATTTGTGATTGCTGACCTTGGGAGGCCATGACGTGGTCCCCGACGCTCATGTAATACAGCTCAGCTTACACCGACCAGATTGAGGACACGATGCTAGCGACTCATGTCTCTTGATACGTTTCAATGGACGAAAAGAAGGCTGCAAAATTGCGCTGAGATGCAGTAATACGATGAGGTGACTATCATACTGACAACGTGCGCGAATTGTACTAGGTGACGAGGCATACAAACTGAGATCACGATGTACCTCACGCGAGATGTGTTGTACAACGATAGCCAACTTGCATGAATGCCAGCATCTGGCTAGAGGCATGCTTTGAGACACAGTCGACTACCCTTGCAGCTGCTGTTGTGGATGTGCGTCTCGCTCGAAGTCTCATAAAGTCTCGCTAATGCCTCGCACGGTCACCCGACCATGCTTATCATAATCCTTCAGTCCAGCTTTCGGACGAGCACATCGATAAACCCGACAAAGTTCATCCAGATGTGGGCTCCGCATGCCTGACAAGATCGCGAAGCATGTCCAAGAGCAGAAGGAGAGGCAGATAGCAATCGCGGCAATCATGATGTGCCCGGTATATTCGCCGAGATCTAGCCGGATGCTATTGACAGCCATATCTTCGGCGAGTGAGCAATCTTCTCGACAGGGCGTTCATTGTGCAGCTGACAGTAGCTGCATGACGCAGGCCAAGTGCCCAGACAGCGACAAGAAGTGTACTGCTCATATTGTGTCGGTAGAAGCAAGAGCCCGATACAATGAGTTGCACCGACTCACATCTCGGATGCTGCCAGCTTGGCAGGACAAGCCTAATTAGACGCCGCGAAAGTACCTGTGACTCACATGGGCTTAGCATATTGATGCTGGTGAAGTTTGCCACGGAACTTGAGCTCGGGATCACGGCAATACGTCACCCGGTGACAACCTCTGCATGCATGTGCAACAGCAGCAAGAGCAGTGTGTGAGCAATTGTGATTGTGTGAAGTCCGACCAGGCGTTATCGGTGAGATTTGAGATTGCAGGTGTCTCAGAGTTGCCCGATGGCCGATACAGCGGGCAAGCGGTGCCTTGCTTGAGATGCTTGAGATGCTTGGCAGGAACGAACGTCGGCGCGTGTCCGACTTGACTGCGTGAAAGCATCTCTGCGTGCGATGGGAAGTGCAGACGTGTAGCTAGGTGTCACGGAGGAAGAGGAAGAGTGCAGATAGAGCATTGTCAGACGATGCAGCCGGCAGTAGAGAAGAGAGGGTACAGTGGATGGCGAGCACACTTGGGCGTGTTGAATGAGTAGTGGACGGTGGCAACTGTGAAATTGACTGCTCAAGAAACTTCACATCAGCACCGGAGTTCTGCCAATTGTAGAGGCAAGAGAGAGGCGACGGATCTGACAAGAGGGGTTCTGTTGCACCCTTCCAACCAGTCTATGTACCATCAGACAATCATATCAGCGAGTCAGTACCTTCCAACATGCATACCTTGCATGGCATACATGCATACTCTGTGACGCAACGGCGAACCCGCGGAAAAAGGATGCTGTGTATGGAGATTGAGAGGTAACCCTTCGGCAGAGGCCCATGCGCAAGGCGCCCATCGACATTCCTAGGCGTCAGCCAACATCGCATCAGGATCGCCGCTGCGATGAGCGAACTGCATAAAGCCGTTATGGACCGATAGTGCAAGGAATGGGGTGATGTGCTGCGGGCCCCGCCGCTATCAGAATGCAGATGCAGACGAACAATACATTGTGGATGGTTGTAGAACGGGCTGGTGAGTAAGATGGGTGCAAGTTTTGATGCAACTCGTCTATTGTCATTGTAGTGCATGTCGTAGTTTACATCGTAGGCACACTCCGATGGCCGATGCTGACGATCAACGTGCCTTGGTGACATTCACTCCGCATCTTCGGTCCGCAATACGAGACTAGGTGCTGGACACGAGAGATGCAGTCGAGGCTTACGACAGTGCCATATTCGGCCACCTGCAGTCCCGCTGACAGCAACCATACTCTGCTTACAGTGCACCTGTTCCCACGTCAGTGCTACTGTTGCCATGTTAGGCCATGTCTGTACCTCTCAGCAGGCATAAAGGTCAACCTGCTACAGTGGTACCTGCGGGCCCGCTGTTCTGGGCTCGCTGTGCTACGCGCAACGGGGGTGGATCGGATAACCCGACAGTTAAACACATCCGCGACCACACTCAGTCGACCCGACGCGACGTCTTCTGCAAGCCACATCGCCTCAATAAGCAGTCCTTCTCCCCCATGCGATGCACTGCAGGCATCAGCTGTGATGCATGTGCTTCCCCACATCCGTACTCGTTCCTGTATCATGTACCGCGTACCGACGTACCCCGCACACCCGGTAACCCAATTCGCGCAGTGCTCACGTCCAAAAGTCAATTCACAGAGAGCGCGGAAAATGTCATCACCCGGAACCTCGAACCTGGAACTCCACCCTATTTCCCTCTTATCTCCTAAAACAATAAACCAACCTATCGTCGGGCAACCAGGTCCTGTTCCTTGTTGGCGTGGCGTAGTGTGGCTTCGCAGTCGTATCTGCAGACAACTCAAACAAAAGCCAAAATCATACATCGCACCCCAATCTTTACTCATCATTGGCCTTGCTAGCTCGCATGAACCTCGCCTCCGCAGTCCTGGCGCCATCGACGGCGCGTTTGCGGGGAGAGATCGAGAGTGAAAGTAAGAGATCTCGAGGTTCTCGTGCTTTGGCACTGCACGGCGAACGGGGGTCGGGTCGTCCCCGCGTTCTGCCCAAACCTAAAGTTTCTGTGGTCTAGGTCTTGGCAAGGAGCCCCACGTGAACCTCCAAGCAAAATCACCTGTTCTCCCATTCTCCTGGTCCCCTTCGATCCCTCCTCATGCGCCCCCATAGCTTTCAAACCCCGTTCAGAGCTGGATTTCTGCCTCAACTGCTCTACAGTGCTATAGTACTACTCTCTATGACTGGCTCGCTAGATTGAAGGATGCATGGTGCTCGCTGCCTGGATACAGGAGAGGAAGACTGCGCCAAGAATTGCAGCTGAGAGTAGGGAATGAATCAGCGATGACATTGACTGTCTCCCACACCGGCTACAGTGCTGCCCGCATGATTGCACCTCGAATCACCGCTCGCCATCGCGACATCGAAACATGGCGGCTTCCTACAGGATTGAGGATATCGGATCACACGTCGTTGCCGCTGCCGTTCCCGTGTCCAAACTCGTGCTCATCCGCAGCAAGCTCGTGTTCGGTGATCTCAGGATGAGTAGTGGCCGAGCTATGGTGCTCGGGCATCGCTGCTCTTGCGCGATCTCGTCTTTTTCTCTTTCTGGGCGTTACGTGTGTGTCTGTGTCATTGCCGAATGAGCTACGGGCACCATTCTTTGACAATCAGGGAACACTTCTCTCTCTCTCTTCTGCACGGCGCGGCCCATAGACGGGTATTGTCATTAGCAACCTGGCGGGGATCTCAGCCAACCAAGCAGCGTTTCAGTCCACTGCACACTCAGGTAGCACACAATGTGGGGTTCGTCGATGCATGCAGGGAGAATGGGAGGGAGAGAGGGAGGACGTTGGATCGAGTAGTCTCCTGTCCCATGGGCAGATGGCTCGGGGCCCTTTCTAGTCCCGCGGGGAACCCCACTGGTGCCCCAAGTGAGCGGTGAGTGAGTACTGGCGAGGAGAAGGAAGGTGCTGAGAGGCAATGAGAGTGTTACTCAGACAGGTATAAGAACACTGGGTCAGATCAGTCTCGACTTTCTCTTCCTCACACTACTCCGACACAGATCACAAAACTCAGAGGCAACATGTCCTCCGACGATAAGAAGTATCAAGACTCCATCTCCAAGGTCGACTATGGCGACGACGTCAAGGAGCTCGAGCAAGCGGACTCGGTCACTGCTGACATCGAGTCACAGGAGGTCGACCTCAAGCGTCTCATTCGCAGAATGTGAGTGTGCAGTGTGTGGGGCTCTATTACATTGCTTGTGCAGCTCGCGACGTGCTCTTGTCACTGATGGGTCGCTTGTGCTACAGCCACTACTCGCTCTCTGTGTTTTTACCACTATCACGCCACCTCTCTGCTTCTGCACCTTCCTCGACTTCGGCCACTCCGCCACCTCCGCCCTTGCTAACACTCTCAGTGACCTCCGCCTCATCCCCTGGCTGGCACTCCTCTACCTCCTCTCCTTCCTCGATCGCTCCAACATCGGCAATGCCAACCTCTTCGGTCTCCAAGTGCACCTTGGCCTCTCCTCAGCCGAGTATTCTGCCTGCCTGGCCATCTTCTTCGCCTTCTACGTTCTCTTCGAGGTTCCCTCCAACATGGTCATGAAGGCCTGGCGTCCCGCTATGTGGCTCCCTATCATCATGCTCGCCTGGGGTATCGTCATGACCGGTATGGGCTTTGGTGAGTGGCTGACTTCAAAAACACTGCAGCTGACATCAAGTCGAGAACTTTGCTGGCCTCTTCGCTGCACGTCTCTTCCTCGGTATCACTGAGGCTGGTCTCTTCCCCGGTGTCAGCTTCTACCTCACCCAATGGTACCCCAAGTACGAGATCTCCTGGCGCATCTCTCTGTTCTTCTCTGCTGCCACTGCAGCTGGTGCGTTCGGAGGTCTTCTCGCTCGTCTCATTCACCTCATGGATGGCGTGGCTGGCATGTACGGATGGGTGAGTGCTATAGCTTCATCACATAAAGCAGCCACTGACCTCTTCAGCGCTGGATCTTCATCCTCGAGGGCATCGCGACTTGCCTCGTCGCCATCGCATCCTTCTTCGTGATGTACGACTACCCCGACACAGCCAAGTTCCTGTCTCCTGCCGAGAAGAAGGTTATCCACACCCGGCTGACCGTGGACAACAGCGGATGCAGCCAAGAGTTCAAGATGAAGTTCGTCTGGGACGCCTTCAAGGACTGGAAGGTCTGGTGCTCCGCCATCATGTTCCACGGATCCCTGTGCCCCGTCTACACCTTCTCACTCTTCTCTCCCACCCTCGTCGCCGGCATGGGTTACACCGCAGCTACTGCCCAGCTCATGAGTGTACCACCCTACGTCTCGGCCGCCATCTGCACCCTCGCAGTCGGTTACTACTCGGACAAGTGGCAGCGCCGTGGCCTTCTCACCATCATCTGCGCTACGGTCGCCGGTATCGGTTACGGTCTCCTGCTCGCCCACATCACCAACGGCGTCAGCTACTTTGCCCTCTTCCTCGCTGCAGCTGGCACCTACCCCCTTATCCCCATCATCGTCGCCTGGGGCAGCAACAACTGCGGTGGTGGCCTCAAGAAGTCGGTCGGTACCGCTATCATTGTGTCCCTGGGCAACTGCGGTGGCATCGTCTCGTCGTTCATCTACCCCAAGGAGGATGCGCCAGAGTTCACCATGGGTCACGCGGTCTGCGTTGCCTACTGCGCTATCGTCATCATGTCTGCTGCTGTGCTCTGGGTCTACTGCTCCTGGGCCAACAAGCGCAAGGCTGCCCGCAACGCTGCTCGTGCTCAGCCCTGGACCGAGGAGGAGATGCGTGAGCTTATGGATAGGGGTGACAAGAACGACTGGTTCATGTACACTCTGTGATCGGGATGGTCGCTGTTGTACATTTGTCACGAAAACAAAGTGGTAATGATAGTGGGATCAGAGTTGTTTATATCGGTATGCAAAAGGTACTTTATGAGCGTCGACAGCGTTATGAACATTCAGTGGGGATGAGTGGACGAGTCTGGGAATCCAAAGGCTGCTTACACTCGAACAAACGGACACGATTATCATATAATCGACAAAGCCGCCAATACCAGAGTATGCATCACGTTACAGCTCTGTGAGAACAATACATGATCGTTAACAGTACATCAGAGGAAAGGGAGCAGTATCAGAGTCGACACCTCAGCCCTCATAGCCAGTTTCCGAGCACATGAATTATCACAAGCATGTCGACCGCGTCGCGAGCCTGTCTGGCTTTGGTAGTCGGCAGCAGTCTGTGTCTGTGAGGAGTACGAAACTTGAAGTGGCGACTCCCACTTGAGTTGCATCAAGTGTTTCACATGACTGCAATTTGCCTCTCAGACTACTAGGTTGTCTTGGTTCAACTCACCAGCACACCCACTATCGCCATCATGTCACTACCAGATCAGCCTTTCAAGCCTCATCATCTTACCACGTTTCCTCGCACCGACCACAAGAGAGTACCATACGCTCCACCGCCTTATCGCAGAGTGGTGGACGACGACCGGCGCATTTGTACCGCAGCAAAGATCGCCAGTGTCCGGTGGCTAAGGAACAATGGTCCGCAGGACGTGAATGGGTTCGTCCTCGCAGCTACTGACAAGGCAATGGAGTTGTAAGTTCTGAAAATGGTCATGATTCTGTTGAGTTGACACGATATGTCTCTCTGACTACCAGCCTGTCGTGGAGTCGATCAACATTGTACAAGCACAGTAGCTGCGGTCGACAACCTGACACTATCGACGAGTGGCGTTCGGTCATGGGCGAATTCATACGCGATGCGCTCGACATGGTAAGTCATTTTTAGTCCTTGAATAACCTCGCTCATGCCTACGTTGCAATCTTGGGTAGTCTGAGGCTCAAGGCGGTTGCAGTACATGTTGACATCAGGCCATGCGAGCTCTTGACCCCCGGGATTTGCCACTGCCTCCCGAGGATCAGATGATCTCCTTCATCCAAGGCACCCTTGACTCGATGCAATATAGCCCTTTCGACGCGTTGGAAGATCTCAGACTCGAGGATCGCCGTCCTATCGACTACAGATTCCTAAAAGAATACGAGCTCCTGCAATTCACAGACCTATGAAGACCTCGGGTTTCGGTTACCCCATCGCACCTGCCGCTGAAGTACAAGCCATCTACGCTATTCACAGAAGATGGGCAGCCGACGAGCAGGCTGCACAGGGACAGGCTGCTACAGAGCGGTCTATTGCAGCGGATGAGCCTGGCGCATGTCCCGAATGTATCCACTGATACACAACGCGCGTAACCTCGAAAATTTCTATGCAATCCGACAGTTGGTCCCACGCAATGCTTAACAAGAAATGTTTCTTCTGAGTCTGGAGGATTAGAGTCTTTTTGTACAAGACAAGCTGCGCCCCTCACAAGCTGCTCTGTCTGTGGCCTTCGTCCTGGACTGAAGATATCTTTCCATTGCCGTCTTGACGCCTAGTACCACTGGCAACTGTAGTGAACAGCTGTGATGCACGCACGCATGCATGCATTGCGACGGTCTTTGCGTGGTCCAGTGAGAGATCCAGGCTTCTTAAGAGTGGACGCGACGCCAGTGGACGGTCACCGTGATATCAGCGCTCTATCGATGCTGGCGCTACAGATACCTGTGGTCGCCTGGGCTACACAGCTGCACACCAGCTGCATCCATATCATGCGCCTAGTAACGATATGCATGTGCCACGAATGTTGTGCTTTACTAGGTATGCGCTGTGTGAGAGTGACTGTGCTCGCACAGGAGGCAGAGAGGCAGTGAAGCAGTGGAGCAGGGCGAACGTTCTGCCATCACTTTGCAGCATGAAGCATGGCGAGTTTGTGATTTGCAGATCTACACGCCTTCGTCCGTGTATTGCCACTTGTTTTACTTGCGCACACATCGGGTTGTGCGATTGCGCCCCAAGCTGTCAGGCTTAGACACGTATTTTGCGCCTTCCAGAGCTTCAACAGCTTTTTGGCAGGGATCATAGCATTTCGAACGTCCGGTTCGTCGAGCAGTCACAGGCAGCCAGCAGTCGCAGACTTGACACGCTACCAGGGCAGACCCATCTGATGCACCCATTGCCCGCCGTGGAAAACTGGAATCATGGAACCTGAAACGCAGCTGCTTGCGATCGAAGCAGTCGGTCAATCTGTGCATCCCGCTCACCTCATGAATATAGATGGCAAACACCACTGCACCTTGTGCCTACCGTCTGCTGTGACCTAATCATGAATACTCACCAGGGGCTTCGAGCTCGAAGTCGAACCTCTCCTGGATTTGCCATCCATCTTCGCCGATGTATTGCGCCAATGAACGTAGACTCACTCCATCACGGTATAGCCACGGATCACTGGTTTGACGCTGCCAGTCCTCCACTGCCTTCCTGAGTTTGTGCAGGACGTCGGCATAAGATGGATCGAGGGCAAGATTGACGACTTCATCAGGATCGGCCCGTAGATCGAAAAGCTCCTCCGGGCCACGACGAATGTAGTTCGCCAGGGTCCTCCTCCCTAGTACGATGTCGCCACCTCTATCGGAGGGCGGGGTCACGTTGCGCATGGCTTCCCAGCTTTTTGATGCGTAGATGTCCGCTGAGAAGGGGAAGTCAAGCTGCCAACATACGTTCCGGTGGTACTTCCACCTAGGAGTACGTACGATCCTGGTCGGATAGTAATTCGTAAGCTCATGGAAGGTATGCGAGCCGAATACCCTTTCCCAACCCTCTGCTCGAGTCTGAAATAGGATCGGTAGAATTGATCGTCCGCGTCTGGGCGGGGAAGATGGTTCGCTAGATGCGGAGATACCGGCGAAGTCAAGGAAAGTGGGCAAGATATCGATGTATGACACCATGGAAGTGTTGACGGCGCCAGAGGATCCTCCTGGAAGCCTGACAAGCATAGGCAGACATATACCAGCGTCATATAGGGTCGTCTTCGAGTTGAGGAATGGCGGACCGTTGTCACTTATGAACATGATGAGAGTGTCGGAGGAGAGGCCTGCCATGTCCAGCTCATCGAGCAACATGCCTATGCCCTGATCCATGCGGGAGATTGCCTCGTAGTATTCAGCCAACTCAGCACGCACTGCTGGCAGGTCTGACAAGTAGGGAGGAACTACTACCTCTAATGGGTTGTATGACTCCCTCTTTACGCCCGGGTATTCCTGCGTGTTGGCAAAGCCTCCGCGAGTGTTATCGCGATGCGGATCCATATATGCAACTGTCAGGTGAAAGGGTTTTTCTTCCTCCTTCGCACGGCTGAAGAAGGATGCTGCACGATCCGCGACCCACCGTACGTCACGCGTTGGGCTTTCGTCCTTGACCGTCCATGGGTAGACATGGTTGGGGCCGACGTGTACCTTGTTGATGATGCCCGTGAGGTACCCCGCTTTGTTGAATAGGTAGGGCAGTGTCTCTACATGATCGTGAGTCATGAAGTGATGAAACGAATGCTGGAGTCCGTACTGGCCATTCTCGTGTGTGTGCAGGCCCGTGTAGATGACCGAACGAGATCCGCTACATGAGGCTGTTGAGGCAAAGGCTCGTTCAAAGCGAACTCCAGCACTTGCCAACTTGTCCAGATTCGGGGTGCGTATCGCGTGATTTCCATAGCAGCCGATGTCCTTGCCCAAGTCATCCGCGATGATCAAGAGGATGTTAGACATACTCACTGCAACTTTCGCTTACTTTGGTCAACGTCGCATGCCGATCAGTGATATATGTACTGGTGTTCAGTAAGGTCTGCCGCTCTTTCCCCAACACCGATGTCAGTGGAATGCCGTGATGATTAAGCGAGTTGTTGTCAGTCTGGCCCCGCCTCCACCGTGCAACCTAATCAACAACTCGAGGTATGACACCACAGTTCGTGCTCATAACACTCACTTCGGGCAACTCATCTCCAAATAGCACCGGTGGCCGCATCCACATGTCACGAGCCGCATTGCCCGCAACAATCAAGTGACATGAAATCGCGAGGAGTTACTGCCTCTTGAGTATTTTGGCACCACTTACCTCATTGGAAGGACTGCCTCGGCTACAAACGAGATTTTCTTACGCAATCTGTTCTTGTACGCACATCAGAGCCGAGATGAGACGAGATGGGCTATAACGGCCGCCATGGTGACTGAGTGCAGTAAGACCGGTCGGTGTGGTATGGTGTTAGTCGCATCGTGTAGCGCGGCCATATCAGATCACAGGTCAGATTCTCAGAAATGCCTACCCCTGCTGTCAACATTTTACCTCTCACACCAAATGAACAGCGTCTGTGTTAACGATGACCAGCTTCAAAGACAATCAACTCACACGGAATTACACATGGCGGTTGTTCTTCTCCAGTATCCTGCTCACATTGAGCTCCGCGAACTTCGCCTTTGACAATCAAGGCTTTGGCCAAGTACGTGCCGCAGATGACATTCAGCAGCTGATACAGCAAGACGCAGGCGATGGATCCTTTCATCAAACGCTTCGGAGACAAACAACCTGACGGCAAACATGTACTTCCTGCGACGTTCCTCTCGTACTCCAACGCGTTCCCCTTTATCCTGCTGGTGGTCGGTGGGTGCAGATATCTGTTGCTTCACTGACCGCGCAGGCATCATCTCAGGGAGCATGATCTCATCTCGTTTTGGTCGAAGAGCCACAGTCTTCACTATGAGTATGTGGGCCATACTGATGGTGCCCGTTATCGTGACGTCCAAAAACCGTGCCCAGTTTCTAGCTGGACGATGTCTCAACTCGATCTACATCGGCATGGAAATGAGCGTCATCCCGGTATATCAGTCCGAGATTGTGCCAGCTGCAGTGCGTGGCATTGCCGTGGCTAGTTATCAGATGTCTTTCGCTTTTGGCGGGTTCATCATATCCGGTATATGCCATGGCACAGCGACGATACCCAACGACTGGTCTTGGAGAATACCATTCTTGTGCTACCTTTTCGGTGAGAAGGCATGAGCATCACCATCCTGCATACTCACGACAGTTCCCTCGGTAGTGGGTAGTCTCATATGGTTTCAACCTGAGTCGCCTAGGTGGTTAATATCCCACGGCCGTGTCGACGCAGCGCGCCTTGCTTTGAAGAAGTTCCGCAAACCCGAATATGATATCGACAGTGAAATCGAACAGATTGCACTCGCCCTCGAGTTTGAGCGCAACTCTAGCGGGGCGTCCTACGTCTCTTGCTTTCGCCGCCCTAACCTGCAAAGAACGCTCATCGTCTTTGGAGTCAATTTCTTCCTTCAGGCCACAGGCTCACCTTTCTCAGCGTTGTATGGGACTATCATCATCAAGTCTTTAAATACTATCAACCCTTTCAACTACACGTTGATCGCCAATGGTCTTCAAGCTTTCGTCTATCTTATCAATGTCTTCGCCAATGACCGCGTGGGACGTCGCCCCTTGATGATAGGAGGCGTGGCATTCCAAGCAATCTGCATGTACATCATTGCCGGCATGGGCATGTCCAGATGTGAGGACAAAAGGACACACCGAGTACTGACCCTATAGCTGGTGACAGGGCCATAGACAAGGTCTTAGTGACCTTCATTATGCTTTACACGCTAGGCTTCGCGATCGGATGGGCGCCGCTGTCGTATCTCTACTCTGCCGAAATCCCCAGCCAGGAGCTTCGCGATAAGACCTCACGCATGGGCTTCTGTGTGGGTATCATAACGCAGTAAGTCACGAGGGGTAATGCGAGGCTTACGCAGATTCGTCGTTGCATTCTCTCTGCCCTATCTCTTGTATAAGCCGTACGCCAATCTCGGCATGAAGGTGGGTTTCATATTCGCACCGATTGCGACTGTTGCTGCGATCTGGGCATACTTCTTCCTGCCGGAGTGCAAGGGCCTCAAGTGAGTGCGAGGCTAGTCAACGCTGAAGACAGGTTGGAACAGATTGATCTCATGTTCGATCAACAGGTCCCTGCCCGACACTCCAAAAGATGGGGTGAGCAGCACAAGCTGTCGGACATCAAGGTCGACTCGCAGGGCAACATCATTATGGATGAAGTACGGCGGGATGATAATGGGTTACCGGAGATCGAGGATAAGGAGAGCATTGTCAGGGTCCTCAGTAGGTCCTAGAGTCGATGCAGAACGGCGTACGCGAATGTGGCATCACCTAGCTCTGCGGCAGCGATAGGAAAACAGTGATGATTTGAGTGTGTCGCGCACAGTGACGATTGCAGTCGGCGCTCATAAGCTTGGATGTCCTTCAAATCTGCAGCTACTACTCTGCATCAGCCTTCCGCTTTGCTCCCTGCGTACCTACCGGTTTTCGGCAAGGTAACGGTACCGTAACATGATGCTGGGTGTTGCCGTCAGTTACACACACACACACAGAACATCTGCGGTGTGTGAAGGGAGTCACGTGGATAATCACGTGATTGAATTCATGACCGGCACTTTTCCACTCTATCTTCTTTCTATCATCGGATTTTCCTTTCCTAAACCTTTTTCTTTCCTTTTCTTTTTCTTTCTTATTCCGTTTTCCTTTCCTTTTCAGATTGCCTCCTAACGCGCTGCGGCGCGAACCAAACGATTGGTTCACAATAGCCGCTTGCAGTAATTTTAATTCTCCGATTTTCGTTTTAGCGCGGATCAATGTGGCGTTTCATGGCGTTTCAACCCTGGCCCTGGCTACAACATGCCGACTTTTTCCCTTTTTTTCAGTGTCTTCTTTCCACCCTTAGAGCATGTTTCTAGACTCAATTTTGGCGTGCGAATCTGATGGTGTAATCGGTTTCGGCCTAAGTGCAATGCATAGCTCGCTATCCTCGAAACAAACCTTAGTTTTCACCGTAGAGTGTCAATACTGGCTATGCATGCAAATGAGTACCACCATTGGATTCAGGCAGCTCTAAGCTTTCGAACGATGTGTAGCAGTCCACATTCTGAGGGGGTGTGAAATGCGACCCCAAAACCGGTCAGTCAGCCTAAGGGGGGACCCTTGGAGATTTTTTGAAAAAGTTGGAGGAGTTGGTGCCTGAATATCCCGTCTCATGACGTCATCTACCGTCAATCACAGCCATGTACCGTTGCTGCCGTCCACTAAATGTCCCGGCTGCCTGACGGCAGCACGATGTTGCTTGAGTTGCATCCATCTGCTCTGAGTGACGTCTGCAATTGAGTGACGTGGAGAGGCGGATGTGGTAGGCATGCAGCCTACTACCGAGTTGGCAGGTGGGAGCTTGATGCCGTAAAACACCGTGTGGTGAATCCACAGACGTCACCATGACTTCGTCACCCCGGCCAAGCGACACCAGACGTTGACTTGACGCATCAGCTGCGGGTAATTTAGCCACTGTACTCTCTCCAATACGTCCACTTAATGCTGGCGGTTGAACTGTGCCGTCAGCTGTCAGTCCACTACGCCTTGGTAGGGTGCACTACATGCGGTCCTTCGTCAGACGATCGAGGTTGCATGTGACGGGCGTGATGAACCGGGTGTGAGGAGACCATGTCGTAAGGCGGATGACTGCTGGGCTGACGGACACGGCTGTGTGATGTTGACCGTCACCACTTCAGTCCACACCGTCTGCATCAAAAGAAGCTATCAATATCTATAAGGTTCTCATAGTGTTTGCCGTGCAGGTACAGCTGCACCCGCCTGGTGACAACACCTGTACCGCCACTGCCGCCTTCCATCCAGACATATTCGTCTGTATCCGTCTTCTTGAGGACATCAATCCTGACGGTGAAGGCGGCAGATAGGGCTTGCAGTGCTATACCTAACCCGCTGCGGCGAGAACCAATCGTTTGGTTCACAATAGCCGCTTGCAGTAATTTTAATTCTCCGATTTTCGTTTTAGCGCAGATCAATGTGCCTGTCAGGCCGAAGGTGCCGCGCACCTAAGGCCGTCGGACGCAGAGTCGACGGTAGTTCGACGATCGTCCGACGAGGGTCGAGAATACTGGCTATGTTACTAGGACAACGGTCGCGGGGCAGGTGCTGGTCGAGGTGTCGGTCGGATGGGCGACTAAAAGGGGACAGTAGGCTATGCAACACAGATCGGATAAGAGGATGCAGACGGGTGGCGAGGGTAAGACGAGAATAAAGTCTTCCGGGGGAAGACTTCTCGCCGTACCCTCCTCTATATATCGCTATGTGACGGAGGTCAGGTGGACATGTCTGTCGAGCGTCGAGT